>CM065392.1:11162500-11552500 GCA_033060915.1 Euryodendron excelsum | reverse complement strand
ATAATTAATTCCAATATAATTAGAGAAAAATATGCAAAATAGATATTCAACAAGATTTAAGAACTCCCCTTTCATTTTCCATGCTTTCCTTGGTAGATCTTCACATTTGTTCCCAAACAATGAGTTTAGCTTGAAAATTCCATGATTGAGAGCTTTCCAAAGTGTAGGGACAACATGTTAACTTTAAATCAAAAGTGAATATATATTGAACTATAGAAAATGTGAGAGATTACACTAAATCAACACTAGAAAACTATCTAAACACTTTCCAAAGTCCTAAATACAACAAAGTAAAGTAAATCTAAGCCAAATACATGATTTTTCCCTATTCTCTCTCTCTACCCGCAGCTCAAACCCTAAAAACTAACATCCCCTCACTTTTCCTTCGACTGCTGGGTTGTAGGGCAAATCTGCGCTCACCATCCGAAGTGCGTCCTAAGTACGTCCGAATAGCGTCCGGACGCACCATTTCGGATGGTGGCATAACCGTTCAGACGGTTATTTCACTATTCGGATGGTCTTCAAACAAGAAATCTCGGCTCTGTATTTCTTCGAACGGAAAAAGACGACTCTGTAATAGCTTAGAACGGGAAATATCGACTCTGGAACGGCTTTGAACGGGAAATATCAACTCTGGAACTCCGATCTCCGTCGTAGCGCCCGAACAGTAATTCGCCCGTCCAAACGTAGCGTCCGAACGGTATAGGCGTCCAAACGGGCATTTATCCGTCCGAACGGTCCGTCCGGACGGACTTCCTCTCTTTAAGCCATTTTTTCATCATTTTATCACTAAAAACCTACAATACACATGAAAAATCACTTTAAATCAGTTTATTGCTAAAAATCTATTCTAATACCTATATAGAGGCTAACAAACACTTAATTAGGGGATAAAGATTACACTTTTGTAGTGGAATCACTATTTCATAATTAATAAGATATTTTTGGTTTTTATACATAGAATAGTTCACTAAGATTCAACTACATTTCATAAGATCTTTTAAAAAATTATTAAAAATCATTTACTTAACCCGATAGAACTTTAAAGTTATATATACCACAAAATATGATTAGTTTATTTATTGATATTAGTTTTTGATAGATAAGCCTCAATTGTGATACATAATTTAGATTTTTTATATTTTTTTTATGAATTAATTATTTATAACATTTTTATTGTGAATTTAAAAAATATTTACTACCGTGCAATGTATAAATTGACACTTAGTTTAATACATAGAAATTTCTCTCTCTCTCTCTCTCTCTCTCATTATTCTGTCATGCACAGACAATTAGTCCGTGCCCTTATTGCAATAAACGACTATTTCTCCGGACTTCGAGCCCTTAGTTCTCCCTGACTTGCCCAGCCACGGGAGGGATAAGCTACGGATTCCCTCTTTATGATGACATCTAGAGATTGGCTCTAACCGGTGATCAAAATTCAACAATTAAGTTTTCTCAACTGGATGCTGGAGCAATACTATAATCGATATCCGGTGGCTTACGTGTGTGTGGTGCAGAGGGAGGTTACAATTATTGTATTTACAAGCCAATCTTTACATGTAAATTATATACTTATTTTTTGGTATGTTTTGCAATGCTAATTTCTTCTGTATGTGCCAGTAATTTGATTATGTTGATATGTAGCAGCACTAGGTTAAGGAATTTCCGTCGTAGTCTGGATACCAAAACCAAATTAACTCAGCTGAAGGACATTTATTTTTTTGAGTCTAACGTTTAGACATTTTGTTGCGAGAAACACGTTGCCAACAATTTTCTCTGTGGTTTGTGGGATGAAATTATCTCCCTGTTGTGATGAAAATGGTTTGGAATTGTGATAAGAATGGGCACTGGGCGGGTTCATCGCATGCAATGGCGGAACTACTTAAGGGTGAGGGGCGCCATGGCACCCCACTTTTTATATTATCGTCCTATATATATGTGTATATATAATATCTTAGCAAAAATTTATGCTACTGTCAAACACCCCCCTCCCAACCCCACAATTTAAAGCCCTTCTTAAGGTCCTAACTTCTAATAATTTATAACCCTTCTTAATGTCCTAGCCTAAAAAAATTTCAAAATTTTGTACAATGGATTATAGATTACATCTAATTTTATTATATGTCCTTATCTGTAAAATCAACAGTCTATCAGTTTTTTAATGTGCACCAATTTAACAAGTAGATCTTATCTTAACTATTAAATAGAATCATACAGACATAGATATATATATATATATATATATATGTTATATAACAATTAAAATTGGTTCCAAAGCACAAACACATGTGTACATATTGAAAAGAAAATTGTATTGAAATTTAGCATAGAATCAATCATACATGATTTTTTGGGATATATATAAAAGAATATCGAGTTCCACTTTAATAAATGATTGAGTTGAAATGAACAAAGAAATAATTAAATTGTCTTTTTTAATATTTTGTTAAGGTTTAATGAAAGTTATTTTTCATGTACAAAAAATTTAGTCTTACATCTTAATATATTTCTCATCTTTTAACGTAAATATCTATTCCAATATATAAAGGGAGCACACCAGTTGGTGTGTTCTTAAAATTGTCCTGTGTATATTTTTTTTCATACCACAAAAGTCCATATCAAATTAATTAATTACAATTAATATTACTAACTCATTAGATATCTCAAAGGGTATAAATGGAAAATATGCTATAACAAATACCCACGTTTATCCAACTGCCTCAGTTATCTTCTCCCGTAAAACTCTATCACGTTATGCTCACTGCATATATCTCCTCCGGCGACAATAACAATAACAACCGTCTGCCATCTTCTCTCTGGCGAAAATATCACAAATAACAACACGAATACCAGGTGTGTAACTCAAAACTTCTCATCGGTTTTGTCTTTTTTGTAGTATATATACAACCTTATAAATCAACAGATTTGTAGAGTTTTGTCTTCTCCTACTTTGTCTTTTGTGAAGTCCGATGACAAAAATTCCCTTGCCTCTCTCTCTCTCTCGCTCAGAAGGTAAACCCACGTCCCAAACTTGCTGCCACCGTTTTCATTTTTGCACTGTTTATTATTATTTTTTTCTTCTACAAAAAACAACACAAGCATATCAGGTGTGTTTTGTCTTCTCCTACTTTGTCTTTTGTGAAGTCTGATGACAAAAATTCCCTTGCCTCTCTCTCTCTCTCGCTCAAAAGGTAAACCCACGTCCCAAACTTGCTGCCACCGTTTCATTTTTGCACTGTTTATTATTATTTTTTTCTTCTACAAAAAACAACACAAGCATAACAGGTGTGTTTAACGTCTTCGGCGAGGTGGTTTGTCAGTCTCCGGCAACATTTAATTACAAGGGCAATAATAGAAAAAAATATATCATAACACTCGCGTTGTTTGGTGATAACTGCTACTTTAGTTGTTTAAGATTTGTGGATCTACACTTTGCTTCAGTTGTTTATGATTGGTAAAATTCATCAAGATGATCAAAACAATCTGTTACAGATTTGAACTCCTAAGTAATCAGAAGGCAATCTTAAAAATTTTCAAACGACAACACGTACGCTTTGTTCATTGACATTCAGAATTTTAGACTTCTCTGTGCCTCAAAAAAATAGTGGTCGTCTTTGACTATTCCCCATAAATGGTTTCCTTGCCAGTAAGGCATCTGCCACTTTGATTTTTTGGACCTAAACAATACAACACAGTAATGATACTTTGAACACACATTCTTTTTCTCTCACTATTTTTAGATTTTGCTCAAGAAACAAAGAACATAAATGATCACCTGTGTCCATATTCTTCTACTTATGGCATTATTGCTTCTCTGTAACTGTTCTCAATTTTATTGGTCTCTAGCAACCTGCAATGTTACCCCGAATTTTATGACTACTGTTTTCTATAATATCTTCTGCTTTTATTAATCACATCCAATATTTAAGTGAACCATCTCACTTTTTGAGAGTATTAGTATAGAGAAACCATGCCATTTTTTAATAGTATATGACTATGTAAACAAAAGGTTCGAAGATGAAGCCACCACCGAAAACTTCACATACATTGCCCAGCACCACCCATGTAAACAAAGTATTCGAAGACGAAGCCACCCCCAAAAACTCTATGTTTGGAGGATAGACAGTTTATATATGCTATGAAAATAATATTACGTGGAAACCTAAAATTTTTTCGACACTTCAATTCCTTCCCTCCCCCAACTTGCAATTGCTTCTAGCCAAGTGTCTTTCACACTTTTTCAATGCCTCCTAAGGATGCTCCCCTACAAGCTATAACACAATATTAAAAAAAAATATCATTCAGAAATAAATTCTTATGATTAAATAAAGAAAACACACTTTGCATGTACTAATAACAAATAAAAAAAATCTTCCGTCTGCATATATCCGTCCTTTTTCCTGCACTTTCTTTTCCCTTTTCCTCCTAGGTAGAATCAAATAAGGGAACAAAAAATTCCTAAAATTTTTCCGACACTTCAATTCCCTTCCCTCCCCAAACTTGCAATTGCTTCTAGCCAAGTGTCTTTCACACTTTTTCAATGCCTCCTAAGGATGCTCCCTTACAAGCTATAGCACAATATTAAAAAAAAAATGTCATTCAGAAATAAATTCTTATAATTAAATAAATAAAACACACTTTGCATGTATTAATAACAAATAAAAAAATTCTTTCATATGCATATATCTATTCTAATATATAAAGGCAGCACACCAGTTGGTGTATACCCAAATGAAATTAATTAATTACAATTAATATTACTAACCTATTACAAATCTCAAAGGGCCAAAAAAAAAAAAAAAACATTCATATAACAAAAACCCACGTTGACCCAACTGCCTCAGTTATTTTTTTCAGAATGACTCCATCATCTCATGCTCTCCGATTATCTCCATTGACATAATACGATCGACCTGTGTAAATTTAGAATAATTTATTACACGTTATTTGTTCTTAATGTTGTTCACTTAGTTTTCTACATATGAACACCAATTCTACGTATATGTTTTATCTTTGCAATGCCTTTTGCTTAGACAAAATTATAGACATTTCACCGAATGAAATTCTAATATTAAAATCAAGTGATCTGTTAAATTTGAAACTTTTTTCAGCACTTGAACACATAATGGATTCAAATTAGTAATGGATTGAAATTATGGTGTATGGCTGACGGTTTTGTGATGCAAACCTGATGGTGGCTTATTGCCAATGGTTAGGTAAAAAAATATAATTTTTAAAATTGGTGAACTATTGTTTGAAACAAAACTATTGGTTTACATTTGATAACTTCACTTTCCTACCTGTTTTAAGTCCTTCACTTTCCATGTTCTTCTTTCCTTTTGATAATTGTTGGTTTGATGTATATGTTCTGATGTGCAGACGTGACAAGGGACTGTAACCCCCACCAGCAAATACGAGAGAAAGCTCTCAACTAAGGGATAACACCAAGTTACCTCATCGGTTTCTCTCTCACTCTCCCTTTATTATTATCACAATTTTGTTCAATTGACATGCACTCTTTTGGTTAATTGCTTTGAGCATTTTAAATTATAACTCCAAGTGCAATCTTTATACTGTTTCTACCTTAATCTTCCTTTTTTTCATCTCAATTTATAATATTATCTATATTGATAGAAATTTTTTTTTCATTGTACTGTCGGTCCTCTTATTATTTGCATTAATGTCTTAATTTTGTTATTGGAAATTACAATACAATACTAATACAGCGTTCATGTTTCATGTAAAATAAACTGAAAAGGTAATGGATTCAAATTATGAAGATGAAATTATACATGATCTACCAGAATCTTCAAATGTTAGACAGAATAGTGAAGGCAAGTGCTCAGACGATCAGTTAAGACAAGTTAGAGAACAACGTCGTGAGTGGCAACGACGCCATTGACAACGTCTTAGCTCAGAAGCTGCTGCACAAGAAAGAGAAAGGAATAGAATATCACAACAACTGTGAGCCCAAAACAGGACTCCTGAACAAGTTGCCCAACAATCAGAACAACGACGTCTCAGACGACGAATGAAAAGATTAGGCAATCACACTGAATAAACGCAAATTCCATCACAAAGCAATCAACAAAGAGAGCGGCGTCGCAATTATGCTAGGGAAAGAAGGGCTTCCCTAAGCATTGAACAACGAGAACAACAATTAGTGAGGCGAAGATCAAACTACAGACAACGACGATTGATAGGTACAAATGCCAATTTATATTTACTAAAACATTAAAGAATGAATATGACCAATTTCTGTAATTGCTTTTAATACGAATTATATTATCAGCATCAACAGCTAACTCTTTCAATGGATTCCCAAGACGGCGTCGATCTACAAATTATAGGCGTAGGCCTAGATCGTCTCCTTATCCTACCTTCAACTACGAAGCTGGGATAACAACGGTCGAGGCATCATTAAATATGCCAATTCAAGGTACAACTCTAATAGAAGGGCTGCATACTACTTTCATTCCACCTAATTAGTTTTAAAACAAACTGCATTATTAGGATCAACAGCTAACATTTTTAATGGAGTCCCAAGAAGAGGTCGATTTGCATGGCGTCGGCCTATATCATTTCCTCTTCCTCTATTCAACGACCAAAGTGGGTCTACGGTAGTGGACGTGTCATGGTCAGTACCAATTGAAGGTATTATTTCACTAAAATTTTTGTATACCTAAATTATTTATTCGTACATTTCTAAAAACTCTCTTCATCCACGAGTTATATTGTAATAAGTATTGTGTGCATGTATATCAACTATTATTTTTTCATTAACATATTCATTTGTGGTATAATGCTTTGTAACTTACATTTGCAGGTAACCTTTTTCGGGGAGTGACAAGAAGTAGTGGCCTACAAAATGTGAGGCTTTCGTGTCGTTCAGTACCTTTACCTACCATTCTAGAAGAAGGTACTGAAAATGTGATTAAGCATGTTCATGCAATTACACTTTAAGTTACATTCAAATATGCTTATAATAATCTATGCAATCTTATTATTTTATGAACTCATAATAGGCCCACAAGAAACAATTGAAATAAGATATATATATATATATATATGCTAATAAAACAAAAAGTATAATAAATATAACAATAGACGAAAAATCTGTATTTTAAAGTTTCGGCACCCCAGGAACAAAATCCTGGCCCATGGAGTAGTTAACCCTGTGGCATATCCTAACTATCCCCATGTAGCTTTCTTGTCTCGCATCTCAAAAGTGTTTAAACAGAAAAACAATTATATAAATGGTTGGGAATTGTCACCCTTATTTTGGTGTGCATATATGGGACCTTCGAAGGAAGCTCTGCCAATCTCTTTTCAGGTCAGGGCTTATAAGCACTTGGCTGCAACCGTGGGATGGCCATTGCCGATAGCGGCACAGCCTTCTGTAACACCAGTCCAAAAGCCTCGTCCATGTTGAGCAGCTCAACGCCGGCCGGGAGCCTCCAGTCGAATGAGTGCACCACTGTGCCCAGAATGTACTCAACAGCTGCAATTCCCATCCTTATTCCAACACAAATTCTTCTCCCAGCACCAAACGGTATGAGCTCAAAATCATTGCCCCACGGATCAATATTCGCATTCTTTCCGATCAAAAACCTGTCCGGGTTGAACTCTAGCGGATTCTCCCACACGTCCGGGTCTCGGCCAATTGCCCATACATTAACAAGAAGCCTAGTGTTTTTAGGAATGTAGTGACCATTCACCTCACATGCGGAAGTGGACACCCTAGGTAGGCTGAGGGAAACTGCTGGGTGCAACCGAAACGTTTCCTTGCATACGGCCCGTAAGTATGGGAGATCAGGTAAATCAGACTCTTCAAGCCGGCGGTTTCTGCCAATTACTCGGTCCATTTCTGCGTGTGCACGGTCGAGAATTCAGGGTTCTTAATCATCTCTGCTAGAGCCCATTCAACTGTGCCGGCCGATGTATCAGTGCCGCCATTGAACCAGTTCTGGCAAAGGTGTGAAAATTATATATAGTGAGAAATAATACTATACGCATATGCAAGTACAAGAAGTGGCATGCTTATAAAGTTAAGATTTATAAACACTTATCGATGATGATCCATTCTTGCACACCGGTGCTTCGCCCATAAGGTATTGTCCGCTTTGGGTCTGTAGCTCTCACAGTTTTATCTCCAAAAGGATCCTCATAGGGGAGAAAAGACTTCCGGTGCTTACAAGCGACCTAAACTCTCACTTCGCGCTTAATGTGGGATGATGGTATCAACAATACTCCCCAATGGGAGTTAGGTTTCTCTTGAGCACATGGCTCTGTCGACTTCCACAGACAGCACCAACTAATGATAATCCATTCTCGCACACCGGGGCGTTGCCCACGAGATATTGTCGGCTTTGGGCGGAGTTCCGGTGTGCGAGAATAGATCATCATCAATTGGCGCCGTCTGTGGGAGTCGACAGAGCCATATGCTCAAAAGAAAACTACCCCCCCACCAGAGAGTACTGTTGATATCATCGTCCCACATCGGATGCGAAGTGGGGGCTTAGGTTGCTTATAAGCACCGGAGGTCCTTTCTCTCCTACGAGCGACCTTTTGAGAACAAAACCGTGAGGCCTACAGGCCTAAAGTTAACAATACCTCATGAGCAGAGCCTTAATTTGCGGGAATGGATTATTATCAATTGGCACCGTCTGTGAGAGTCAACAGAGCCATGTGCTCAAGAGAAACCTAACCCCTCACTGGAGAGCACTGTTGATACCATCATCCTACATTGGGTGTGAAGTGGGAGCTTAGGTTGCTTATAAGCCGGTGTGCAAGAATAAATTATCATCACTGATACCAACGCTCAGACATGTACGCGACAAACACAATAAATTTCATAAAATGCACAATATGACATGGCAGGATATGACAGTTATATATTTTTATGTAATATACATAAATATGTTTTTACTCAAAGATAATAAAAAATTTGTAAGGTAATATTAATTAAAATTAAAAATTATATATGCCATAATTTAAATGTTAGACTAGGTATAAATCCATTTTGCTTTAAATTTGAATTTCAAGTTATTTTCTTCAAACTTATAACGTGTCACTCAATTGTCTGGTTCTAATAACAGGACATGTTTAGTTAATGTTCGATGAGTGTTGTATCTGATACGAACATAACTCCCCGTTAAAGTGTACGTGGTTCTTATTTTATAAGTTACTAGAAGGTGAGTACACACGCGATGTGTGTTCAATAATTCATTCAGTATTTGAAAAAATATTTATACAAAGAATGGAAGCTTTGTTCTCAATTATAATCCAAAATCTCAAATGAAGCACACACAACAACAAATAAAAAGTTAATGAAGAATGTGTTTGATAAATAGTTCCTATTTAATCACTACGTGTATAATTAGTGATCACAACCAATAAGATAACACGAATTATCTAATTATCAACTAGAAGCAATTTTAACTAGAAGACAATTAGAATCTGAATAAGAACAAACTAAATCGTAACGACTTACCCGGTTGTCGTTCACAAAAATAGAAAATGTAGAAATCGAAAGATAGATCGAGTCGAGTGTTTCACACTCTCTCCTTAAAGACAGATTCACCCCCCACAGTTGGTGCTCACGGGATGATGGGCGTCTGACTCCCAGGATAAAACGATCTCAGCAGTCTTTAGGCAGCACTTCAATAAAAACTGCTCGGAGGCTTCACCAGATGATCTGAACTCTCTCAGGAAAATACGGGAGGAAGAAGGAATTCGTTGTATGCAACAATCGGAATTTTTCTAATGTTATGAATGCTAGAATGCTGCTCTATTTATAGAGCCCAGGTGCCTGTTCGAAACACTGGTTCGAACAGGTACTAGCAGCCAAACAGTCCCTTACCGGAGGGACACACCTGTTCGGTCAACCACACCTGTTCGGTCAAACATCTGTTCCATTCAGAAATTAATTAATTAATTAATAAAAATTAATTAATTAATAAAATAATTAATTAATTTAATTCCGACCCTAGCCCAAAAAGGAAAGACTTGAACCGAACCCACGACCCACGACCACGTCCCGTCCCGAACCGGACCGGACGGGCGGGCGGCGGCGGCGGCGGCGCGCGCGTGTGGAGTATTGGGTCAACCCATGGGTTCCATAGGTCCTCCCCCTTTCAAAAAGTGGGGTGCCCCTTGGGGCCCAAACCTTACTCCAAACTTGGGTTATATATGGACAACTTATTTCCCATGAGAAATCAATGTGGGATAACCCACTTTCAACTACATAACCCATATTCAAAGGGGTGACTTTGGAAGCCAATAACTCATTCAATCCTACACGGATTTGAGCAAGTAAATAGTCTAGATTCATCTCCTCTCGGAGGTGAATCCAACGCACTAATGACCCAACACAAAGGATGCATGGGTCCCATATTTATATTGGCTCAAAGATTAACAAAATAATGGGTTTACACCCATTTATTCTAACAATCCCCCACATGAATGAGATTGGCTGGAAATGAAAAATGCACATGAGAATACTGACTTGACACAGAGAGAGAGAGAGAGAGACAGGTAGAAAGTTACCGCATCGGGAAAGGTGGCTTTTGGCTTTGAACCTTCCCTAGTGAAATACCATCGGATTTATTTGGCTAACCAGTGAACATGATGTCTTGAACTGTTCAGCCGTTTATATAAACCAAGACAATAGTACTCACACGGTTCCTTTCAAATCATCTAGTGATCCATTCGGTTGTGTTCATTTTGGCCCTGAACAATGCCTGGTAGATTCATGAGTACTCTAGAGAAATTAGCCTTAAGAATTTCTCATAGAAGCGGCCCCTTCATACTCATATAGGTGATCTCTTATTAAGAGTATCCTGCTATACTCCACTTGGAATTCCAAGGTATAAGAATCATTAAGAGCTAAGCTCATCCTAAACACTGTCTACAGGTTATCACTATTTCATCATAGAAATGGACAGCGGAACGAGTTCCTCAGTGATTTGTCCTAAGTCACGCACAATTTTGTTGTCCCGTTGAACCTAGATCTTGGGATCTCCAGTCAGCTAGGTTGGGTTGCCATTATGGTGACTTTTTAAGTCATAGGCTTAAGGCCCATTCCCCTCGATGAATTCTCTACTTGATCTTTCGTCAAGCCTTTTGTAAGCGGATCCGCAATGTTGTCCTTAGACTTGATGTAATCAATGGATATAATTCCATTAGAAAGCATTTGCCTCACAGTATTGTGTCGTCGACGTATATGTCGTGACTTCCCATTATACATGTGGTTTTGTGCTCTTGCTATTGCAGATTGACTATCGCAATGTATGCATATAGCAGAGACTGGTTTAGGCCACACGGGAATATCCTCCAGAAAGTTACGAAGCCACTCTGCTTCCTCTCCTGCTTTATCTAAAGCGATAAACTCAGATTCCATGGTGGATCTGGCTATGCAAGTTTGTTTTGAGGATTTCCAAGATATTGCTGCACCTCCTAGAGTAAACACATATCCACTTGTGGATTTAGAGTCTCTAGTGTCAGATATCCAATTTGCGTCTGTGTAACCTTCTACAACAACTGGATATCTCGTATAGTGCAGCCCATAATTCAAGGTGTATCTCAGATACCTGAGAACCCTAACTATGGCCTTCCAGTGGTTTAACCCTGGGTTACTCGTATATCTGCTCAATCTGCTTACCGTATAAGCAATATCCGGACGTGTGCAATTCATGAGATACATTAAACTGCCAATTATCCGTGAGTATTCTAATTGAGATATGCCCTCATCATCGTTCTTGTATAAATGTAGAAAACAATCTATGGGTGTGTTTGCTAGACCGTTATCAGACTTACTAAACTTATCGAGTATCTTCTCGACATAATGAGTCTGTGATAACGCATATCCCTCAGATGTTTTAGTAATCTTAATACCAAGTATAACATCTGCAATCCCTAGATCCTTCATGTCAAACTTACTGTTCAACAATTTCTTAGTAGCTTTAATAACCTCAGTATTGCTACCAATGATAATCATATCATCTACATAAAGACAAACAAGGACATAACCATGAGCAGTGTTCTTCACATAAACACATTTATCGCATTCATTTATCTTGAAGCCGTTTGACAGCATAGCATTATCAAACTTCTCATGCCATTGTTTCGGAGCTTGTTTTAGTCCATATAAAGACTTAACAAGTTTGCATACCTTTTTCTCTTTGCCAGGAACAATGAATCCTTCAGGTTGCTCCATATAAATCTCCTCATTCAAATCTCCATTTAAGAATGCCGTTTTAACATCCATTTGATGAATCTCAAGATTATGTAAAGCCGCAAAGGCTATCAAGATACGTATGGACGTTATTCTGGTTACAGGAGAATATGTATCGAAATAATCCACTCCCTCAGTCTGCTTGTAGCCTTTGACTACAAGTCTGGCCTTGTATTTGTCAATTGAGCCATCTGCTTTCATCTTCCTCTTGAATATCCACTTGTATCCAAGGGGTTTATTACCAGGTGGAAGATCCACTAGTTCCCATGTATGATTTTGCAGAATTGACTCAACTTCACTATGGATAGCCTCTTTCCACAAAGGTGCTTCCGGAGAGGACATTGCTTCTTTGTAACTCTGAGGTTCATTTTCTACCAAATATGTTAGAAAATCAGGACCGAATGATTTTGCAACCTTTGTACTTTTACATCTTCTAGGTTCAGCGTCGTTTTCTTTATCCACTGACCCATAGTCTTTATCTACAATGGTATCATGAGTTCGTTTAAGCAAACTTGATCCATGTGTAGACTTATACGGAAACTCCTCCTCAAAGAAGGATACATTCCTAGACTCCATTATTGTATTCACATGAATATCTGATATTTCAGACTTGTGAACCAGAAATCGATATGCACTGCTATGTTCGGCATAGCCAATAAATATACAATCAACTGTTTGTGGTCCTAATTTTACCTTCTTGGGTAAAGGAACCGCTACCTTAGCTAAACAACCCCATACTCTCAAGTATTTATAGGAAGGTTTTCGACCTTTCCACATCTCATAAGGGGTTTTGCCAAGTTTCTTGTGGGGTATCTTGTTGAGAACATAGTTGGCGGATAGCAACGCTTCCCCCCACAAATTCTGGGGTGCCCCAGAACTTATCAACATAGCATTCATCATCTCTTTTAGAGTGCGATTCTTTCGCTCAGCAACTCCATTTTGCTGAGGTGAATAACGTGCAGTGGTTTGATGTATGATACCATGTTCAACACATAGTTGTGCAAATAGTGATTCATACTCACCACCTCTATCACTTCTTAACACCTTAATCTTTTTGCTAAGTTGATTCTCAACTTCACTCTTGTATTGTATAAACATGTCTATTGCTTCATCTTTACTTCTCATTAAGTAGATGTGACAATAGCGAGTGCAATCATCAATGAAAGTTATGAAGTATTTTTTCCCACCTCGAGTTTGAACATATTTCAAGTCACAAACGTCACTATGAATTAGTTCAAGTGGTTCCGTACTTCTTTCAATTGATTTAAACTGAGTTCTAGTCAACTTTGCCTCCACGCAAGTTGCACATTTATCATTAGCATTAAAATCAAGTTTAGGCAAAGACTCTAATTTAACTAATCTACGCATGGTATCAAAGTTAACATGACCTAGTCTACCATGCCATACATTTGAAGACTGAAGCAAGTAAATAGAAGATGCAGTATTATTACTAGAAGGCTTAGGAGCCACAGTCATTACATTAAGTTTGAAGAGCCCATCGCTCAGATATCCCTTTCCCACAAACATTCCCCCCTTAGTAAGTACAAACTTATCACTCTCAAACACCAACTTAAAGCCCTTCTTACTCAACAATGACCAGAGACTAAATTCTTACGAATGTCTGGCACATGGAACACCTCATTCAGAGTAAGTTCTTTGCCGGAAGTCATTTTCAGAACGATCTTCCCTTGACCTTCAACCTTTGAGGTTGCCGAGTTGCCCATGTAGAGTTGTTCACCGTCCACTGAGTGGTAAGATGTGAACATCCACTTGTTGGCACAGATGTGACGAGTGGCCCCAGTGTCCACCCACCATTCTTTAGTATTGCCAACCAAGTTTACCTCAGAAACTACGGCAGAAAGATTCAGGTCTTCCACATTGGCACAGAGATCCTCGGTCACATTGGCTTGAGCAGATTTCTTCTTGTGGTTCTCTGGATCCTTCTTCTCAAGATCCTTACGCTTGCGACATTCCTTGGCCGTATGACCAGTCCTGCCGCAGACGTAACATTTCCCTTTGAACCTTTTGAAATCGCCACCTTTGGAACCTTGGTAGGACCCTTGACCTTCATGCTTTCGCTTTTTGTCGTTGGATTTGGCTTGCTCCACCACATTTGCCTTTGACACCATATGGGTGTTAACAAACTTCTTCTCAGAAGCTCGATTGTCTTCCTCAATTCTTAGCCTGACGATAAGTTCCTCAAGCCTCATCTCCTTGCGCTTATGCTTCAGATAGTTCTTGAATTCTTTCCAGGACGGCGGCAATTTTTCAATTATCGCAGCCACTTGGAAAGACTCACTCAGAACCATGCCTTCGGCATGGATGTCATGAAGTATAACTTGGAGATCCTGGACCTGGCTAATAACTGTTTTAGAATCAAACATTTTGTAATCAAGGAACTTACCGACCACAAATTTCTTTGAGCCGGCGTCTTCCGTCTTATACTTCTTGTCTAAAGATTCCCACAGTTCTTTTGCCGTCTGCACGGCACAATACACGTTGTAGAGTGTATTATCCAGTCCATTGAGGATATAGTTCCTACATAGGAAGTCAGCATGTTTCCATGCTTCCACCGCCGCAACTACTTGCTGGTCGGACTCATTCTCGTTCAGAGTAGGAACATCTTCACGAAGAAATTTTGCCAAGTTCAGAGTCGTCAAGTAGAACAACATTTTCTGTTGCCACCTTTTGAAATCAGTTCCATTGAACTTCTCTGGCTTTTCTCCGTGATTCACCGGCACATTTGGTGTATGCACTTGATTCACCGGCACTGTCATTGTCGGTACCGGTGTCCCAATCACAGTAGGAGTTGAAGTAAGAGTAGGAATAGGAGTATCATCAGCCATTTCTGGATTAACCAATTTTACACAAAATTTGAGTATTAATCCAGAAACGATATATAACACGACACTAATTAACACAGTTAAAAAATAGGAATTGATTCTGTCTTTAAGATTGTTCGATAAATAGTTCCTATTTAATCACTACGTGTATAATTAGTGATCACAACCAATAAGATAACACGAATTATCTAATTATCAACTAGAAGCAATTTTAACTAGAAGACAATTAGAATCTGAATAAGAACAAACTAAATCGTAACGACTTACCCGGTTGTCGTTCACAAAAATAGAAAATGTAGAAATCGAAAGATAGATCGAGTCGAGTGTTTCACACTCTCTCCTTAAAGACAGATTCACCCCCCACAGTTGGTGCTCACGGGATGATGGGCGTCTGACTCCCAGGATAAAACGATCTCAGCAGTCTTTAGGCAGCACTTCAATAAAAACTGCTCGGCGGCTTCACCAGATGATCTGAACTCTCTCAGGAAAATACGGGAGGAAGAAGGAATTCGTTGTATGCAACAATCGGAATTTTTCTAATGTTATGAATGCTAGAATGCTGCTCTATTTATAGAGCCCAGGTGCCTGTTCGAAACACTGGTTCGAACAGGTACTAGCAGCCAAACAGTCCCTTACCGGAGGGACACACCTGTTCGGTCAAACCATTAGAAATTAATTAATATAAAATTAATTAATAAAATAATTAATTAATTTAATTCCGACCCTAGCCCAAAAAGGAAAGACTTGAACCGAACCCACGACCCACGACCACGTCCCGTCCCGAACCGGACGGGCGGGCGGCGGCGGCGGCGCGCGTGGAGTATTGGGTCAACCCATGGGTTCCATAGGTCCTCCCCCTTTCAAAAAGTGGGGTGCCCCTTGGGGCCCAAACCTTACTCCAAACTTGGGTTATATATGGACAACTTATTTCCCATGAGAAATCAATGTGGGATAACCCACTTTCAACTACATAACCCATATTCAAGGGGGTGACTTTGGAAGCCAATAACTCATTTAATCCTACACGGATTTGAGCAAGTAAATAGTCTAGATTCATCTCCTCTCGGAGGTGAATCCAACGCACTAATGACCCAACACAAAGGATGCATGGGTCCTATATTTATATTGGCTCAAAGATCAACAAAATAATGGGTTTACACCCATTTATTCTAACAGAATGTTCAGGACAGTATACCAATCTCATCTTGTTATTTTTTGCTCCTCACTAGAAGATCTTCCTCATATCCTGCTCTTAAATCCAAATTTACATTATTTGTTTTATTTGCTTTATCGATGTAACGTTTTCTTCTTCCTCTTTGTCTCAATTTCGCTTTCTTATTCTGCTCTCTCTGTTCCATTCAACTAGAAGAACTTCAGAATACACTGATGGCATGTTTGGTACAAGGGAATGGAATGGAATGGAATGAGTATTCCCACTTTTATTTTCATTCTCTTGTTTGGTACCACAATTTAAAATTAGAATGCCTATTCTCAGGAATGCCTATTCTAACATTTAGTTGGAATGACCATTCCCATATTTTTAAGTGGTAATGAGCATTCCATTCCCACGTGTAATGAAAACCTAAATTGAAATTTCTCTTTTCGATCGACTCTGGACTTCCCTTCGCCGACTTTGAGCTCTCCTCATTTCTGATCTCTCTGTCGCTCTACGCTACCGAGGTATTTCTCTCTCTCTCTCTCTCTCTCTCTCTCTCTCTCTGTGGTTGATTCATCGTCATCTCTCCTCTCTTCTCTTCAAGCAGCAAGAAATCCCTAAAGCTGTATCTTTGAATTTCAGCTTTTATTCAACTTTTTGTTCAATCGGTGATATACTTACACACACGCAGACATATATTTATATATAACCTGATGTAAATATATAATTTGCTTCCAAGGTTCTCTTTGAAGGCAAACCCTAGAAGTCAAAGTTCTCTTGCTGCTCCATATAGTTTCCAACCAGCTTGTCGACGATCGGTGACCGGCAAGCATTCTCCAACCCCCTATTATCTTACTCAATTTCTCTTCTTACTTTCTGCATCGGTAATTTTTTTTTCTTTTTTTGTTTGTTTGTTCCTACTATGAAATTGAAGTAAGAGCCATGCAAGTGAATTATTTGTGTATTTTTAGAATGTAAATCTAATTTGTATGTCTAAATAGATCATAATCTAGGGCTTTTTTATGCTTATTTAAGAATTGTGTTATCTTTAGTTTGTTTGATTGTTGGATAGAGCAGAAAAGGATATTGGAGTAGTTCCTCCACACCTCAGAATCAGGGTGTGGGTAAAATTTCTTGTTGAGAAGAGGACACACACATACATACATACAGATATATATATATACGAAATTTGATTTTTGACATGTAATTACCTATCTGCATTTGTACACTGCTGAAAGGAATCTGTAAATTAACTCCTAGAAAGGAATCTGCCTAGAACTTATAAATTAGATCACATTACTGCCTTGTCTCATTAAACTATCTAAATTGGTTCCCATCATATAGTTGAATATGGTTCTTGTTCCATGGTTCCCTTTAACATGTCATGGTTTTTGCAATTAAATGCTTGATGCCGTCAAGTATTCTAGTGAGTTTTTTTTTTTTGATAAGTAAAGAAATTTTAAAGTCTTCTAATGAGTTATTCTTAAAAAGATTTTTGAGATGTTCACTTGAAGAAGATATTCTTCAAATTGCATTTCTTGTCTTGTAGAGGTTTCTTAACTTCTGAAAGTGTAATTGTATTAAATGCTATGATGTCTCATCAACTAGTACCACTGTAGTCATTGGGAGAAGTTCAGTATGATTTTTCCCAATTCTGTTTCTATCAAAATCTTTAAATTTTTATTGCATTCATGCAGATCTGAAGGAGTTGAGAATTGAGAAGACATTTCTATTCTTTTTTCTTTTTTATTTATTTATCTAATTTCTGTGAAAGTTTGATCCAACTACCATGCTCTAGTTTATGAGAACAGATTCTAGTTTTAGGATGGGATGTGTTGCATCTAGAGCCCTGAGCCCTAAGCTGAGGCATGGTTTCTCAGGCCCATTAACTAGATTTCTAGAAATTTTCATGTTGGTGCATGACCAGCAGGACCTCCAGTGACATACATAGTAATTTAAGAACTTATCAGGTGGAAGTGTATATCACGAATCAATGAAATTAGATCAGGTCATTTGGATCTGATATCATTGGCTCAAATCCAAATTATCTGACCATCCTAGATATCTGTAAAGCAATTTTTTTTTTTTTTTTTTGTTATACAATGCCAGTTCCTCATGGAGTTTTAGACATTTTTCTGATGTGTTTTATCTGTTCTATTTATAAAATAAATGGTGCTTCTAATGGTCCACAAGTATGGAGAGTTCTAATATAGAGATAGGAGTATAAAATAATTGGTACTTCTATTGTGTTTTCCTTATTGCAATTTGTTTCCTTGTTGAATTGGTTTTACTGGGAAGTAGTTCACCTAAGCCAACTTAGTTACCAGTTCCCTTTTCATATTAATAGATCCTAAGTGAATTAAAAAACCATATAGTTAAATCTGCCAATTTGTAAATTAACTCCTAGAAAAGAATCTGCCCAGAACTTATAAATTAGATCAAATTACTGCCTTTTCTCATTAAACTATCTAAATTGGTTCCCATCATTCTGTATGTCTTTAATAGTTTTTGAATGACATGAACTAACTGCTAGTTAGATTATACTACCAAAGCTCATATATACATGTATTTCCATAGAATTTCTCTCCTCCCTTTTATGCTCCCTTTTCTGGACTTGACTTACTTTTAAGTCTTAGACTTCTCTGTAATAGGAAAACGATATTGAATTATTCTTGTTCTTATATGTATTGGCTAGCTCTTGGATAAGTATTTTTTTATCTTTTCTTTTGCAATGACTGCATGGCTAGGTCTAAACTCTAGTCTTAGACTTCCCTTTTCTTTTGGACTATCAATTCTCCCCGTTTTTTTTGTTCATATGTCCAATGATATATAT
Organism: Euryodendron excelsum; assembly: GCA_033060915.1. NCBI lineage: Eukaryota > Viridiplantae > Streptophyta > Magnoliopsida > Ericales > Pentaphylacaceae > Euryodendron > Euryodendron excelsum. The sequence goes on along the minus strand of CM065392.1, from coordinate 11,533,430 downwards.
ATATACATGTATATGTATATGTATATATTGCTCTAGCTTGTATATGTCTCTGGTAATATTCATTCCATTCCAATACTTAATAAACATTACCAAACATAGGAATGAGAATGGTCATTCAATTCCATCTTATCAACCAAACAAGGGAATGAGAATACTTATTCCATTTCATTCCATTCTCATTCTCATTCCATTCCCATTCCCATTCCCATTCCATTCCATTCCATTCTCTTGTACCAAACATAACCTAGGAGTTTCAAGATGCATTTGGAATGGTGGCTAAAGCCAAAAATGAGGAAGCTTAAAAGATCCATCTCGCTCTCATTGTTCATAGCTACCATATGGAAGATCTGGTTAGCTAGGAATGATCTGATATTCAATTCCATAGCCCCAGATTGCTCTAATGTGGTGGAAGGAATCAAGATTCTCACAAGTTTTTGGGTAAAATCAGCATGGCCATCAGTTGGTTTTAGTGTTCAAGAATTTATGAATCAAAGTCACTCAGTTAGAGATCTTATTGCCTAAGCAAGTGTCTTCTTTTGTCTCTTCTCTTGTATTGATTGGCTCCTAGCCAATCAGTTTTTTTCTTCTAGAGAGTTTTGTTGTTGGAGGTCCTTTCTGCCAAGCTTCTTGCTAGCTTGTTTTTGTCAACCCTCCCTCTGCTCTTTTGTTTCTGTAATTCCCCTCCTATTAATAAACTTTGTTGTTAAAAAAAAAAAAAGATATAGGGCCCATTTGGTACAATTTTTTTAACTTTTTTTATTTTGCTTTTTTTGCTTAGAAGAAAAAAAAAACTAAATTTTTTAAAACTTTTTTGCTTTTATAAGCTAAGAATAGCAAAAAACCAAAAAAAAAAAAAAAATTATCAAAAGAGCCTTTAGTCTGAAAATGTGTTTGGATTTAGTAATGCTTTGACTGGGACATTGATTAGCTAGAATAGCTAGTAGAGGAAAAGTATGAGATCATTGCATATGTTTAATCTAGATAATATATTTGTGTAGAAGCCTTGCTGAGCCCAAAATAAAGTAACCATACTACCATCTCATACACAAAAAGGGCCTCCTCTTGGACCATGACAATCCAACTCTGTGCTTCAGCCAGGGCTTGAAAACGCTTTATAATACTCTGGGTTGGTCTCATAGCAAGTATCTCTGAAGCGTGTATTGAAGCTCCATGACTTCCCATTTCATTGCAAAACAAGTTTAATGTTTGCACAGAAAGAGAATCTAAATGCAATGCAATGAATCGGAAAAATAATGAAAGCAAAGAAAATAGGATTTACGCGGCTTAGCACAAAATTTAATGTTTGAGCCTACATCCATGGGTATGACTTCTTTCACTATGTTGAATGATACACAATATAGAGCAAAATAACAACGTGTTTGTTTGGAAACCCTAAACTTGGATACATAAAGAAAACACGCATTGCATATAATACGAAGCATAGTAACAATGTTTCTACCCTACGTTCCGTTGTATATGCTCCACTCCACCCATGAGCCTGTTTTACCACTCAGACTTGGTGGATACGAGTCATCCATTAACTCCGACATTTAACAACTTAATCTCTCATATGCAATGGGTTTATGTCACCTCGCCCTTCTGTCCGTAATTCTCTAACCTAAATGAAGTCGAAAGTAATCTCAAAGCTCAAGTTTATGAAATGATCGTTAAGAGGCTTTAACAACTAAACTAGTTGACACCTTCGAAATTATATTGTTAATACAAGGGCTGACAAGAATATGTTAAATGGTACCTTCAGCCATTAAATACAACCATAATGAGTGGGTAGGTTTTGCCTGTTTATGCACAGTTTTGAGGTTTTTGCTAAAAAATGTGATAATGCTAACTTTCAATGACACGGGTAAATTCTGCTATAGTGTCTTCATATAGTGATGTTGTGAAATATGTCCGCCACTTATTGAAACTGGTCCATGAGTTTAATGACCAAAGGTCGGTTTATAGTGGTTTTTTTTGGGTGTTAATCGGTACAAAATAGTACCAAACTATCACATGCAGTGCATCATGCTCCACACTTGTTTGTTTAAGGGCTTGTTTGGTGGGGTGGGGGAGGGGAGGGGAGGGGATGGGAAATTTTAAAATTTTTCATCCTTTTTATTTTTGTGTGTTTCATTCTACATAAAAGAGTGTTGGCCCAAAAGGCAACCCAATAGGGGGGGTGAATTGGGTTTATCAAAAATTAAAGCAATTAGGATCTATTAAAATTAATCTAATCAATGAAACAGTAGTTTAAGATATATGCAATGCAATGTAGACAATAATGGAATGAAAACAGAGCACAAGAAAGCACACCAAGAATTAACGAGGTTCAATCACAATTCGTGGTCTACGTCGTCACCTCAAGATCTCCTTGAAGTCTCCTTCCACTATGTAATCTCCAATTACAAAGTAGATGTTGATTTGCAAATTGCTTAGCTCACTTTTACACAAGAACTCATTCCCAAGTTCTTCCAGCCACCAAGTGGTTTTGTCCAAGATCCACTTCAACTTACAAGTGTTTTTCTTTTACAAGAGAACACTCCAACTCTCACTTACAAGTATATGAAAGATATACAAATGAAATACAAGTTCTCTATGAAGAGTGAATGTGAATTGAATAGCTCACTAACTACCAACTTGAAGACAAAGAGAATTTTTAAATTTTTCAACTCAATCAATCAATGAATGTTGTATCTCTTGTCCATAAATGCATTTGGAAGCTTATATATAAAGTCTTGAATTAATTTCACCAGTTGGAGGTTGTTGGAGCTTCATTAAATGAGCGCCCACTTCAATATAACGTTTAAAAATGTAGTCGTTGGTCTCCAAGTGTCAACACTTGACTTCTATGTGTTGATACATCAAGTCTGCATTTTTCAGAATTTGTTCACTATCTTCATGTATTGACACATCAAACCTATATGTCGATACATCACCCAAAAACTGTCTTTTATGCTTTTCTTGATCAGTTTAGCTTCAAATAATCTAGGAATATTCTTCAAACACACTTAAGATCTTCAAGGAGTCTTCTCTTTGGGTATGATGATAGATCAAAGTCTTCAATCCTTCAATGATGTCTTCCATTTAATTTGGATTGAATTTTTCTTTTGATGATCATATTTTCTTTGTTGCCAAATTCCTTTTAATTAATGCCGAGCTTATTTTCTTCATTGCCGAGCTCTTTCCATTTGTTGCTAATGTTCTTGTCATCCATGTAGAACTTCATATACATTATGTTGATTTCTTCTTCTTTAGGATCACTTCATTAGAAGCTTGATGAAGCCTACTCTTGAGCACTCTCAATGCATATCAACTTTCTTGAATCTTCATAGCCCTAATGAAGTCCTCATTTGAATTCTTTGTAGAGATTTTTGTAGACATGATGAATTCTCTTTTTGAACACCTTCAATCTCTTTGAATTTAAGTCATCTTCACTTAGTCTTTTCACACTTAATGAAGTCTTCTTTTGAGCACCTTCAATCTCTTCGAATGCAAATTATCAGTTTGAAGTTTGAAAGGGTACCATTGCTCTGTTTTGGTGCAATGCTTGATTTTGGTGCATTGCTTGAACTTGTACATGTTGTGCATCCATTTTGATATACATTAAACTTTAAGTCAAAATTATAATATTTATTAATCTGCACGCTAAATAAATGTATTAGTAAACTAACACAACGTTTAGTTATTATCAAAATCAAGGGGTAGAGTTAATAGAGAGAAAGGGGAAGAAAATAGAGGAGAAAGGAAGAGAAAATTTTAAATCACTATCTCTTTTTTTCTTATACTTTCCTATATTTTTTTTACAAAACCAAACAGGAAAAAGAAAATTACTTTTTTTTGTTTTCTCTTTCCTTTCATTTTATAGTATTTACATTGACTTTAACAAGCATATCAATCCCAATGTAATCCACCATTGGGAGAGAGAAACTCAATATCTCAACAGTAATTAAGGTATCAACACTATTAACTGGATGCCAACTTTGATACCTATAGTACCCATGACTTGGAATTTTTCTCTTTTTGCTTTTGTTTTATGTTTGAATTGAATTTAGAGAAATATTTTTTAATGCAATTGTTTTTGCTTATTACACCCCTAAGTTTATAATAGCAAAATTAGCAGCTCAAAGCAATATTTTGTCTGGACTAGTCAATTCCTCTGGTCTCTAGATTTGACTTTTAAACCTAGCTAGGTAAAACAAATTTTCAATTTCAAATCCTGTGAAATTGGGTTGGCCTCTTGTCCGAAGTGGGGTGATTGTACTCTAATAGTACAATCTAAATGTCTTAATTAACTCTTTGTTAGACCTAGAGTAGGATTATTTATGTAATTTTAGTTCTAATCCGTATCTAACTTAGTTTTTTGTGTGTAAACAGGATTTTAAGCTAAAAAAGGACAAAATTGGCAAAAAGGGGAACCACCGTTCGAACGATTCAATAAGGCGTTCGAAAGCTTGTTCAAACGCTAGGGAGGAGCAATTGAACGGTGTGTCAAATAGAGTGAACCGTCAAAAAATACTGAGCCTTGAAAACACCGTCTGGCTCAGGTTCGATGCGCGTCAGAAATTATTAAGGCTTGATCGTGCCATCAAAAGTGCATTAGAAACCCTTTCGAATACCCATTCGAATGGTGGTCCAGGCGTTCGAACGGTTCGCAATATCTGTAATGTTTCAAAGTCTATAAAATCTTGGATTGTATTTTAGTTTAGGGTTGTTGAATATTTTACAAGTTTTAGGTTTTAGAGAGTAGGTTTAAAGAGTTTTTACTAGTTTTCTACATAATTTTTCCATAGCCTTTTCAATTCCTGTAATCAGATTCATAGTTTTCAATATATTTCAATACATATTTTGTGTATCATGATGACGAGTAACTAAATCCCATTTTGAGATCAATTGTGAAGATCAATTGAAGATATTTGATAAATAATGGAGGTAATGAGGGTTTCAATATTTTTATCTTCTTCTTCTTAATTCTTTGAGATCAAACTTTAGATACTGACGAAAACTTAGATATTTAACTAAGTTTGGTAATTTCTATGTACATACCCTAGTTTGTTATAGTTATTGCAAAAATCGATGATATGCATCTATGATTCTAAAACTAATTTGATTATTGAAGAATAACAATTTTTAGCACTAAATCTTCCAAATGAAAGACTCACGATGCAGTCAATGATTTGAATTGTCAAAAGCCTCCATTGAAATTTTGGGTGAAACATTGATTGGAGCAATTGGTTTCGAGACTTTCTTTTATTCATTAAAATATCATTTTCAATAGTTTAGTTTAGATTAAATAAACTCTTTCAAAACAATTGATTTTTGGTTTATTTTTAGAAGTAGTTCAAAAGTTTTGTGCTTTCTGAGAGGAGTGTGAGAGCCTTGCATCTATCTGTCATATTTCCCTATGGACTCGACCCCGGACTCACCGGGTTATACTGCTTCGCCATCCTTTGCTTGGGATTACTTGAGGACACTTTCAAAGTCACTGTTTGGTGCAAGTCATGGGGGCATGAGAAAAAATTTCAGTAGTTGGATAATATAAGTTACTCTGTAGTCATTCTTATCAAATTTTACCATGTGACATATTTTTCTTGAAAGTCTTTTAATTTTTCACATAATCTGGTTTTGTGCTTGGGATTATCTGAGGAGTGTGATAGTCGGATAGTTAGTTATCATATACACCAATCATTCCGCACTAAAGTATTTGCTTAGTGAGGTTGATGCAAAGCCACAACTCATCTTATGGATTCTTTTGCTCTAAGAGTTCTATATTGAGATTAGAGATAAGAAGGGGGTCGAGAATTTAGTAGCTGACCATCTTTCAAGGCGCCCTATTGGTAAGGATGCCCAAGACTCCCTTCCAATCAATGAAAACTTTCCGAATGAGCATCTTTTTCAGGTGCAAGCACTTTCACACACAACCACTTCTTGGTATGCGGAGAGAGTTAACTTTTGGCTACTAGTAAGATTCCCTCACATTGGTCGTCATTATATCGCAAGAAATTCTTTAGGAATGTGAGATGTTATTCATAGGATGATCTATACTTGTTTAAGTATTGCCCCATTGTGATTCGTTGGTCTACTCCAGACAATGAAATTCAAAGCGTTATGGAGTTTTGTCATTCACATGTGTATGGTGGGCATTTTTCTTCAAGTAAAATTATCTCAAAGATCTTACAAAGTGGTTTCTATTAGCCCACTATGTTTAAAGACATCAATATCTTTTGCACGTCCTGTGATAGGTGTCACCGATTAGGGAGTCTATCAAGGAGGCACATGATGCCTCTAAACCCCATTATTGTTCTATAGATATTCGATTGTTAGGGGATTGATTTCATGAGACTATTTCCTAGTTCGTTTGGATACCTATATATTCTAATGGACATAGACTACGTGTCTAAGTGGGTTAAAGCCATTCCTTCGTGTACCAATGATTACCTAGTGGTAATTAAGTTCTTAAAGAGCACATATTCTCTTGATTTGGTATGTCGCGTGCAATTATTAATGATGATGGATCCCACTTTATAACAGACTTGTAGGTATTTTAATGAGAAAGTATAGGGTGGTACATAAGGTTGGGACACCTTACCATCTCCAAACCCAAGGCTAAGTTAAGTTAGTCAATAGCGAAATTAAGCAAGTCCTTGAGAAAATTATTAACCTTAACTGCAAGGATTGGTCCTTGCGGTTAGTGGACGCTTTATGGGCTTATCAGACTGCTTATAAGACTATCTTAGGTTCTTCTCCTTATAGACTTGTGTATGGAAAGACATGCCACCTTCTAGTTGAGATTAAACACAAGGCCTGTTGGGCAATTTGCCAATTCAATGAAAACATCAAATAAGGCAGGCCAATATTAGGGGTTACAACTCAAGGAACTAGATAAGCTCCGTAATAATGCCTATGAGAATGCTAAGATCTCTAAGGCAAATATGAAATCCCTTTATGACTAGCACATTCTTCAAAAATCTTTTGTAATTGGTCAAAAGGTCTTGGTCTACGATTCTCGATTTCATTTATTTCTGGGTAAGCTTCAAAGTAGATGGTCGGGACCTTACATTATGAGGGAGGTGTCATCGCATGAGGGGGTCGAGGTTGAAAATCCCACAAATGGCAAACTGTTTAAGGTTAATGGGCAAAGATTGAAGCCCTACTTGAAGATAGAGGTGGGTGGGGTTGAAAGTGTGGAACTTAAGGATACACCTTTGTTTGAGTGAGTGAGTAATCTGTGTAGTGTATAGTAGTAGGGTAGCTTAGGTTATTTGTTAGTTTTTAGGTTTTTAGTTCTTCCCTAGTTGGGGTAGTGATTCTACTCTAAAAAAGTATAAATAGGAATCCTTAATTATAAGCTATTGGTAACAATTATTTACATATTAGTTATTATTTTAATACAAACTTAGTTTTCTTTTACGTTTTTGTGTTCTGTGCATATTTAAAGTTAAAATTGAGTAAAAAGAAGCTGACGAAAGCACATACATTCTTTCTGGTGTGATATTATATATATATATATATATATGTATATATATTTGTGTGTCAAATTATATTATATATTGTGCAAGTGTGCAGGTGGTGGATGGATGAAATGCACAACGCAAAAGCAAATGGTGGATGAATAATCAAAAGTAAGTGGAAAGAATGTGTGAATCTTATAATATATTATATGTGGGTGTGAGTTGTATATTATATATATGTACATATTATATGTATGTGCGGGTGTGTGTAGTGTGGTGTATATATTATATGATAGTATAATATATTAGTCAAATTAATTGATTGATTGAATCAATTACTGGTCGAATGAAAGCTAGCATTGATGAGGAGTGAATAAAATAAAATGAATTAAAGTAGTTCATCCCACACCATACACCATTGTTCGCCATAAAGAAAAAATAAAATATTTTATTTAATCATTTCATTTCAGCTTTTTCAGAGGAAACTCAAAAACCCAATCTGCTTTTTTGGAGGAAGCTCGGAAGCCTAATTTTTTTTTTTTTTTTTTGGAGGAAGCTCGGAAACCTTATCTGCTTTTCGGAGGAAGCTCAAAAACCCAATCTGCTTTTTTTGGAGTAAGCTCAGAAACCCAATTTGCTTTTTCAGAGGAAGCTCGAAAACCTAGAGTATTTAAAACAAGGCTTTTTGAGGTAAAAGCTTGAAAACTCAAAATTTTTGAAAAACAGAGCTTTTGAAAGAAAAAGCTCGAGAACCCGAGAAGATGTTTTGAAAATGGAGTTTTTGAAGGAGAAAGCCCAGGAAATCTAAAAATTTTAGAAAGCTAGGCTTTTTGAGGTAAAAGCTAGAAAACCCGGAATCCTTTTGGAAAACGGAGCTTTTACAGGAAAAAGCTCGGGAAACCCGAGAAATGTTTTTGAGATTAAACTTTTTGAAGGTAAAAGCTTTGGAAAACTAGTGAAATGATTTTGAAATAAAAATTTTTGAAGGAAAAAGTTTAGAAAACCTAGAGATGGATTTTGAGTTAAAATTTTTTGAAGAAAAAAGTTTGGAAAACCTAGAATTTGACTAGAATTGAAACATTTTTCTTTTTTTTTTTTAAGGAAAAAGATTAGAAAATCTTGAAATTGATTTGACTTAAAACTTGTTTTGTTGAAGGCAATAATGTTTAGAAAATTGAATTTGACTCGAAATTTGAATTCCTGAAAATGTTTAGGAAATTCATTTTGACTTTTTGATTTTTTGAAAGCAAAATGTTTAGAAAATTCGTTTTGGCTTGAAACTTGATTTTGACTCGAAATTTGAACTTTTGAAGACAAAATACATAGAGAATTCATTGTAACTCAAAATTTAAACTTTTGAAGACAAAATGTGTAGAAAATTATTTTGAGTTGAGACTTTTGATTTTTTTTTTAAAGCAAAAACATTTAGGAAATTCGTTTTGACTTGAAACTTGAAAATTTTTTGAAGGAAAATTTTAGAAAAACTTATTAGACTTTTGAAAAATGATTTTGAATTTAAAAGAAAGTAAGAGCTTTGATCTTTTAGAATGGATGTTGAAACTTGAGTTGAAACTTTTTGTAAAAAAAGTCTTTGAAAATATTTGAACTTGGAAGGGCTTTCACTTTTTGAAATATTTTGATTTGATTTGGTAAAAATTATACCTTTGCCTGGAGCATGGGGTGCCGTGGGAGACTGCTTCATGTTTGTTATTCTTTTGTCTTGGAGTTTGAAGGTGAGGTCATTTGTGACCTCTTGGATGGAGATTTCTTGAGATCGAAATACTAGGTGTTTGCTTGACTGTCGAATTTTGCTTTTGCTAGGCATAATGGGATTCTTGCTAATGCACCTTCTGAGGAGTTGCGCTTTTCTGAAGTTGAGCATCTTGAGTTTACCTCTGGAGGGGGTGAGGTCTCTTTTGAAAAGCTTGAGGGGTCTGGGGGGTCGAACATCTTTGGTGGGTTCTTTTTTTTTTTTTTGAATGGATCGACTGGTTTGAAATTGAATCGGAGATGTAGGGTGGGTCATTGCCCCAGTTTTAATGATTTGAGAAAGATGAATCAGGCTTTCCAAAGTTGATTGGGAAGGTCGAGGGTGGGATGTTACCTTAGTCTTCATTGTTTAAAAAAGGTCGGATTAAGCTGTATAAAGTTTTTACAGAAAGTTAGAATGATGTATGTTATACCTATGGATGGATACACATATTAGACAAGAATATGAATAAATGAATGTACGGATTTACACAAGGATTGAAATGAATGCATATCACACTTTTTGATGAATGCACAGCCTCACGCATGAATGAAATTGAATGCATGTCTCACTTTTTGATGAATGTATAGAGATGGAATTTTGGATGCATGTCCTACTTTTTGATGAATGCATACATAAGAATAGAATTGAATATACGTCATACTTTTTTATAAATGCTCAGGTTTATACAATAATAGAGTTGAATGCACGTCATACTTTTTGATAAATGCACACATAAGAATGGAATTGAATGCATGCCATGCTTTTTTATGAATGCATGAATAGATACAAACTACATATGAATTTAATGGATGTACAGGTTATACATGACATGGATGCACAAGTACTATATGTATATAGGCTATTTACGAAGAATGTCCCAGGATTGCCCCAAGACCCATACTCTCGGGATTCTGTTTCCCTTATAGGATTCTGCCTCTTCGGCTTTGTTCCATTCTTATCGGGGTGTAATAATATTTGCAACATTCTTACGGGATCTAACCCATTGACTTTGTGAAAGGAAAAACTCTCTTGGATGGGCCTCTCAACTTTTTCTAGGAATTTCTTTTAGGATTTGGTGACGGCCAATGTTGCCTTTTGGCAAAGCAACAGGTAGCTTCAGTCCTCAGTCCGAGAAAAGTTTAAAAGCTATTTAAAATTGCAGGAAAGCCCAGAATTTTTTTTTTTTTTTTTGCAGAACCATTGAACTTTCAAATTATAGGAACCTTATAAAGACATGATCAATCAATTTAGGGCAAATATAGATTCATGAGTATCAAGAAGCGGCTTAACTTGAAAAGATCAACATCAATTATGCACGAAACTACACAAAACAAGCAAAATTGGTCGTGGGATAATCAAGACCATATTAATGGCAATGTAGTGGTGTAAGCGTGAACTTCACAGAGACTAATGAGAATATAGACCCTAGGTGTGATCTAGGATGGTGTACCATGTCTAATAGCTTACAGATTGACACATCTAGAAGTCAAACCTGTCTCATCCCATGATCTCGATTTTTTTTTTTTTTTATAGAATTCCAACCCTATCTCTCCAATGATGGAAACATTGAAATATAAAGATATGACGGCTTTCACACACATGAGTGAGTAGCCTTTCCCTCTTGTCACATAACAATGGTAGCTCCACTCACACTCACTAGTAGCCCTTTCCATAGGTGATGGGAGAGAGAATCAACAAAAGGTCAATCTAGGTGTGCGATAATCCATAAATTTTAACTAAGGCAGAACTAGCTAAAATAGATCATAAAGGCGAATTCTGGATTTTAAGAAGTCTGCAGAAGTGTGCGTTAAGTTGAACATGAATCACCAATATAGTAAAAATCATCAAAACCATTGACTCATATTTATGTTAGTGATCATGCAAACAAGATTTAATCTCAAACAAGCATGCACATTAATGTGTAGGACAAACACTATCAAAAAATCTTTTTGGTTTTTCTAATTTTTTTCAAAGATTCAATCAACCCAGGCTTGCCAATGTGCGCTAATCTTCCTTTCAAAAGTATAGCCACTCGCTGCTTTACTAGGACATCCTTTGAAGGTCACTCCTTGGATTTCAACTAGCTACGTGATTGATTCTCATATCTCATTCCTCTGTATTTTCCTTTTCTCTACACTTCCTATTCCTCTCTCCCCTCTTTTCGGAGTTAGAGATTGTCTCTGCTGAAGGTGGTGCTTATACTATCCCATCCTCCAAGTTAGGGTAAAACATTTTAAGAGGAAAATTCCTGGAGAAGAAAACATCATTCATAAAGTGCCATGAAAAATTTGGATCCTTTTCGTTTAGATGATGCTATTTTCATGCTCAAACTTGAATTGAAAGTTGAAAGACAGGTTTGAAAGAAATTTCCCTTTTTCGGAATAAACCCCTCAAACTGGTTTTGAAATCACACTGGCGTCCTTCACACTCTATTTGCCGTGTATGTCATCTGATTGCATAGGGATGGCTTTAGGAGTTTGAGGTCTGGAGGAGTGGCAACATGGTATCGAGGTCATGGTTGAATTATGAATTGGGCGGGATGCTGGAGGGATTCTATTAGTTTGACTGTGCTCTTTGACCTAGAAAAAGAAAAACAAAATGCAGTTAACATGTGGATGTGATGATTTTATATAATGCATGTCCTATGAAAGTTTCTTCTTTAAGGGAATCTAAGCATGATGTTGAGTCCACTTTAGAGGTGGGGTTTTGCCCCTGTGTGCAATACAATACTCTTCGACATGGGCTGGTTGATGCTTCTTTGTCTAGGCAATCCCGCCTCCATGTATAGAGAGAGATTTGGGCCTCTCTTAAGATATGGTCCTATGCATGCCATGAATTGTTAGGGTTGGAGAAACCCTTAGGGGTTTAGGTAGGTTTGATTAGCATGAGATTGGATCATCCCTTTCTCTCTACAGTTGATTGAATGCATGAGAATGCAATAACTTAAGTTTCTTAAACCTCTTGTCCTGGGATGGATTTTAATGCATGAGCCTAATAGTAAATACATGGGCCTCATAATGGCAATGAATAGCCAGTTTAGAATACTCCCTTTTCGTTTTTGCTTGATCTTTTAGCTCTCTTACCCTTTGGAGATGAGGGAGAAGACAAAAGGATGTAAAAAGAAAAACAAAAAGAAGAAGTTAGTGCCTTTGGATTGAAAATTTTTATGCAACGCATGCCCTAGGGGTGCCCCTACTTTGAGAGGGGGACTAAGCATGATCTGTTGGCTCACTTTTGAAGATAGGGGGTTGCCCCTGTATGCAATACTATACCTGTGCGACATGTTCATTCATTCATTCATACATTCATGCATTCATTCAATGAAAGTAGGAAGGACATTTTTATTACATTTGATTCTTTTTTTTTTTTTTTTATACATGGAATTGAAAGTACATTTGAAGGGGAAGGGGAACATTTTCACTGGGACTTTCACTATTCTATTTTAACATTTGGAATCGTAAACTACTCTTAAGTCTTTGGATTCACCTTTTTTTATGGAGGTCGGTGTGAGACCTTGATTTCAGATTGCCCCTTGTCTTCTTGACGACCCTATCTTCGTGAGCGAAGAGGGATTGGAGCCTCTCTTTATGAGATTACCTTAATGCATAACATGAATTCTTAGGGTCACTTGGTACCTTTAGGAGTTTTGGTTGGCTTGATTTGAGCGAGAAAGACTTTGGGCCATTCTCTGGGAGTTAATTAGATGCGTGGAGATACAATGACTTGAGTTACTTTTGGAGCTCTAGTCTTAAAATGAATATAGATGCATAAGCAATTATGATACAAAAGATGCATGAAAATCATAAGGACAAGAATTGAGCAGCACAACAGCATGGATCGAGCAGAATGCAAGGGAAAGTATAACAGTCACCCTTTTCTCCTTGGTTTTGAAATTGACACCCGTGTCTTAAATTCGGCAGAGGTTCAGCTATGCATGGGGTGCTACATGAGCATGAGGTTAGGGGTTTACTAATGCTTCCTAAAAAGCTTGGTTCCCTAACCTTCAAACCTCTGGTTTTCACCCTAGAAATGGTGAACCCCATCTTTGGTTGGTGGTTCGAGCAGGAAAACTATCAAGAGACCATAGGTTGAGAAACTGACACAGCATCTGCCCACAATCAATATATTGTTCCCCCTTCTATCTAGAAGGGTAGTAACCAGGTAATTATGCAAAGATGCAAATGCAAGTGAGCGCACCAAGTGTACGTGAAATTTTTAAAAAATGAAGGAAAGGACCCGACAACACACATCCCATTCTACTGGTTCAATGGCATACATGACAGTTAATATGATATAAAATGAAAAGTGAACAAAGGTCCACCTACAAAAGAAAATGCAAGGAGTTAGTAACTTTTCAAAAAACTCAATGCATGATAAAACGGATGGTCAATGCAAGAGCATGAATATGGAAAACAATGCAAGAGCATGTAAGTGGATGTCGATGCAAGTGCAATGAATGTAAGTAATAACATTTGTTTGAAAACTATTTTGGAAAATAATATTTATTTTTACACACTTATGATTTTGAAATTTTTTTTGGAAACTTAAGAAAAATTTTAAAAAGTGGATAAAACCGGACAAAGTAACTAGAGATTCTGGGTGAGTAAAGGGTGAAGAGACATGACAATGGCCTAAAGCTCTAAGTGTCTCCAGTGGAGTTGCCAACTGTCGCGTCCCGGTTTTCAAACCAATTCCTTTCAACTCAGGAAAAAGCGCAGTACTCTCTAGTTAGAACTCATCCTCCTAGAAGAACAAGTGTGACTAGGTTTGATCTTAAAATTAACTTAAACAAGGGCTTTTGGAAAATGTTTATAGTTGCCACCTAATATAGTAAAAGATGTGTTAGGTTACGTAAGACTAAGTGTAATCTGAAGACTAAATTTAGATTTTTCAAAAAGTTTTAAAAATGTCCTTCTAAGAAGGTTTTTGGAAAGTAAGTCTTAATAACCTTTGGAAAGCCCTTTTGAAAACGTGACTCCGATTTTGGTCTTCGAAATAGAAATCTATGGTCTGGGGGTCGGTTAACATGTAGGGATGATATCCTAAGATCATCGCCCTACCTCGCCCTTTTAATACCTACATGTCTAATCACCCTTAACTCACTCAATTGAATAATCGGTTACTATTATCCACTTAATAACCACTTTAGAATTTTAAAAATGGGATTCAGTCATCACTTTTTGGATAAATGATGCATGATGTAAGTTTTGAAAAAATATTTTAAAATATGAAAGGTTTGAAGGGATTCGAAATAGGAATCTTGAATTGATAAAAAATTTTAAAAAGAAAACTTAGGTTGAAATAAAGGTTATGACCACACTATTTTATGCTGCCCATATATCTCATTGGCAAGAATCAGGTCATTTATAGTTCGGGCAAGGGTCCGATAGAAAGGGGGTGCATTGAGGCCATTTGAGAATTTTGAAGACACTTTGAGGTCTTTAGAAAGGTTTGAAGACACTTTGTGGTCTTTAGAAAAAGATAACTTGAGAGTTTAGAAAAATACCTTTGAAATAGAACTTAGGATGTTTGGAGTGTTTTTGAAACGGGTTTGGAGATGTTTTTAAACATTTTTGGAATTAACTCAAGGGAGTTTTGAAATGTTTTTGAAACAACTCAAGGGAGTTTTGGGAGTGCTTTGAAACAACTCAAGGGAGTTTTGAAAATATTTTGAAGTCTTTTTTGAAAACTTTAGAGGTAGAGTTAAGATTGGGAGTGCTCTTGTGAACTTGTCTTCGAAAAGCTTTTGAAAGTAGTTTTATGAATACCTTATGAAAGGCATGTTCAATATTTTATTACCCTTATGAGGGTAGTCATTGAAGAACAAAACTCCTTTGGGGCTAAGAGTTTTGAAAACATGTTTGGAAAAGGGAGCTAGAGACTTCCCTTTGGTTGTTAAAACTTCATGGTTATAAAACCCTTCTTGAATGTCTCACTAAAGCTTGAACAATCCAAACCATGGAAGGATTAGGATTGATTAAAGGATGTGATATTTAAAGATCATGTTGTTTTGAAAAGAGCTTTTGATAATACTTAGGATTTTGAAACCGTAATATAGACAACCTTGAAGTTTGTACCTAATGTATTACATTCCCTTGAAATCTCTAACCATTCAAGGTTAGGGACACTTTAGGGTTGTGATTTTTGGGAAACATTTTGAAAATAGTTTTTTAGAAAATGTTAGTGTCTAGCCATTTTAGTTGAAACAAGTTTAAGAGAACTCCTTGGAAGTATTTTTTTGAAGATAGAATGTAGGAATATTTTAAAAGGTTTTTGAGTTGATTTTGAAATCTCGAGAGAGTAGATTGTTTTTGAAAATATGATATGAAAATAAATTTTGAGTCGAAGGATTATTTGAAAAGAGGTCTTTGAATTGGAACCTTGAAGTTTACTAACCTTGATTGGGTTGACCTAGGGTTAACTAACCATGGTTTGGTTAACCGAAGGTTAAGGTGTCCTAGGGTTAACTAACTAAGGTTAGGTTGACTTAGGGTTAACTAACTTGGGTTAGGTTAAACTAGGGTTAAAGTAACCTAGGGTTAACTAGCTAAGGTTAGGTTAACCTAGGGTTTGGTTGACCTATGGTCAAGTTAACTTAGGATTGAAGGGTGGTTTTAAACTAGGGTTTGGACCTAGTGGTTTTGGAAAGGTGGTTTTGAACTAGGGTTTTGATATAGTGGTTTTGGGAAGGTGGTTTTATACATGAAACCTAAAAGTGTGTTTTGAAGATCTATTTTATGAAAACCACTCAAGTGAGTGTTGGGTTCATATGGTTAATATTTGAAAACCACTTAAGAGAGGGTTGTCTTGGAACCATTTCAACCACTAACTCGAGAGAGTAAAACTTGTGAAAACCAATATTGAATTGATGGTTTTTAAAAATGTTTTGATTAGAAAATTGAAGAGAATGAACTTTTGAAAGTTAGTTTTGAAAATGAGGTTTTGGAAAACCACTATAAGATTTTGAAAACCACTCTAAAGAATAAGAATTCATATGGTTGATTTGAAGGAAATCACTCCAAAGAGGACTCCATGAGACCATTCCAACCACCATATTCAATATAGCAAAACTTTTAAAAATCAAGATGAAAATGGTAGTTTTTGGAAAGCCTTTTTATGCAAATTAAAGAGAATGAAATTTGAGAACCCTTACTGAAGAGGGTTGTTTTGAAAATCACTTTTGGGGTGTAGAGACCAATTCTAATGAACTAGCGTTCATATAGTCAAGATAATGGGAAAATCACTCTAGAGAGGGTTCCAAGTGACCATTTCAACCATAAGATTCAAGAGAGTGGATTTTACAAAAATAAATATAGAAGAAAAGAGTTTGAAAACCAATTTTATGTCATATGAGATGTAAAGAAATACAAAGATGCAAAATAAAGTCAATGAGCTTAAAGGGGGGGCTTTTTTTTCTAAGGTATGAAAATTGACCTACGCTTTAAGGAACCAACTCTTATAACTATTTCTAGAAAATACTTGGATATGGAATTTGAAGAAGACATAAAAATGAAGATATTTTTCAAAAGGATGATGGACATGAAAATAAGGCCAAGCATGCAATATATGATCATGATAACCATATACAAAGGGGTCATGAATTCATACAAGGCTAATAGGCCACACTAAATTGCATGGTACTCCAATGCCATAACATCTTAAAGTAGGTTAGTGAGAGATCTTCCTAAACGATGGCTCTCACTAACTTTTTTCAAGGCATGAACTAGGAGCCCCTTTGTTCCTAGCATACAAGAAAGGGGGTAGAAGATGTGGGGGTTTAAAATAGAGAATAGCCTAAGTAGGCTAGGAGAGAGAAGAGAAGAGTGAGGATGACAAAAATGCAAAAAAGAATGACACCTTTTGCCTTCAAACACCTTCAAACCCCCATGGATGCTTTAACTTGAATTTAAATGGCCTTAGAAAGGCTTGAAGGTGCTGGAATGGGATTCTCTATGGCATTGAGAGCTTTTTAGGTGTGATGTATGGGCTAGAGGGAGGTGGAATCTGACCTAAGTGTGTGGAGGGTGAGATATATGTAGAAATTTGAGGTTTAGAGGCTATTTTTGTAAAGCTTCGATGCTATTTTTAATTCTGGAATTTGCAAAGGGGGAGGCCTGTATTTATAGGCAATCTGGGGAGACCTGGCACATGTAGTACATGCATTTGGAAAAATTTTTCCCTGATGCATGTGCATGTGCTATATGCGCTAGTATTGTTCCACAGAATGAAAGCCATGTAGCACACTCTGTACTAGCTAAATTTTAGGGGCTAAGCAAAATTTGATCGATCTGATCAAAATTTGGGCACATATAGCATATGTTTCACCATTGGGATTGTTCATTTAAACGTTGCCTTGATAATTGTACAATCCGGGATGAATTTGGGGAAATTGATTGCGTCCGCGACGTTCTCCTAATGTTTTTCATGAACTAGGAATTTCAAGGAGCTTGAAAGGTGTTCGGAAGGATAAGATATCGTCTCGAAAAGTGTGCATGAAAACACACTTTTGCGGAGCGTTTATGATACGCGACACAAATATTCAAAAGTCGTCATTTTTGGGCCACGTGATTAGGGGCTTTGGGAAACAATCTCTTTGATTGGACCGTACCGATGTAAAGTGCTCTGGAAATACTTTCAGGAGTTTTCTAATTAATGCATTTCTCAAGTCGTTTGACCGTGCATTATAATCAGGGAATTGAAGAAAAGACAACCCTGGCGGAGCGTCTGTGAGACGCTCTAGAGGTTATTGAAAGTGGCAGTTTTCGAGCCATCCGATCGGGGGCTTTAGGAAGCGATTTGTTCAATCAAGCCGTATCAATGGAAAGACCTATGGTCAAGCTTTTAGGTATTCCCTATTCTACACATTTCTTAAGTCATTTGACAGTCATTATAACCCGGGAATTGGGAGGAAAAGACAACCCTGGTGGAGCGTTTGCAAGACGTTCTAAGGGACTTTCGTTGAGTTTGGAGTGTTTAGAGTCGTGGGGCTCACCTTGGATTGAACAAAGACATATGACAATCTTCCGGTTTGGTACCCAGAGCCGGAGTGGTTTCAGAGCATGCTTGGGCCGCTAGGGGTAAATGGTCATTTTGACCAGACTTGGTCAAAAAGGGCCAGAATGGATTGGAGAGGCGTGTTAAGTGTGCCAGACTATTCAGGGATTGTTTTGGAAGATGTTTTTGCTGTTTGGTAAGATTTGTACTATGCTGGGATGCCTAGGGGCAAAACGATCATTTTGACCAAAGTTGACCGATATGGGACCAGAATTGAACCGGAATTGGACATGATGGCATATTGAGCATGCCTAACTATCTACGAACACTTTGGAAGGGTAGACTTACTATCTTAAGAGATTTTAAACTTTCTCAAGATGTGCTTGGCGGCCCAAGGGGTAGGTTTGGTTATTTTTCACTGAGTCGGGCTAGCAGGCGCCGGTGTTGACCTAAGTGTTGGTTCTTGAGATCGTCTGATCTTGGAAAGCTACCTGTGCGATGTTGGTCCCTGAGACTGGCTGGTGTCAGCGAGCTACCTGTAGGGTGGTGTTGGTTTTCAAGATCGCCCGATCTTAGAAAGCTACCTGTAGGGTGGTGTTGGTCCCTAAGATCGCCTAGTCTCGAAGAACTATTGGATGATAGACTTTCTACATTGGCAGGCTAGCAGGCGCCAGAAGTGAACCATCTAGAATTTGATAAGGTGTTGATTCCTGAGATTGGGCGATCTCAGGAAACTACTTGGATGGTGCTGGTTCCCAAGACTGCCCAACCTTGAAAAACTACCTAGATGGCGTTGGTTTTGAGACTGCCCGATCTGGAAAAGCTACCAAGGGCAATATGGTCTTTTCAGCTTCAATTGGATCTTGCGGGCTTGGGAAGCGACTAATTGATTGGATTGGAGTTTGAAAGAGCTGGCTTGGGCTTATATGTGTTGTGATGTTTGGAATTGGATCTGGTCGGGCCGGAGATTGCTGAGCGAGCAAAAATGGGGTGTTTACACCTAGGTATTCCTCTTGCAGTCCTCTTACATTCTTTTCATATTCTTAGAAGGGTATTTAATATTCTCTACTGTTATATACTGTTATAACTGGCCGAGATAGTAAAGGGGGAGGTAGAGATGGCCGAGGTGGCTATGCCGGTAGAGTGAGTCGAGGACAAGCAAAGATAAAGCTGCCCTCGGCCTTCGATGTAGAGAGATTTATTAGTGAGGAGGCGTCTAATGCCTTCGACGAGGCATGAAGTGTTAGAGGCTATCTGATGGAGAGGTAGTTTTCTCTTGATGATTATACGTGTGGTATTTATTGGTGGCAACAAGAGTTTGCTGCTAGGCAGTGGATTGCCTTGGCCCAACTTTGAGGCACTTGCGTGTGCATATTGATCGCTGAGTTCATGAAAAACATTTAGAAGACAGTGACTACTCTGAGTCACGAGGTGATAGAGTCGTGGGTTAGGGGTTGTCAGGTTATTGTCACCCTTGACATCATTGCCCAGTTCTATCATATCTCTCGAGTTACTGATGTTCAGTTTAGCTTCCCGTCTAATGGGGCCCCTGAGTTCAACTCTGTATTGATAGAGGTCTGTGTTCCTCAGACACAGGGGCTTGAGTGTCGACAGTTGTTGAAGTTGTTAAGAGAGCACTAGCTCTTCGTTATCAGTTATTATTTGTATTCACGTGTCATTCGATCTTCCTTATCCCCCGCTATACCGATGTGAGTAGTACGAGAGCTTCATTATTATGGGCCATAGGTATGAGTAGAACCATAAATCTTCCACATTATATGTTCATGGCCCTACACGCCGAGAATAGGCATGCTAGACAGCAGAGGCCATCCCTTTTGGATGTTTGCTTACTGGACTTATAGAGCTGGCTGGAGTAGCTAGTATTCCTGGTTTGATCTGAGTAGGTCAGCAGCAGCCGATAGATAGATCGACTGTATGACAATCAGAGGGGCATTTGAGAGATGATCAGCTTAAGTAGCCGTAGCAGCAATAGCCCGAGGTCCCCGTACAGCACCCACCTGCTTAGCAGCCGGAGCAGCTTGCTTAGCAGGCACCTCCATGGCAGTTAATCTTAGAAACTCTTCAGCAATAGTGTTAGACTCTTGCATCACGGTGAGATCTTGGAGCAGCAGAGTCAGGTGCTTGTCTAGTAAGGATAGACCATTACACAACTTGAGGAGGCGGCACATAGGAGGGTTGAGGCTCATGAGCAGCATACTGATCATCTGACTATGCTTAAGGGTCATTTGCGTCAGCAGTCGATAACAATTGATTAGATGATGGTACTTGTTCGACGTATGCAACTGCCACCACCACTGCCGATGAGGGTTTTGACGATTAGAGTTTAGATACCATGTCATTTTGCATGTACATTTCATCTTATGTATCTAAAACTCTTTTGATCATTAGTGGATTTTTTTTTGCACTTATCTCTTGTTGTGGTTTTATGGAATAGTTTTAGGTGTTATATTATATTGACTATCTTTCAGACGCTTGAGATTCTTTCGGTACAGGTTTGAGTATCATATGATTTTAAGTGTCATGATTTGTATCTTTTGCACATTTATCCATATTTTCATTGATTAGTTATTATAGATGATGGATGTGTTGAAGAGGGTTTTATGAGAACCATAACAATATTCATGTCAATGAAATCTTAGAATTAAGGATGTTTTGAGTCATACATTGGACTAAACTTGAGCTTAATTGTTGATTTACCTTTTTATCATGATGCATTGCAAGTTTTTGCCATAAAATCAGTTTTAAGAGGGAGATCACATCATTGTATACTATCATGTTATATGACATTTTGTATTGACATTTTGTGCACTTATATCCTTAAAGAGTGGAGATTTTTCCTTGTGAGTTTTAGAGGCAACTTTTTGCTTTTCGAAATAGATTTACACTTACTCAAGGATATTTCATTCATCTTTCATTATTTCAACAACTTCATTATACTTTGTTTTGATTCATATGTTGGGGTACTGATTAAAGTTATTAACACTTATACTATCTTGAATTTCAAACTTGGTATACTTTGGATATTTTGTTAGGTCATTTTATTCTTCTTGGAGCCAAAAAATTTTGGATTCTTTCTCTTAAATCTTATATATATCATCATTGGTAAAGCTAAGTTATTGTTAAAATACTTCCCAAGAAAGAGGGATGATTATTATGCTAGTGAGAGCTTCAAAAGAAACAGATGATGTATTTGCAATGTGAAAAAAAAAGGGGAAAGAAAACTATTTGGGAAGGAATAGCAAGTGAAAAAGAGAAGAAAAAAAAAAAGAAAGAGCATTGTTATGTGAATTGGGAAGTGAAAGTATGTATTTATTGATCATCACATATCTTGAGTGTGTGTTTGAATATTCTACCATTTCTCTCTCCATACTCCTTTCTTCTTTATTCAAAAGGCTTTAGTTGATCCGAAAGTATACACGAGTGAAAAATTCTTTTGAGTATAAATCATTAGGTCAATTCCTTGATTATCACTTTAACTCTGGATATTCCATCATAAAGCTCTGCCAAGTTGTATATACTTATATTTTTATATATACTTATTCCTATGATGAGCTTTCCATTGTGAGATCCATGTGTTCAATTTTATTGTGAGTGTATGACCCGTGAGGTTTGAATCAAAGTGTAAAGGATCTGAGTGCATGAGTGTGAAACATTCGAGTTATATGTCATTGTTAATACACTCTTATGTGACTGTTTCTTAGATGTTTTATGTCTTAACTTTGCATGATTCGAGATATAGGGTAAATTGAGAATTATCTTGAGTAAGTTTATGTATGCCTCAAGTTCTCCTATTATCTTTGATTATATGACATGAATAGATATTTGTGCGTATCATCACTAGAAATCCTCATGAGATACCACTCGTCTACTAGGGGTAACCTAGGAATTTAAAGGCTTGATGCTTACGTTAAATGCATTTGTGACTCCCACAAAAGTGGAGATTATTCTTTAGTTGTTAGTATTTTGTTAAGGACTAGCAAAAAGCTAATTGGGGGTGTGATTATACTATAAAAGTACAATCTATATGCCTTAATTAGTTCTTTGTTAGACCTAGAGTAGGATTATTTATGTAATTTTAGTTCTAATTCGTATCTGACTTAGTTTGTTGTGCATAAACAGGATTTCAAGCTAAAAAAGGACAAAAAGGGGAACCACTGTTCAAACGGTTCAATAAGGCATTCGAATGGTACCAAGGAGCGTTTGAACATTGCGTCAAGCGGAGTGAACTGTTAGAAAATACTAAGGCTTGAAAACACAGTCTGAATCAGGTTCGATGCACGTCAGAAATTACTGAGGCTTGATCAAGCCATCAAAAGTGCGTCAGAAGCTTGTTTGAATGCCCGTTAGAATGGTGGTCAGGGCGTTCGAACGGTTCACAAAATCTGCAGTTTTTCAAAGTCTATAAAAGCTTGGATTGTACTCTAGTTTAGGATTGTTGAATATTTTACAAGTTTTAGGTTTTAGAGAACAGCTTTAGAGAGTTTTTACTAGTTTTTTACATAATTTTTTCATAGCCTTTTTAATTCTTGTAATCAGATTCATAGTTTTCAATATATTTCAATACATATTTTGTGTATTTATCATGATGATGAGTAGCTAAATCTCATATTGGAATCAATTGTGAGATCAATTGAAGATCTCAGATAAACATTGGAGGTAACTAGGGCTTCAATATTTTTATCTTCTTCTTCTTAATTCTTTGAGATCAAACTCTAGATACTAACAAAAACTTAGATATTCTCTATTTACAAATCTTAGTTTGGCTTAGTTATTGCACAAATCGATAGTATGCATCTATGATTCTAAAAATAATTTATTTTAGGTTTGATTATTAAAGAATAACAGTTTTTATCGCTAAATTGTCTAAATCAAAGACTTACGACGCAATCAATGATTTAAGTTATCAAAAGCCTCTATTGAAATTATAGGTGAAGCAATTGATTGGAACGATTGATTTTGAGATTTTCTTTTATTCATTAAAACATCGTTTTCAATAGTTTAGTTTAGATTAAATAAACTCTTTTAAAACAATTGATTTTTGGTTTGTTTTTAGTAGTTCAAAATTTTTGTGCTTTTTGAGAGGAGTGTGAGAGCCTTTGCATCTTTCTTTCAAATTTTTTTGTAGACTTGATCCCAGACTCACCGGGTTATACTGTTTCTCCATCCTACGCTTGAGATTATCTGAGAACACTTTCAAAGACACTGTTTGGTGCAAGTCATGGGGGCATGAGAAAAAAGTTCAGTAGTTGGATAATATAAGTTACTTGGTAGTCATTCTTATCAAATCTTACCATGTGGCATGTTTTCTTAAAAGTCTCTTAATTTTTTCACATGGTTCAGCGGCGGACTTAGAAATTTTATTTGGTGGAGGGCAGAAAATACTCTTGATAATTGTTCATAGTGAGATGATAAATTTCAAGAAATGCAAAGAATATGATAATATTCAAAACTCCATATATTAATATCAAATGTTTCTTACACAAAACAATAACAATATTCAAACTTTATATATTCAAAATCCTTATTAGACCTTCGGTGGTCTTGCGCATTTGATTCTTCAAGTATTTTTTCATAATTTTATAAAAATAAATTGCAAGCAAATGTTCATAAATTTCAAGATACGACAACATTTAGTCCACGAATTAGACAAAACAATGAGGAAGAAAAAGATATATATCAACATCAATTAGAAAAAAATATATATATCCAAGAATTGAACCCAAAATCTTTCATAAAAGGCAAGTTATTAGGAGATACATATATCAACAGTATCACAGGAAAACATATGCAATTCCACCAGACGATTCTTCACCTTTGTATTTCATAGTCCTCTACTGCTGATTCTTCTAAGTCTTTGGAAAGACATCAGTGGCCTTTGTTTTTTTCAATTTTGACTTCTTTAATTAACATGAAAGCTTGAATCGGAGAGAGAGAGAGAGGGAGAGAGGGAGTATTTTCAAGGGCTTAGGATATTTTGGCCCATAAATGGGTAGGGGTTTAGGTCAGGCAAAATCCAATTTTAAATAGATTGGGTAAAACAATATATATATATATATTTTCAAAGTTTAGTGGAGCCGGCTAATGCCGATTGGACACACGGTGGTCTGCCACTGTTCAAGTTAATGACGTAATAAAACACAATTTATCATAATTTTATGGGAATGTCAACCTAGTAGTACCTAAACACTATACTTTCTTCCGGGTCATGTAGCTAAGCTTTCTGTCATTGATCTGGGTTAAAAAAAAAAGAAGAACTAAATTGCAGATTTGGTGAAAATTGTACAGCATCCTTTGAAATTTGAATCTTTTAATTTCCATACTTCGCCACTCATTTATCAAGCAACAACCAGTACAGAAGCATTGGACAACGAGTGGCCCACTCTAGATATTCCTGGATTCTCTTTCTACCCTAAATAACGTTTGAATTGTTGGGGACCATGCTGGTACGTGCTTTAATATATCTAGGACCAGGTTGGGAATACGTGAAGGCAAAGCAAGGAAAGAGACTTCTTTGGCTTCTTATAGAAGTGGATAAGATTTGGAACTCTACAAATAATCAAGTTATTGTTAGAATATGTTAGAATAAATTGTTATATTTTGTTTATTTGGTGGAATGGTTTTGCAGAGAAAGGGAAAAAATACCATAAAAAGTTTCGTTTTCCATATCTGACATGAAATGAAAAGGCAAGGAAAATGAATAGAAAATCTGTCCAAAAAGTGAATCTACTCGAAAGTTGCAGACTTTGGTGCGAAAGGAGAACAATCAAACTCTGTTTCTTTTTATATTGTAAATATAAAAGTATATATTACCAAATATTATTCCTCTTAATTGATGGTGCTAAGAGTAGTGACTTGAACACAAACTTAATCTTTAACATGATATCAGATTTAATACAATTGCAGCTGTGAAAATGGAAGGGAAAAAAAAAAAGTGTGAAAAATGTGTTTGCAAACATGAATTTGTCTTCAATATTTCTTAGCTTTTGGAAATAGCAATAAAGGCCCTTATTCATGGTATGCAGGCAGGTTGAGGTTTGCTTTTGTCTCCCTTGCATTAACTTCATTCACTAGTGGGTCATGTGAGGTCTTTTTAGTACAACAGTAGCTTGCAAGGTTTGGTTGTGTATGCCATATGGCTACCATATGACTTTCTTTTGAGAACATATATATAAATATTACTGTGTTAGTCACCATCCAACTGAATCCCGAGGATTTGCATAGTAAATTTGTTCACTAAAATCAGTGCATTTGTGTAGGAATTACTCTAAATATGTACAAGCGCTAAATAGAATAGATTTTAAATTTCTTAATTTTACATTAGAAAATTCTATGTTTCAAAGAAATGACTAAATTTAACTTTTCATATAGGCCTTGATTGTTTCAATTTTACAGCCATATAAATTCAGTTATTCAATTTGCAAATGGGAAAAATCAACTTATACTTTGTTTAAAATTTTTATTTATTTAAAATTATTGTCCTATTTATATTATACAAAAGTGAGACTCTAGATTACACAAGCTTTGCGAATCGTGAATACTACTAAATTCAAACTCATTACAGATAATAAAGGGACTATGAAGACGAGAGATACTTTAATCTTGAGGAATGCCAAAAACAAGCGGATTATTTTCAGCCGTTTCTAGCAGCGCTTACTAGTTTAATGAAACCAAGAGCCAGAACCATAAACGGATAACACCAGTTATGTTATTTAACGAACTACAGTGTACCGTCACAACTAAAAAAACTCAAGTCACATGGACAAGACAACGTAGATTTGACATTTAAAATATAAAAAAACTCAAATAAGGTGAGTCCTGAGACAGAGATAGACACAAAGACGTGAGAAATAAAATAAAACATTAAGTAACCAGCTGAACGTCGTGGGTTACCGCCAAAAAAAAAAAAAAAAAAAAAAGAAGCTACTGAGGAGTCTTTAAAATTTTTTTTTTCATTACCTCACAAACAAAAAAAATTGATTTTACATCTTTTTTTTTTTTGGTGGTAAATGTTGTAATTATTGACGACATGGTGGATTCAGAATTCTTGTTGAGAGAGAGTCAAGACCATTTGGTAAAGTTTTTTTCAAGTTTTTATGACTTGAATTTTTTGGTTTATAAACAAGAAAAAAATATTTTTCTAGCCTTTTTATTGTTTTTTAGCTTCTTTTTTTACTTAGCTTATAAAAGCTATACTTATTATACTTTAAGACCTATACTTATCATTGGAACAATTACGGTAATTTATGTATAAAAAAAAGTTATAATTTTAACCTTGTGAATTTTGTTTCTAAAGCCAACGAAAAGTTTTTACGTGCCCATTTTAATCAAAAACTAACAAAACATTAATATTTTAATTTTTATAATTGTAAGACTTTATTATCACAATTAAAAATATATTTCCTTAAATATAAATTTGTTTGAGGGTGTAAAGTTGGCCTTGTTTGGTAAAGTTTTTTTATTTTTGTTTTCTGTTTCTTTTTCAAAATTTTAAAAAATAATTATTATTTAATTTTTTTGATTTTAATTGTTTATACAATTTTAAAAAAAATAAAAAACATCAAAATAAACACAATGATAAATTATAAATATCCATCACTATATTACAAAAAACCCAAAATAAGAAAAAAAATCGACAACATTACTAAATCGGTATTTACTCTTTCACGTGAATTGGTAAGTGATGGTGCACTGTTAGGTACCAGGGACTATAGGGTACTAGGTGGTATATAATAAAGTAAGTTTTTAAATGGTGGATTATATTTACCTCATTTAAGTTTTAGACTAATACAACTCATTTTTTGAAGTTTTAAAAATTATATCTTTTCTTTTGAGGTTTGAAGTGAGTTATATTTTTTTTCAAATATTAGTCTTTTAACAGAATATATATAATGTAAAAAAAAAAGATTCATTACTTAAATTACTCCTAATGTGCATAAAATGATATAAATAGATTTTTTTCTTATGAAATTAATTAATGTGTTAATTTTTAGCCTTCTTCTAATTAAAAAAAGATGTATTACCAGTGCAAGATTATAAGAGCAAATTAAATATCATATCTGTATAAAGTATTATTTTAATCAATCAATAAATTATAAGTCTCATATTTTTTAAAAACTTTATATGCTATATTTAAAATCCTATAAAAAAAAAACGACACACATGTGGGAGAATTTAGAAGTGGAAATATAAAGATTTAAAAAATCAAAACATATTAATTAATTTCAAAAGCAAAAAAAACTTTATTTATGTCATTTCATGCACATTAAAGACAATTTAAGTAATGAACCTATTTATTTGCTGACATTACATATATTCTGTTAAAAGATTCAACATCTAAGAAAAAATGTAACTTAACTCAAACCTCAAAGAAAGAGAATGTAATTTTTAGAACATCAAAAAATAAATTGTATTAATCTAAAACCTTAAACAAAGTAAATGTAATTTGCCTTTCTTAAAAAAACAGGTTATATTTTTAGGGAAGAAATAATAAAAAAAAAAAGAAAAGTGTTTTTCTTCTTAAACGTCTGTCAGGTTTGAGTAGCTCTTTTTGTTTTCGGTTGTCAATTACACTTTAAGAGTGGCTGTATACGTGATAAACTCTTCTTACGAGAGTGTGACGTAACTGATAATTGATTTGAAATTTTATTTGTACAACTATAATAGTAAAAATAGGTAATCAAACTATTAGTTTTGGGAGAAAAAAAAGTTATGAACTGAGGAAAATTTAAAATTGTTTTACACTTTATGTAAATGTTGTCCCGATTAAAAAATGGCCTAATTTATATTTAGAGATAAATTAATTAGTTTCAAAACTTACAATAAATCTAGCTACCCCAGCTCTCGTACTACTAGGGTAGTTAAAAAAACTTTAATTGTCAGTGGTTGCTATCACTGATTTTATGGGCTCAACATTGAAATCTATACTAGTGGTATCGGGTGATACTGTTGTACCGAAAAAAAATACACCAAATAGGTTAGTTTTGTACCCATTGAGATACCCTCTAATACCGACTACAACAGACAATATCGATAAATACTAAATTTTTAATAATTTATTTTTATTATATTTTGATAATAAATATATATTAGAACTTATGTTTGAGTATATCTCAGACAAGTAATATGTCTTACAGGTGTATACATATATGGGTTTGGAAAATATTACCATCAGTCGGTGGCCAAATCAGCTGATCATGAAGAGCAGTGGATCACACTCCTTCGGGTCGAAGCCAAACCAAACCAATATATATTTTCAAAAAATAATGCAATGGTTAGGTAGTACTAAATAGTTAGTGATAATTTCTATTAAATAGTGATACTGGCGTGTGCATGCACTAACAACTTGAGTTTATGAAGTGAAAAGACTTTTAAAAAAATATTTTATCAGATTGCTGATGTATGCACACACTACGTGTTATTATTTGATAAAAATTACTACAGAGTACTCAATCTATATAATAAGACGCAACATTTTTTTAAAAATATCTTCCTCACATTTCTATCCAACGACTATAGTTATTTTTATAAATAATATATGATTAAGATCATTTGACAACTTTTGTTTCACTATCAATAGATGTTACTTTTTGTGGTACTTTACATAAGAAAAAGTAAAAGATAAACTGAAAAAGTAAATATTTTTAAAATTTAAATAGCCTTTCTCTTTCAAAGTACTGTTTATATATTCACAACTTTTCTTTTCTCTCTCTAAATATATCTCATTGCCTCTCTCTATATAAAAAGTCCCATCAACTTTTTGTATCTCTCTATCGGAATTTTTTTCAAACATCATAAATCTTAGAAAATTCTTTTTTTGAACTTTTCGGTTAATTTTTTTATTGGTTAAACACTAACGCAAAAATTATTTTCGAGATCCTTCAATAAAAGTAGTCTATAGTTACATTTAATAAATATACTGTTATGCACCACTAATAGTACTTAATCACTGGATTTTTTTCCAGTACTTTCCAATCGGCTGATTGCGAAGTTTGGATCAAGGACGTTATGAGATGATGTGAGCGTGGCGTCACGGATCGAGACAGCTTTCCGAGACAGCCACGTGGTGGAATTATTGATACACGATAGCCCACTTGCTTGCTTAAGCTTTTCTCACTCCACGCGTACAGTTGCTCGTGAGAGTCACGTAAGCTGATATTATTCATTCTTATAATTTCTTTTGAATTAACGCCAGTAAAGTATTTCAAAACATAATTATAATTTATTTTTTAATATTTATTTTTGCTACTATTATTGATGACTGAACGTATTCATCATACATTTTTAAGTGAATACCATGAATAAAGTTCGTACTTATTGCACAAATTTTTTACTTTTTTAAAAAGTTTGAAAGAAGTATTAAGTAGCAGATAGTCTTATTATTTTTTATTTTTTTTAGCTTGAATTGATATCATGCATTGAATTTATGTATATAGTATTGTTGGGGGGCTAGAAAGTTAAAAAGTTATATAAAAAATTGCTTAAAAAAAATAAGACAAAATTATTATGAGCTAAGTTAAGGTGTGTTTTGATCTTTAAGCAACACGTACCAATGTTAATGTTGTATTTTGTGATGTTTGTAAACGTTTTGCTAGATAAAACTAATATTGTTTAAATTTAACTTGAAAATAGAAGAATGGTTTAATTTTATTTTATGAAGCATTCGAACTGTTGATCCTAAGTAATTACCAATAGCCTCAAAACAATTTACCATATATATGTGCATATAAAGCATAAGATTTAATTAGACAAGAAAATAATAAAAAAAAAGGAGAAAGAATCACGAACGGTATGTGTAAGAAAAAAGCAAGCCCTAAAATTCTCATCCACGTGTTTTTTTAATTTTTTTATAAAAAACTTTGATACACAATTTGAAGAAAGTTGTACGAAATAAGTGTGTGTATATATATATATATATATATGAAACGTACTAAAAAGAAGTTAAAGACCACATAAACTACAGCAAAGGTCCGAATAATTAACTGCTTCCGCTGGCTACTTAACCCTATAAGGTTATTATTACGCAGATAGGATGCACTTGCCTAATCATTGGAATATAGAATTTTATGAGAATTTTCATATCTCCCCAAGCTTAATTTATAGAGAACTTTAAGAGGATTTCAGTTGAAAATTTTACTGCAAGAGATATAATTAGAATTCATGTGTTGGTGAAGCTTTTGTGCTTCTTGTTTCAATGGTGTATAGCAAATAGTATTAGACAACCTTAATTGGAGCAAGCCTTATTTTAGATTGTAACAATAGATGTTTGAATTAACCTGTTAATGTATCCATAATATGAACACTTCATGGTCAAGGCATATTAGGTATTTGTTAGGTATGTTTGTTAGGCATATTAGGCATGTTGCCATCTTTGTTTCATGGCAGATTACTCTTTTCTTCCCCTATAAATATAGGTCTATTCTTCATTGTAAATTACTACATCTTGGACAAAAGATTACATACTACTACAATTCTTTTATCCTCTCTTTCTCTATTTTTTCTCCACCATTCTAGCATGGTATTAGAGCTATAAAATCTGGTGACCTTTCTCCATCTCTATCTCCATTCTAGCCGGCCTCCATTTCTTGTTTTCTGCTTCAAAATTCAATTTCTTCAGTATTTTCTGTATTTCTGCTGAAATTCAAATTGTCTGCATATCAACTTTCATCATATCATCACGTTCGTCTTAAAGAGTAGAGTCCAACCATATAAAATTCAGCTCCAGAACCCACTTCATGCCCCCGCACACGCAGCTCATTCTGTACGCGCTTGCACGTGCCGTCCACTCTTTTTCACGCGTGCACGAGTTATTGCGCGTGTTTCCACCCGCACTCGCTGATGTCTGCTGGCGCCAGCCCTGCTGACGTCAACCCTTGCCGCCCAACCGCGCGGTTTGCTTTCTGACTCCGGTCCAGCTGAACCCGCTCAGCTCGGATTTTTCTTCCTTTGACCGGTTCAAGCTCTTTTTGGCAATTTTCAAGCCAGTTCAGACTGGTTCCCGCCTATATTGGGCCATCTGAATCTGATTCTGCCCTCGGTATGATCTAATTCGGCTCTTTTACTACTATTTCTTCTATATTGGAAACTTTTAAACCCCATTTCTTCCTTTTAATTCTGTTGTCCAACGTCATTACACTATGGAGCGTTTTGAGGTGTCCCGACCCATTGTTATCACTCTAGAGAGGCATAATCATATTCCATGGTCTCAAGCTATGTCTAGTTTTCTTAAAGGAAGAAAACTTTGGCGTTACGTCACTGGCAATATTGAAGCTCTTGTCAAAAGTAATACTAAACCATCTCCAACATACACTGAACATCTTGAGGAATAGGACAGTAAGAATCATCAAATTATCACTTGGTTTCGAAATACGTCCATTCCTTCCATAAGCCTCCAATTCGGACATTTTGATACTGCTCATTCTATTTGGGAATTTCTGGCCCAACGCTACAAGAATCTGGTTAGTCTATCAATGCCTTTCTGTCACAAATGTATACTCTTTGGGACCAATTGACTCCATCTAAGCCCACTTGGATCTGTTTTGCTGATGCTGCTCACTTTACTCTTTACCGAGATCAGTAGTGTCTCATTATATTTCTTATGGCTCTCACTGATGTCTTTGAGCCTATTCGAGCTTCTCTTCTGTATCGCTCCCTTCTTCCTTCCTTGGAACATGCTATTTCTAAGCTCCTATCCGAAGAGACTCCTCTTGGTCTCTTTCGATCATCACCTACAGACACAGTTCTTGCCACCTCTAATTCTCGATTTAGAGGTTTTTCTCAAGGTTCGTCTGCGTCAGGTGGTTCCCGCAACTCTTCTCCTCAATCTACTGGGACATCTTTCACTCCGCCCTCTTAAAATGATGAATGTACATTTTGCCATGCTACTAATCATCGTCTCTTTACTTGTTCTATTCTAATCTGCCAACATTGTCATTGGCGTTGCCCTGGTCAATATCGTAGTGACTGTTCTAAAAATCCTAATCGCCGAGACTTTCGCCCTAAGGTTGCAGCTGCCACTGCTATGGATTCTGATGTTCCCTCTTCCTCCTCGATGGTCAGTCTCAGTGATCTTTCTGCACTCTTTCAGCAGTTCATGACTACTTCTAGTAATCCACCCTCTACTGTCCTGTCTGCCATTTCAGGTATTTCTTCGTGGTTCTTTGATTCTGGGTGTAGCAATCATATGACTTTTGACTTGTCTGTTTTTTCTTCCAAATTCTCTATATCTGCTCTTCCTGTCATTTATACTGCTGATGGCTCACCTATGACTATTGATCACATTGGTCTTGTCTCTACTTCCAACCTGGCACTTCCTCAAACTTATTATATCTCTAAACTTACATTGAATCTTATCTCTGTCTGCCAATTATGTGATCTTAGCCTTACTATCCTTTTCTCCTCTACTGGTTATGTTGTGCAGGATCCAAAGAAGAGACAGACTCTTGGGATAGGCCGTAAATACGGTCGACTGTTTCAACTCTTTCACCTTCATCTGCCCACTCAGACTGCTGCTGTTACCACTACTGTTGCTTCATCTGCTCCCAACTCCTCTCTTGATATCTAGCATTCTCGTTTAGGTCATGTTTCTATAGGTCGCTTACGTCATCTTTTGTCTCAAGGTGTTTTAGGCTCTGTCCCTAATAAATACCTTGATTGTCAATCTTGTCAACTTGCTAAATAACCGGCTTTATCTTTTAATAACAGTACTTCTCTTTTTTTAGCTACTTTTGATTTAGTCCACTCTGATGTTTGGGGTTCTTCCCCCACTTCTACTATGGGAGGATCTAAGTATTTTGTTATATTTGTTGATGATTTCTCTCGATATACTGGGATTTATCTCTTGGAAAATCGATATCAGTTTTAACAAACTTATTATGATTTTGCTCGAATGGTCAAAACACAATTTTCTCGTGACATCAAGATCTTTCGGTCTGATAATGCTCAAGAATATTGTGACAACTCTTTTCTTGCCTTTCTCTGTGAGCATGAGACCATTCCTCATCGTTCTTGTCCTGGTATGTCATAACAAAATGGTCGTGCTGAACGCAAACATCGTCATCTCCTTGATACAACCCATGCTCTTCTTATCTCTGCCTCTTGTCTTGAACAGTTTTGGGGTGAAGCTGCTCTTACTGTTGCTTACACTATTAACCGTGTTCCTTCAGCTCCTCTCGGTAATCTCACTCCTTATGAGCGTTTGTATGGTACTACTCTTGATTATTATTCTCTTCGTGTTTTTGGATGTGCATGCTTTGTCTTACTTCAGCCTCATGAGCGTTCTAAGTTGGAGCCTCGCACTCATCTCTGC
Source organism: Euryodendron excelsum (assembly GCA_033060915.1). Classification (NCBI taxonomy): domain Eukaryota; kingdom Viridiplantae; phylum Streptophyta; class Magnoliopsida; order Ericales; family Pentaphylacaceae; genus Euryodendron; species Euryodendron excelsum. Next base: position 11,499,913 of record CM065392.1, on the reverse strand, counting down.
TGCTTCTTAGGCTACGGGATTGAGCACAAAGGTTATCGTTGTTGGGATCCCCTGTCTAAATGTCTTCGTGTCTCTCGTCATGTTGTCTTTTGGGAACATAAAACATTTCCTCCTTATCTTCTTTTCATTTATCTTCTTCTTTCACTCCTTACTTCACTGATCCTACTATTGAGCACTTTCCTAAGGATGTTGATGTCACACCTACTGTGCAGCCTATTACAGTCTATCCCAAGGAGTTCCCGTCTGCTGATCCTGCTCCTCCTACTAGCTCTTCCATGTCTGATCCATCTCTACCCTCTTCATCCACTGAGCCCATCGTCAGGCGTTCTACTCGGGTAAGGGAGATTCCTACTCACCTCCGTGATTATTATTGTTTCTTTACTATTCTTGCTCATCACGAGCCTTGCTTCTATCGCGAGGCCAATTCTAACCCTCTTTGGCAACAAGCTATGAATGATGAATTACAGGCTCTTACCAAGACTCACACTTGCGACTTGGTTGATCTTCCTCCTGGTAAATCTGTGATTGGATGTAGATGAGTCTATAAGATCAAAACTCGTTCTGATGGTTCTGTGGAACGTTACAAAGCTCGTTTAGTTGCCAAATGTTTCACTCAAGAATATAGCATTGACTATGAGGAGACCTTTGCTCTTGTTGCTCGTCTCTCTTTTGTTCGGAGTCTCATTGCTGTTACTGCTGTTCGACAGTGGCCCTTGTATTAGATGGATGTCAAAAATGCCTTTTTCAACGGCGATCTCTCTGAGGAAGTTTATATGCAACCTCCTCCTGTTTCTTCTCACTCTCCATATCAGGTCTGCAAACTTTGTCGTGCTCTATATGGTCTTAAACAAGCTCCTCGTGCTTGGTATGCCAAATTCAGTTCTACTATTAGTAAACTTGGTTTCTCCTCTAGTACTTATGATTCTGCTCTTTTTGTTCGCAAAACTACACATGACACTATTCTTCTACTACTCTATGTGGATGATATGATTCTCACTGGAGATTATAGACATGGTATTTCTGAGCTCAAGGTATTTCTTAGCAGACAATTTGAGATGAAAGATCTTGGTCCTCTCAGTTACTTCCTTGGTCTTGAGATATCTTCTGCTTCTACTGGTTACTCTCTCTCTCAAGCCAAGTATGTCTCAGATCTTCTTGCTCGTGCTGGTCTCACTGATAGTAAGACTGCTTCCACACCTTTGGAAGCTAATGTGCATCTTACTCCTCTAGATAGTGAACTTCTAACTAACCTTACTCTCTATCGGTAACTTGTTGGCAGTCTTGTCTATCTTACTGTTACTCATCCTGACATTGCCTATGTTGTTCACCTCGTTAGTCAATTTCTGTCATCACCTCGCTCTACTCACTATGCTGTAGTTCTTCGCATTCTATGTTATGTTAAGGGCACTCTCTTCCATGGTCTGCATTACTCTAGTCACTCCTCTCTACAGCTCCATCCTTATTCTGACGTTGATTGGGCTGGTGACCCTACTGATCGTCGTTCTACCATAGGATTCTGCTTCTTCCTTGGCGATTCTCTGATTTCTTGGCGTAGTAAGAAACAGACTCTTACCGCTCGCTCTAGCACTGAGGCCGAGTATCGTGCTTTGGCTGATACTACTTAAGAACTTCTCTGGCTTCGATGGTTGCTTCAAGACATGGGTGTCTCTCATTCTGGTGCTACTGTTTTCCATTGTGACAATCGCGGTGTGATTATGATCGCTCATAATGATGTGTTTCATGATCGGACTAAACAAATTGAAATTGACTGTCATTTTATTCGTCAATATGTCTTGTGTGGCACAGTTCATCTTCTCTCTGTGACTTCTGCTGATCAAACTGCTGACATCTTCACCAAGTCTCATCCCCCAGGATAATTTTGTGATCTGATTATCAAACTCAATTTGGTCTCCACCTTACCACCTTGAGTTTGCGGGGAGCTGTTATTGTATCCATAATATGAACACTTCATGGTCAAGACATATTAGGTATTTGTTAGGCATGTTTGTTAGGCATATTAGGCATGTTGCCATCTTTGTTTCATGGCAAATTTCTCTTTTCTTCCCCTATAAATATAGGTCTATTCTTCATTGTAAATCACTACATCTTGTACAAAAGATTACATACTACTAAAATTCTTTCATCTTCTCTTTCTCTATTTTTTCTTCACCATTCTAACATAACCCAAAAGAAAAAAGAAAAGAAAATTTGGTCACTATAGGGAAGAAATTCACCTATGAAATGTGCCATTCCTAATTACCACCTAAGGCTTTGAACAAATTAAGTTGGCATCATGCTAAATGACTTGACATTAAAAAGATAATACTTTCTAACTGAAGCTAATGTGACGACGCCCTTTTGTCTTTCACTGTGATACATATTCTTTTGTCCCACTCTCGTCGTTCAGTCCTATATACTCAAATTAAAATAGTGAGATTCAAATTAATAAATACGGAGTCTAAGGGCCGAGAAATAAATGTGTATCATTTTTCTTTATATATGTCCCATTCATTGGTAGTTTCTATTTGTCTATCAGCACGTCCACTTTTGTCCTCCATTGTTTCCTCTTTATTTTCTTTTGCTTTCCCTTCCCAGAAACCTCCTCTTCACTACCCCTCAAAATCCATTTCCGTACTCTTATTAGAACCTTTGCTAATCCAACTTTTTTATTTATATATGTAGAGTAACACCCTTTTGAGCTTGAGCTTTTTCTCTCTCCAAACATGGATAAACTACGTGTCCACCACAAGAAGGCAACCAAACAGACCAAAACCAAGAAGAAACCTGTCAAGGTTGTGTACATCTCCAATCCCATGAAGGTCAAGACTAGTGCCTCAGAGTTCAGAGCTTTGGTGCAAGAGCTCACCGGCCGAGATGCAGGTATGCCGGACCCCTGTAAGTATTATTCGGAGATCAACGGTGTCGGTGGCCATCAAACGGTCCGTGATGGGTTCAAGCTCACTGATGATCATGCACTAGAAGTGCCCAAGAGGTCAGATCTTACATTTGCGCCGTACGATGATGTTTTTACGGCTCAGATGCTAGAGAATTTTTCTGGGTTATTGTCATCAAGCTTGTTTTATGAATCTCCCTATGTTGATGTGCTCAAAAGCCTAGATGCAGTGTAAATTTTGTAGGCTTTGTAAAGCCTAAGGTTATTATGGCATATGTTAATCATGTTGATGTATCTAATTAACTAACTATGTTTGTATCTTCATTTTCCTACTTTTTAAATGAATCTAATTTTCTATGGTTGTAAGTAATATTCACATATGTCCTTCCTATTCAACTTCTAGCTAGGATGTGTTTGGTGACAGTTGACTTTGGACGCTTCATGGAGTTAAAAGAGATAAGGTAAAGACAAGTTATCATTTCTCCGGGACTGATATTGAGAACCAAAATGGAAGTGGGGGTGAAAAGTGCAAAACTACTGTTAGAGACCCAACATGTTCTTCCTTACAAAGACAAGTACAAAAGAAGGTTCCCTGAGGCAAATGGCTTTAGGCTGTAACTTAAATGAATCCTGTGACCAAACACCTCTTTGGTTGAGGCAACCACATTTAAATTGGTAGTCTAAAGGAGAATAAGTTGCGGAAATCAAATTCCGCATGTCCCAGCAAGAAGATCCACGAAGTTGGACTCATTAAGCAAGGGTGTGTTTGGTCTATCTCCACCATTAGTTTCCTCTTCTTCTTCTTCTTCTTCTTCTTCATTTTTTTTTCTCTTCATATTATTAGACAACGTACTTGTCTAGGCTGTATATACACGCTGCAGCTTCACATAATGGCAGATATAGTCCCTTGCCTACAGGAGTAAAGATCATTGAATTGGGATGAGAATTCCCCATAATAATGTAGCGGTCGTGTTTTTGAAAAATTATTAGTTAAAATAGTGAGTGATTTGATTTGGAATGAACCCGATGATACAAATTCTGTAACAAAACTATCTTGCTATGCTTTATTTCTATGCTGCTAACCATTGATAAGACTAGGGCTATAAAACGAATGAAGTTACTGAAGCTTAGCTCGTATTTAGCTTGTTATATAAACAAGCCAACGTGAACAAATTTTAAAACTTGTTAATATTCTGAACTCGACTCGAACTTGTCTCTATGAACAAAAATATACAAAAAAAATTTAAGTTATTTGAGCTCTGCTCGTGATTAGTTCTATTAAAACTCATTTGAGTTCGACTCGAAAATTAAACAAGCCAAACTTAAATATAATTTAAAATTTGTTAAAATTTTTAAATTAAATTTAAATAACTCATTACTAGACTTGGCTCGGCTCCACCCTTTAGAGCCCTACAAAAGGCTGATCCATATCCAAAAGCTACGATTATTATGGTACTTGCTTAATTGTGTGTGTTAGAGAGAGAGAGAGAGAGAGAGAGAGCACTTTCCTGTCAGGTAGTACACATAGGTGTAGGGCATTGTTGCTGAGGCCAACTTGGGTGCATGGCTCCCACCCCCCTCGTCTCTTCCTTAGCTAAATTCATGCATGCATTTATTTGCAGCTAATGGTAATGATCTGTCGCAGTCCGCGCTTTATCAACCTTAGCCATAAATGCCATTGTTTCGAACTGTTTCACTAGGTTAAATGTTTGAACATTTTTTTTTTCAAAAGCAAAAATATCATTAATGAAGAAGAGGAACCGAGGAAGCCTACATGCCACCAACAAGGCCTTGCAGAGCAACCCCATGAATTGCTCTAAAAGATTATGTAAATTTGAGTTTTCTCGTAAGAGAATGATCGTCGTGATTGAAGTATAAAACTCAGTGAGTGCCAGAGTCGATTTCCTCGAGGACCAAGCCAAACATAGGCTACCAACACTTGGCAAAGACTAAATTAACTCAAATTGACAAATTGAATCTAAGTAAAAGAAAACCAAAAACATGTTTGAGATTGGAGAGATTTTGATTATTAACTAAAGTAAAGCGGTTAAATCTATTCTAGTAATCAAAACAATTAATGACTATATTAAGATGCAATAAAAAAGGAGCTTTGGATACAATTGATTCAATCTACCAATTCTTACAAAAAATTCAATGAAGGATTGTATAACTCAAATCAAGGATCACTCCATGAATCCTTGATTCGGAATATTTTGACCATAAAATCATAAATTCACACTTAATAGAGTATAAATTTGTATTCAATTCAAAGAATCAAAGAAACAAACTATCAATTGTGCAATTCCAATACCAATTTGAAAATTGTGCATAGAAATTACCAACAGTGATTATGAATCTAAAATTTTTTTTATAGATCTACAACCCAATTAAGATGAATTTAGAGAATTTATAGCATAAACCATTGCATTCTAGATACTTCCATTGGAACCCTTGAATTCCTTAGTAGATCTTCATAATTGCATCCAAGTAGAAGCTTAGCTACTAGATTCCATAGAAGAAAGCAGAAAGAAATAAAGATCTTGCATTACATTGAAGTAAATCTAGTGTTTGGTTACATGAAAAATGAAGAAAAGCTAAGAAAAATACAAGAAAATAAAGTTTTTATCTCTACACTACCCCTAGATACAAAGAAATCTAAACTAAAAGCTGCGAAAAAAGTGAGAGAGAGCAATTTTTGGCCAAAAATAACCTTGAATAGGATAAAAAATATCAAAGCATCGTGAACCGTTAGCTAGGGGTTCGAACGCCTAGCTAACGCCTTGCGAACCTTATTCCAATGGTAAAAACCAGCCTCTGAAGTATGCCGAGCATTCACATGGTTCGAACGGGCGTTCAAACTCTTTAATGAGCATTCATACGGTTAACCATTTGAACGGCCATTTTGAACGGTCTAACGGCCGTTTGAATGGTCAATTTGGAAAACTCTCGAAAAGTTACTCGAAAAGTATATTAAGATCTCGGTTGCACTTCTAATTTGAGAGATATGACCTTTCAAAGTTTTAGCTCTGCGTATTTCAGCAGGTTGTACCACAGCTTTAACAGCTTGTATTTTGACAGCATTCTCTTGAAACCTTTGCCCTAATTGTGCCTGAAGTCCTTCAATTTAAGCTCAAAACCTATACAAATCAAAATAAACTGAATTAATACTAAAATTTAATTAAAAAAGTATATAGACTCCTAAACTAAGCCTAACAAAGGACAAATTATGGTGTTGTAATTACACTTTTAGAGTGCAATCACACCCCTAACTTGCTTTTTGCTAGTCCCTAGCAAAATCTACAACTAAAGCAAGTATGTACACAAGATAATCTCCCCTTTCGTAGGAGTCATGAATGCATTTAGCCTATGCATCAAGCCTTTAAACACTTAGTAGACAAGTGGTGTCTCTTGAGGATTTACAGTGATGACACCCACAAACATCAACTCTTGATCATTAATTAAAGATTTAGAACAATATAAGAATGATGCATGGATATATCAAAGCAATTTCAACACCACATCCCTAATTCCAACACAAGCAAGAATATATCAATAAGGACACAAGAGTGAGGTTCATGTGAGTGTGTGCTAGAATCATGCAATGTAGCTAAAATGTTACACCTCATAAGCCGGCCTATACGGATTTAGGGTACATAACCGGCCAGTAGGAATACTATCTAAGGCCGCATTACATAAACTGGTTGATCACTTGTGCATAATCATTTAAAATTTGTGAAAATAGAATCTTTTATAACTTGAAATATGATTCGTGTCATACGTTGTAGAGTTGTGCCTAATCCAAAACATAAACATTCCATAAGATAGGCCTATCAAAGGCCACCATAGTTATAACATGATAATATTACAAAATATTAGGGTCCAACCTCTATATCAGTACATAACATAAAGCTCGTGAGTAGCAGTTCAAATATCCACGTAATGGGCCTCCCTTAAGGCCTCCCAGATTGGTCACTTGAAAATATTTTTAGAAAACGTAAGCTAATACTTAGTGAATAACAATAATGCATGAGTATAAAATATCATAGACTAAAATTTATATTTAATGTACATGGCAATAGGGGTACCTTTATGCATATGTGACATGGACTTAAAAATGTATAAGTGAAATCTTAAAATCACATGAGGCATAGGCTTTTGTATTAAAACATTTCATCATTTCTAAAACATAATGTTAAAGAAGAGAGGCAGGCGTGTTGTAGTAGGAACTATTCGAGCATGACATGACTTGTCATAAGCATAATGTATCATATCTGGTAAGCGTACAATTTAGCTCGCCACATAATATTAGACACATCAAATATTATCATTCTTAGTAACTTATAAAGCGTAGCTTTAAAAATGTAGGTAACATAAGTATCATATTGAAATATTATACCATTTCGAACATAGCATTATAGGAGTGAGACATAACACATAACATGATTTCGTAAGACATAACGTAGCAGTCATAAGCATACCATGGCATGATATTATAAGGGCATATCATAATATCGTAGAAAGGAGAGATATATTGTGACATTAGTACTTGTGGAAACATACGTAACTTGTCGGGAAGTATTTGAACAAATCATATTTCTCATTCTAGAGCATAAGTGTGTTACGTCTCTATATTAGAGTTAGGCTTTGCATTAGTAAACCTTAAGGTCATATATAAAGCTCTTTAGGCTAAGATCTTTAACCATGTACAATATTGTCTGCTTTGGTGCTTCATGTCACGCATGTGCCTACCTAACGGTTTTAAACGCATTGCGACGGTAACACTTTGCTCTGCCTACTCCCTCGAGAGCACTTGAGCTATCTGAGTACGCAGCACAATACTGTCTGTTTTGGCTCGCACTTACCTACCCCTTTTTGGGCGCTTGGTCTCAGCCATACGATACACATAAGACTTTTTAGGCCAATAATAGATTGTCTGCTCGGGCTAGCGCCTGCATACCCCTTTTCTGGGCGCTTGGTCTTAGCCATATGGTACACATAAGGCTCTTTAGGCCAACATTAGATTGTCCACTCAGGCTTGCACCTGCCTACCCCCTTTCTGGGCACTTGGTCTCAACCGCACGGTACATATAAGGCTCTTTAGGCCAAAAGGGACGTCTCCCAACTTGGCTGTAGATTATTTCGGGTCCCTTACCGTTGGACCATCGTTGCTAGTTTAGGGTCTTACCACGAAAGACCTTACATGTCGATATTTTATTCCATGTCTCCCATCCTAGGACTATTAGGCTAGATTAAAGTTTCGCTACGAAATGACCTTATATGGATTCGTACGTTAGGAATCTTACATTTACTTTATGTAAACGTTCTAGTCCATGGGTCGTAATTCATATCGTAGGTAAACTTCGTATGTAATTCAAAGCATGACATTTATACTAGAACGTAATTATTGATTCATTGAAATAAATGGAAAGAAATGCATGAAACGTAATTGAATTTGAAAGCATTTGGAGAGTAATAGGTCTTACTCATGGCATATCATTACTCACCACTATCCAACTGAATGGGTGTTAAGTAAGGTGTTCCTACACATAATTCACATAGAAGTATAAAAATATCAATATAAGATTCTAAGGCAAAGCAATATCACGTACACCAAGACTAAGCACATAAGTTCCCTAACCCTGACTCATTAATACTTCACTCTCACAATGGGAGAGTGATGCTAAACTCTAGGACAAAGCTCCAACGTAAAATGAAAACATAAAGTTGAGGTTGAACATGAAAGTAGGGACGTCAACTCCTTTATCTCATCCCAACCACCTCTCAAAGATGAGTTCACACTCAAGGCTAGTTCCATTTGAAAATAGGCTTAAAGGCCTTTAATTTGATAGGTCATGGGTCAAAAACACATTTCGGGTGAAGAAGTTAAGCCTTACAAAAAACGAGATAACACTTTGAAAAAATAAGGTTTTTAGTATAGTTTTGGGTCAATTTTAAACTTTCATATCTCTCAATCTATAAGGAATTAGAGATCAAACTTTATATAGATACAAAAGTCTATGAGTTTACTTTCTAACACTTTAAACAGTGCATCAATTTGAGTTTTTTTTAGAGAAAGTTATGCCCGTTTTACTAAACAATGCCGAAACTGGCAGGCCGTTCGAACGTCCAACCAGGGAGTTCGAATGCCAAGCAAAATGAATTGGGCGTTCGAACGCCCAAATGGCCATTCGAACGCCATGCCAAAATGTAAAAACACCCTTTCTGACCGTTCGAATGCCCTCCGAGGCTGTTCAAATGCCCAGTCTTCTTCCCCATACCGTTCGAACGCCCAGTTCTGGGCAACAACCAAAGTTCGACCCAAAACTTCAAAACTTAACCAAAACTCCTCCAAACATAACCAAACCTTTCCAATACTCTTAGGACTCAAAGATTAGCCCACAAAGATGATAATAACTCAAAATGGTGAAGAAAGAACAATTAAATAAAAAGGATCTAAGGAAAAGATTCAAAACCTTAACATTCCATATATTTGAGGGTTTCAACCCCCAACTCTCCAATTCTCTAATATTGAGCTATAAGCTCTCAAATTCAGAGTAATTGGGACTCAAGGAGTCCCCCAAGACAAACCTAAACAACCCAATCGATATAGATGCATATATACAATTATATATTCAAGATTTTAGTTCATACTTTTCTCTCTCTAGCTTTTCCAACTCCACAATGGGTTTCCAAGCTTGGTTGAGCTCTTCTTGCTTCCTCTTCTTCTCCTTGATCTTTTTCCTTCAATCTCCTTCCTCTATCTCTTCTCCTCTTTCTCTCTCTCTCTCTCTCTCTCTCTCTCTCTCTCTCTCTCTCTCTACAAATGGGTGTGTGTGTGTAGTGTATATACATGGGTATATAAGATGATACAAATGGAGCACATGGAAATATTCCCATGTGTCTCACCCCAAGAACTTAAGTTACAATTTAACTCTCAATTGGTCACTTTGGCCCAAAAGGAATAATATCTAACATTAAACAACACAAATACCTTAATTTACATAAATGAAGAAGATTAATGGGTTCAGAGTATTACATAAAATGTATCTACTCACATATTCATAGTCTTGGAGTGTTGATCCAATTCCTCACTAGACATACACTTTTAAAACAACTAAGCACAAGGTTCCTCTCAATGTAATGCTCTAAAAGGAATAAATGCCATAGTATGAAAGCAATCCAAATGTCAAAGAAGACAATAATGAAAGTGTATCGATTTGACATAACTTCATGAAAGAATGTTCAAAACTTAAATATCACTAAGCATGATTGACAAGTAATGACTTACATTCAAACACGATATTTAATGAAATGCATGCTTTTGAATCATAAAGGACTTTGTAAGGGAAGGCTAATAGGGTTTCAAGGTAAGGTAGAAGAAGGAAGGAAGAGGTATAAGAATACAATACATGTGTGATCAAGGCTTGTAATGTCAATGAAGCAAGTCTTCTTTTTCTTTCCTCACTCTAACTTTCTAGCATATTTCCTTGCCTCTTTGAGGCTTCAACTCTTATTTCTTACTTCATTTCTTTCTTTTCCTTTCTTTTGATTTATTTCCGATCCCATTCTCTCTCTCTCTTTTTTTTTTTCTTTCACTTCTCTTTATTACCCTTTTTGTATACCTTCACCATTTTCTACATTTGTACAACATAGCTCCTCTTTATTTTTTCATGAGCTTTAATAGATTGAAGGTTTGTGCTTCTTCAACTAGGGAGAAAAGTTATCTCATCAATGGTCACCTCTCAAGCAAGATCACACATCAAAAGGGTAGAAAGACATGGTTGCAAGGGGAATTAAAACAACAAGAATTCTATGGCTTAAAAGGATGAAAAATGGCCAAAAATTATTTCCCATAGCATACATAAAATAGATCTTAAATGAATGTGAGTGTTTGTCATCGAAGGCAATATAAAGCATAAAAGCCAAATGCAAATATAATAAAGCCATTGAAATGATAAGAATCAAGAAATCTCCTCGAGTGAATGTAATTTCTCTTTAAAGAAGTATATAGCTCTAAATCTCACAAGGTAAAGATCTTTACTTAAGTAAGGCTACAAATGCACAAACTAATACAATGAAGCTACATCCATGATTTATGCTCAATGAGTATAATCCTATCACTAATGTGTATGAAAGATAACATCCCACAAAACATCAAAATCAAAGAGTTAAATGCTCATCACACTATGAATATAAGCCATAACACTCTAACCATTCAAAAATCAAAGATTGAATATCATGAATATGCTATGGTCCTTATCTAAAGTATCAACACATCCACCATGGATTATAAAGAGATGGCATGTAAAGTATGGAAAGACGTGCTAAAGATAACCAAGATAAAGTGTCAAAACCATAAGATACTTCAACCTCTACCAAAGATCCTAAGGAGTCGAAAGATCATCGTACAATGAAATACTTGAGGATAAACAATAAGCCATAGAGAGTTCAACGTATAACAAGAGATATATAATAATGAAACTAAAAAATGGTATTCACCATGAATAATAGAGCTTTAGATACAAATAATGGAATACATGCATGTAAAGATGGTATCTAAACTCTACCTCTAACTACAGAAAGTCATCATCATTGGATCAAAATCAAAATTTTTTTTTTCAAAGGTACAACACGAAGAAACAAAATAAAAAATAGTATAGTTTAAGCCTCTAAAACTACTCTTCTCACCCCCTAACTTGAATGATACATTATCCTCAATACAAGAAGACAAAAGCATAAAATGAGATAAAATGGTAAAAAGGAGAGGTTAGGGTGCCTAAGTGCACCCCCACAACTAGAAATGGAGCCTATTAATAAAATAAAATCAAAAGCAAAAGCAAAAACTATCTTAACTACTGCTAGTCCTACACAAAATTGGAGAGAGGATCACCCAACACCACAAAATGGGAATTTTCCATCATCCCACATATCTATCCTTGAAACTTTTAAAGAGTTTAAAAAAGCATAAAAATAGATAATTTTAGCATCTATGTTGAACTCAAGGATATAACTTTGAAGCACACAAGGGTCAAAAGGGTCATACGAGGTAGAGAAGATAAAATAATCTTACACAAAGGTCCTAATTAAACTCGTGTTGTGAACCCCTTTATCCTCCCATTTTTCTAATTGGTCGGCAATGGGAAGGATGTTTGGTTCTAATGTTAGGGCATGAAGTTCCACATGGTCCGGTAGTTTAGGACTTAGCACTAGAGGTGGAAAGGTATGGATCTCATGACCCATAGACATGGTAGGAATACCTTGAGACCATTAACATCCTCTTTGACATGCACATCCCTAACATTTAGTGGACCAAAATCCTCGCAAAGGGTAAGGGTTCTCTCTAAAGGGTCCGTTTCATGGTCCGACTCACTTTCAACCTCCCTTGGCTCCTCGTTTCTCTCACTAGTCTCATCATTCCCCTTTTCCTCATTCTCTTCTTGCTTGAAATTCTCAATCTCGGACTCTGACTCAGCCTCCAAATGTATGCTCGAGATATCCCAAGTGTAGGATGGTAGAGTAGTATAACTCGTAAGCACGAGGTCGATCCACAGGAAGCAAATTACACAGAACCACAAGCACTAAAACACTACTCTTAGTTGCTCACAAAAACCTTACGACTTGCTTCTAAAAGGGAAAGAAAAATCTGATTGTTTTGAGATGGTATAATTGTCTAAACTAATTTAAACTTAAGAGTAATTAATTAAAAACAATGTAGGTTTTAACTATTAATAAAAAGGGTCTCGGGATCATCCGCTCCAACCAATTACATATTTTGGAATTCCGAAGGAGATATTTCGATAACTCAAACCCTTCGACTATGTCGCGAGTCTCAAGTTCGGAATATTTAGCGGTAAAAACAACTATCCTTCAAAACGTCAACTCCTAGAATAATCAGGTTGTTTTAATCAAGGACGAGTACCATCGATTCGTGCAACACATATATTGAATATAAATTCAAGCATAAACATTACCGAACATAATCAAACATCCAGGTTTTCAAAAATTCTAGAACGAAGAAGATGAAGAGAGAAAAACTTGAAGATTTAACTTTAAAACCAAATCATACCTCCTTCATTCATCGAAAACATTCAATTAATTTTCTCTTTTGATCCCGAGATTAAGAAGTTTAGCTACTCATATTCATAATGTAAAAACAAGTTGTATAAATATAAACTAAATGCATTGATAGCAAACTTGAGAATCTGATTACATGAATTGTGAACAACTAAGAAAAACCTTGAAATAAACTAGAAGAATTTCTATATCTACAGTTGCTGTTACCTAAAACACTGTTAAAAATTGCAAACCCCAATATACACCATAATCCTAGCTTATATAGGCTTCCAAGTCTTTGCAGGATCGCACAACTGTTCGAACGCCACGGAAGATTGTTTGAACACTGCGTCGAATGGGAAAACCTGCTCTTTGAATCTTTCGAACACCATTCAAACCTGAACTTGACGTGAGACCGTTCAACGTACCGTTTGAACACTCCTTATACCATTTGAACGCCTATCTATACCGTTCGAATGCCCTTCAAACGACTTTCTGTTTCAGTGCCAATTAATCCCTTTTAAGCTAGGAATCCTGAAAATTAACACAAAACTAAGTTAGTGACGAATTAGGATTAAAATAACACAATTAAACATAATATAAAACTAACAATTAGCTAATCAAGACATGTAGATTGCACTTTTAGAGTACATTCACACCCCCCAACTAAGCTTTTGTTAGTCCCTAGCAAAATATTAAAACTAAACACCTATCTCCACTTTTGTGGGAGTCACGAGTGCATTTAGCATATGCACCAAGCTTTTAAATCCCTAGGTTACTCCTAGTGGACGAGTGGTGTCTCGTGAAGGCTTGCAGTGATGGACACCCATAAACCTTTATTCATGCAATGCCGATATGACAGTACATATATATGATGCACGTATTAACCTCCTTCAAGTCACTCTCAATTCACCTAAATCATGACCTAATGCAAGGTAAAGGAATAAAAGCATTAAAGAAAGGAAATTACATTAAAATGTACTACCCATAGTATGTAACTTCAATGTCTCAAACTCACACATTTATATCCTTTATGCTTCGATCCAAATCTCACGAGACATACCGTCAATTATGAATATGAACACTCAGTGTCCCTCAATGGAAAGCTCATTATAGGAGTAAATGTACAAAATATGCAAGTAGCCCAATCCCAATCAGCAAAGACCGATAAGCTATGGGTGTATCGACTTGGCGTAACTTCATGAAAGAATATTTACTATTTAAGCATAATTAGAGAATTGACATTGATAACTTATACACAATTGAATTAAAGATTCATGTAATTTCGGATCTTGTAGCCATCTGAAAGAAGAGCCAAGAATGGAGATAGAAGAAGAAATAACGAAACTCAACATATGCATTGCGCACTACACATGATGGTCAATAAACACGCATTTCCCGATTCCCAACTTTACAATAATCTTGGGCTTTTCAACTTCCTTCACTTATTTTTCATTTGAAATTTTTTTCTTTTTCTTTTCATCCCATTTTTTCTTTTCTTTACTTTTCAATACCATACACTTTCAAGTTCACAAAAATATAAGCAATGCACTAACTCCAAAATTTAGCATTGACACCCTTTTCAGCTCATGTGTATATGAATATCCAGAAAGAAATATAAATATGAATGGGTCAATGGAATGAAATGGCCTCTATTTTTATAATCCGACAACCACATCAAATTGAAACTTCAAGAGTGTATAAGATGTTAACAACTCCAACTAATACTCAACATGTAAATGAAAATCAAGCATAATGAAGCTATTCAATGAATGAAGATCAATAAAGAACCTTGAGTAAATGTAAATCACTCTTAAAAGGCGATAACTAGGCTCTAAAGCTCACAAGGTATAAAATCTCCACCTTATAAGGACATGTATGCACAAGTGAGAACCATCAAAATATTATACAACTAATAGTGCATAACAATGTAAACTCTCCCTTGTAACAAGTTTATGCCAAAAGCTTGCATTGCATCATAGATATAAAGGTGAATCAATCATAACTCAAATTAGTCCAACACATGACTTCAACTATCCTCAACATTGTAATTGCATTAGCATGAATATAACTATGATTCTCACTAGAAATTCTCTCTAACACATCTGTCATAAACAAAAACTAATCACTGTAAATACTGATAAATGTGCTAAAGATACAAACCATGATAACCTAACCATAAGATACTCAAACTTGTACCGAAGAACTCAAGTGTCTGAAGAGTAATCAACATATTGCCACACCTGAGACTAATCCATAAAACATGACAACGTTTGAAGCATAATAAACAAGGATAACAAAATATCGACACATGAACAAAATAACACAAAACATGTATCCACTAATGTGTAAAATGAGTTTTAGATACAAAAGATGATATGAACATGAACAATCATAGTATCTAAACTCTACCCCTCGTCATCCTCATCATACCCAGCTGGCGGTGGATGTATCCAATGATCCAAGCGCCGAACTAACACCATCATCTGATCAAGGGTGGTCTGCTGGGCACGGATCTGACCCTCTAACATCGTAACATGATCAGTATGCTGCTCCTACACAATTTCTCTCTCACCAAGGTAGCCTTAATCCGCTCAAGCACAAGTACTTGCTATACAAAGGCCTGACTCTGCTGCTCTAAAATAATCCCATGGGCTGCCAAAGTCTGAGATTGTTGCTCCTCTGGCTACTGTGTAGGCTGAGCTCCCTCTACTTGCTACTCAGGTGGGGCAGGTAATTGTCCCTCCAAACATCTAACACTCGACGCATCAATAGCCGACAACTACTACATTTGAAGTAATCTTGGGACAATACCGACCCCAGCCTCCTCTATCACAAAAGCGAGCAGACAACTAAAAAGAATGACCCCCTATGCTTTAGGAAATGCATACTCAGTGTATAATGCCATAAACATGAATCTCGGCAGATCAATCGACCTCTGAGTACCTATGGCCTAAAGAAGAGCTGCTTTTGCTTGACTCACCTTAGTGTGACACGTAATCAGAAGAAGTGAGTGGCACGAGAACAAAAATAACTGCCGATAACACGGTGTAAGCACTCTCACGGGCAACTGTCATTTACCTACCCAATGTGTCCCCTCAACGCATACCTCATCAGATACAGCATCAAAATCTGGTGCCCCCTTAGCTGGGTAACTAAACTGTGCCTCAACAACTTTGGGCAGCTGATATACCTCGGCGAACGTGCTCGGAGTAATCCTAACCTGATGCCCTCGGACCCATGACTTTATCACCTCCTGCCTCGGAATGGTTATAGCCCTACTGATGTTCGCCATGAACTCGGCGATCAGCATGAACATACACGACCCTTGGAAGTGAGCCAATGAAGCCCACTGCCTCCTAACAAACTCTTCCTCCCAGCAGTAAATACCACCCCTAAAAGCATGGAGAGCGAACTCCCACTCTCTAGGGAACCCTTTCACGCTCCAGGTCTCAATAAAAGCATCTAAGGTGGCCTCACTAATGAATCTCTCAATATCATACACTGGGGGAGGCGGTAATGTTGCTCCTCGACCTCTACCTCTACCAGCTCTACCACTCTGGCCAACTCGACCAGCTATGATTATGCAGGTAGCTAAAGCGTAAAACTACTCTAAGAATATAAAACAGTGCACGAGAAAGGCTCAAGAGTAGTACCTAAGGTAGGAATAGATGATGGAGCGCGAATGCAGACTCGTGCTTAAGCTCCGGCAGGGCCTTGCTAACTTAGAAACTTCGAAAGCACTCAACTTTTCACTAATTTTACGTTTGAATTGAGTTCAAACTCAACTTCGGACGCCCCTATTTATAGAACCTGGGAACCCGTTTGATGGCCGTTCGAACGCAAATTAAGATGCCACCATTCAAATGACCATCTAATGCTCTTCCAAAGGTCCGTTCAAACGCACTCATCACCGTTCGAACAGTCAGCCTAGAATTCAGCTCAACAGAACACAAAACATAACAAAAACTAACGAAAATCACACAAAATAAAGCAAAAAACAAAACGAAAAACACCCTAACATTAACACAGAGCGACAACACAGAGCTCTCCCCCCCAACTAAAGGTAGGCTAAGTCCTCGAGGCCTTCGAACATGCACAAACAAAGGGAAAAACAAACTCATGATCCATAATAAAATTATCCATATAAAGTATCAAGATCGAAGGTTATACACCCATAATACGATAGTAAATAAAACAAAAGACACCTACGAAAGAAAACTAAACCAGTTCCCTACACACTAGAAAGCTCAAGAAAAACCAGATAGTCAAAACTAAATAGTATCACGAGACTTAAGCGCCTTAATCTCTGCCTTTAACTCCCGAATCTGAGAGCACAACTCCTCAAGAGAATGAGCTGATCTGTCAGCTTCAATTGGTTGCTCAAAAGAAATGTCTACCCTGTAAATTGGTTAGCCAGAGTACTGAATAGTACTGGCAGACAAAATAGGAACTCGGACAGTTTTCAAGAACTTATTGATCAAAATACCAAAGGGTATAAGATCATAGGATAAACGAGACTCCGCAATGGCCTTCAAGATAATATTTGAAAGGTTAACAATGTACCTTTTACCGATAATGTACAACCACACACAACGGGAGTGGTGTACAGTCATGACAGAGCACTTCTCAGGAATGATAGTGGTAGCAACTATTAAGTTCAACATCTGGTATTTACGCTTCAAAGATGCCATTGGAATGGTAGACTGCTGCCATGGAATAGAGGTAAACTGGAGATCTAAAAGAAGTTCCTCACTAGTTGGCGGAGAATAAGGGAATGGCAGATAATCAGGATGGCAAGTGGATGGTATACGTATAAGACGACAAACGTCCTCTTTGGCAATGGTAATGGTCTGGCCCCTCATCGTAGAGGTCAAGATAAGCTCAGGCTAAGAGGTATGAGTCAAATAAGCATAAAACTCCCGAACCATATCAACATTAACAGCCCCTTCACTGCCAAGCATATGAACCCATCCCCTATGAAGGAAATCAGCTCGCAAAAGATCATCCGCAAACTTTGACAAGTGAATACGACACTAGATGAGGACCTCACAACTATGAAAATTGGCCATGAACATGGCTTTCTCCCGTGAATTAGCTAAGCGCTCAACTTCGGTTCGACTCCATTTATGACCTCTTTTGGATAACTTGGTTCCAAGAGATGCCATTATATGTGCGTAAGGAATGATAAGGAAATTGGTCAAGAAAAACCTAAAAGAACAGAAAACAACCCAAAACAAAGAAAAACAAGACTCAATAAAAAGAAAAGAAAATTAAAATAAAATAGAGTAAACTAAAATAAAACAAACAAAAAAAACTCTAAAAAGATGAAAACAAAATAGTAGAAGTAGTGATAATAGTCTACAGAAAAATACAAAATTTACAAAGTGCTGTCTATAAAGAGACTAAAGATCAAGAGGGGGTGGATCCTCGAGATCCACACATTCGACCTTACCCACGAAGTTCTCAAGGTACGGTTTCAAATGATGCCCATTAACTTTAAAAGCATTTCCATTTTGAGGGTTCTCAATTTCAATTGCATCATAAGATGTGACACTATGCCCCACAAAGGGTCTTGACCAACGACTCTGAAGCTTTCCCGGAAATAAATGTAACTGAGAATTGTATACCGAATATAATCAAATGTCCAGGTTTTCAAAAGCTCTTGAACAAAGAAGATGAAGAGAGAACAACTAGAAGATTTAACTTTAAAACCAAAGTATACCTCCTTCATTCATCCAAAACATTCAATTGATCTTCGCTTTTGATCTTGAGATTAAGAAGTTTAGCTACTCATATTCATAATGTAAAAATAAGTTGCATAAATATAAACTAAATGCATTGATAGCAAACCTGAGAATCTAATTACAGGAATTGTGAACAACTATGAAAAACCTTGAAATAAACTAGAAGAATTTCTATATCTACAGCTGTTGCTACCTAAAACATTGTTAAAAATTGCGAACCCCAATATACACCACAATTCTAGCTTATATAGGCTTCCAAGTGTTTGCAGGATTGCATAACCATTCGAATGCCTGGGCCACCATTCGAACGCCAAGGAAGACTGTTTGAACGCTGCGCCGAATGCACTTTGAACGGGAAAAACTGCTCTTTGAATCTTTCAAACGCCCTTCGAACTTGAACTTGACGTGAGACAGTTCGACGTACCGTTCGAACGCCCTTCGAACGCCTTTCTGTTTTAGCACCAATTAATCCCTTTTAAGCTAGGAATCCAGAAAATTATCACAAAACTAAGTTAGTGACGAATTAGGATTAAAATAACACAATTAAATACAATATAAAACTAACAATTAGCTAATCAAGACATGTAGATTGCACTTTTAGAGTACAATTAGACTCATCTCTCTCTAGGTCTTTATCTCTATAAAGATCTTTAACAGTTTCCTCACTTATCTTAAGAGTATCTTCCCGAGACTCAAAATCTTGGGGAAGAATAGTGTGTTCTATGATGTCCTCACTTTTAAGGGTAGAGGTGAGATAGACTTGTTTTTGTTGGGGGTTAAAACTAGGGTTGGCTTCACTAAAGCTCTTATGGTCACTGGTTGTCTCTTGGACATTCAAAGCTTCCAATAATAAGGTCATTTGACCCTTTTACATTGGCTAACATGCTTTGTGTCCATTCTAGAGATACTAGTTAGGGATCCTCCCCAAGAGACTCATTAGTTAAAGAGGGATATACAATATGCTCATGGTAAGGATAAATTGATGGTGAAACTTGATAATGGTTAAAGGACTCTAGGAATTGATAAAGTGATTGTGATGCTTGATAATAGGCAAAGAGCTCTTGATAGAATTGAGGTAAGGCTAAATAATGATGTGAAAAGATATCCTCATGTCCAATATCAAGGTTGAATTAGTTACACCACCCAAGATTGGGAGGTGGTCGAAGAGGCTTCCTTTGGCTATTTGCACAAATGCACTCCTTAAGAGACATGGAAGATGGTTCTTGGGCTCTAATCTCACTAGTTCGAATATAGTCTCTAAGAGACCTACAAGAAGGTGCTTTCACACCACCATTATCAACCCATGGAGAAGAATATGTCATTGTGCTTATGTGAATATGTTGAGATGATGTGTGAGAAAATGAGTTACCAAGCATAGAGGAATTGACCTTTCATGAGCATAAATACATAAATATGATGCAATGCACAAACAAATTGGCAATCCACGCCTTAACAAGTCAATTCACAATCTCCAACCACCAATTTTCTTCCAAACCCTCTAATCTCTACATAAAAATTTCCACAAATTCAAGAAATTTCAATTCACCCGAAACCTCCAATCTCCGTAGGCAATGGCAATACCACCGATAAACAAGTAACCACAAAAGCCTATCCACTAATTGCTAACCACCGATCGATCACTAAGCAATTCAAAAGTCTACTCTAATCAAACAAACAATCCTAAAATAAAGAGGAAAAGAAAGAATCAAAATCTATCATACTATGCACATAAAAGGATAGAATGAAGTTACCTATGGCATAAGTCGTAGACTCCTTCGTTGTGGTGGATAAATGGAGATCCAATTTACCAATTTCTTTCCAACTCAAGATTCGTTAGTGCTTGCCTTGTGCCTTTGGTTCCCGGCAACAACACCAAGACTTGAATGGTTCCAAAAGATAATGTAAATTTGATCTTCCCCATAAGAGAAGGGGCGTCGCGATTGAAATATAAACCTGGTGAGTATTGGAGTTGATTTCCTCATGGACCAAGCCAAATATAGGCTACAAATACTTGGCAAAGACTAAACTAACTCGAATTGACTAGCAACTAAGCAAATTGTATTTAAGTAAAAGAAAACCAAAAATATGTTTGAGATTGGAGAGATTTTGATTATCAACTAATGCAAAATGATTAAATCTATTCTAGCAATCAAAGTAATTAATGACTATATTAAGATGCAATTAAAAAGGGGTTTGGATATAATTGATTCAATCTACCAATTCTTATAAGAAATTCAATAGATGATTGTATAACTCAAATCAATGATTACTCCATGGATTCTTGATTTGGAAGGTTTTGACCATAAAACCATGAATTCACACTTAATAAATTATAGATTTGTATTCAATTTAAATAATCAAAGAAGCAAACCATTAATTGTGCAATTCCTATACCAATTTGAGAATTGTGCATAGAAATTACCAATAGTGATTATGATTCTAAGTTTTTTTTATAGATCTACAACTCAATTAAGATGAATTTAAAGAAATAATGGGATAAATCATTGTATTCTAGATACCTCCATTGAAACCATAGAATTCCTTGGTAGATCTTCACAATTGCATCCAAGTAGAAGCTTAGCTAATAGATTTCATGGTAGAAATCATAAAGAAATGAAGATCTTGCATTACATTGAAGTAAGTTTAGTGTTTGGTTACATGAAAAATGAAGAAAAGCTAAGAAAAATGTAAGAAAATAAAGTTTCTATCTCAAGACTACTCCTAGATACAAAGAAATCTGAACTAAAAACTAAGGAAAAAGTGAGAGAGTTCAATTTTTGGCCAGAAAATGGCCTTAAATAGGTTGAAAAATAATAGAGTAGCGCGAATCGTTAGCTAGGTGTTCGAATGCTTAGCTAACGCCTTGCAAACTTGATTCAAATGGTAAAAACTAGCCTTTGAAGTTTGCTAAGCGTTCACATTGTTCGAATGGGCGTTAGGATGGTCTAATGGCCATTTGAAGGGTCAATTTGGAAAGCTCTCGAAAAGTTACATGAAAAGCATATATTATGGACCCCCCGTTAGCACTTCTGGCTTGAGAATTATGGCATCCTAAAATTTCAGCTCTGCATCCTTCAGCAGGTTGTACCGTAGTTTTAACAGATTATACTTTAACAACATCCACTTAAAACCTTTGCCCGAATTATGTCCGAAGTTCTTCAATTTAAGCTTAAAACTTATACAAATCAAAATAAACTTCATTAATAGTAAAATCTAATTAAAGAAGGATATAAATTCCTAAACTAAGGCTAACAAAAGACAAATTAAGGTGTTATAATTGCACTTTTGGAGTGCATTCACCCCATCTGAATGAAACAGAGAACATTCATCCAAAAGAAAGGGAAGAAGACCTATTTCAAGGAAAGAGGATCAAGAAATTTAATACTAACTATTAATATAGCCACCCTTTAACATTGCTTGAGCCCAAAACATCACTTGCAAAATAGGAGCTTCCACTATATCAACCCATCTGATGCTCTTGTTGTTGAATATTGCATCATTTCTTGCTAGCCAAATATTTCAATTGTTACCATGAACAATGCCTCCCATATTAGTTTTCCCAACTTTCTATGCTTAAAGCTAAATCACCAACTGCTAAGATGAAGCAAGTTTTGAGGAGAAACCCATTCCACCCCCCACCAATTCAAAATTGAGCTCCATACCAGCTAAGGGAATTTACATTTAATTAGCAGATGATTAGTGTCTTTAAGAAATTCATGACAGAACAGACATATAATACCTTCCCCAAGCTTTAAAATCTTTATGTGCATCAGAAAGACTCTAGTTTTGATTCTCTTTTGAAGAGCCAGCCAACAAAATATTTTGATCTTAAGGGAGCCTAGTTTTTCCAGAGCCATCCCAAATTTGAGCAACAATGAAGAGGCTCACCCTCAGCCAAGCAGCAAAAAGATTTAACAGAGAAGTTACCGTCTTTATGTCTACTAGACAATAAAGTCACTCTTATTTTCAATCCAAAGCACATTGTTAATAAGCCTGAGAAGTTCCTCCAAGCTAGCTGCTTCCAATGATAGTAATGATCTCCCAAAAGATAAATTCTAGGATTCTCCTCCTCCCCTTAGATCAGAAATAATAGCCTCCTTATGATTAGATGGTAAGAAGATTCTTAGGAATCTAGATTTGAGTTTAGCTCTATCCACCGATAACTCATTCTAGAATGAAAGTGAATCACCCCTACCTATCCTTAATCTAAGGTTGGATTCCAGCAAGACTTTAAAAAGATGCTAATCATTTATAGACAGTAAGATATCTTTTATCAAAGTTGAATAATTTGCAGATGATACCTCTGGGAAGAACAATCTTGATTCATTCCAGTTGTATTTTTGACAAAGAACTCTCCTCCATAAAGCATTTTTGTC
Organism: Euryodendron excelsum; assembly: GCA_033060915.1. Classification (NCBI taxonomy): domain Eukaryota; kingdom Viridiplantae; phylum Streptophyta; class Magnoliopsida; order Ericales; family Pentaphylacaceae; genus Euryodendron; species Euryodendron excelsum. The sequence continues at coordinate 11,476,844 of CM065392.1, read as the reverse complement.
TTTTGAAAACTTCCACCATCGTTTTGACAGTAAAGCCATATTCATAACCCTTGTTTAAATCAATCCTAACCCACCTCTCTGCCTATTGGCGGTGACTTTGTCCCAACTAACATTGTGAATCCCTATCTTGCTTCCCCAGCCACCCCATAGGAACCTTTTTTGCATCTGATCAATCTCTTTGGAGACACCTATTGGGATTCTAATTAACGATAAGTAATAAATTGGCAGGTTTGTTAATGGGGATTTAATTAAGTTGGGTCTGCCCCCTATGAACAAGTTATTGTTGTTCCACAGGGAGAGTATTTTTTTTATTTTTTATGGAATCAAGAATCCCTTTCTAACATGTTGTCAATATAGGATTAGCACCAATAGAGAGCCCAAAATATTTCATTGGGAGGGAATGCATTTTGCAATTGAAGATATCTTTTACTTTCAAGAGGTGTTCCTCATCAATTCCCACCCCACTGACTAAGGACTTCTGAAAATTTATTTTCAAACCAGATAATAATTCAAAACATCCTAAAATTCTTTTTAAGTTCCTTACTTCATCTAAATCAAAAGAGGAGAAGATTAGAGCGTCATTAGCAAATTGTAAATGGGAGATGACCATACCTTCAGACCCTAAAGAATACCCTGAGATGAAGCCCATAGCTCTTGCCTTTGAGAGAATGACATTTAGGCCTTCAGCTACAATAGTAAATAGGAAAGAAGAAAGAGGATCTCCTTGCCCAAGACCTTTATGCATTCTAAACTCTTTTTTAGGGGATCCATTTACTAGCACTGAAACCCAGGCTGAGGCAATGTATTCCTTGATGTAGCTGCACCATTTTGAATCAAAATCCATTTTGCCCATCATATGCAACAAAAAAGCCTAATTAACAGAGTCAAAAGCCTTCTCAAAGTCAAATTTGATAACTATGCCTTTCTTCTTTTTCTTTCTCCAATCATGAATCACCTCATTTGCTATTAGAACACCATCCAAGATCTGTCTATCTTTGACAAATGCTAATTGCTTTCCACTAATGAGCCCATCCAAAACATTCCTCAGTCTAATAAATAGTGATTTGAAAGTATCTTATGGACTGAAGATATTAATGATATTGGTTTATAGCAAGGTAGAGATTCAGGACACTCTACCTTAGGAATGAGGGTAATGAAAGAAGCATTTTATGCCTTTTAACAACCTGCCATTGGAATGGAATTCCTCCATGAAGCTTAGAATATCCCTTTCTAATATTGCCCAATATTTCTACCAAAAGCTAAGAGAGAAACCATCTAGCCCAGGTGCTTTATTACCCTCGCAACTATTGAGAGCATTCCAAATTTTAGCCTCATCAAAGAACTTGACCAGATTGCTTGCATTACATAGCTTAAAGTTCCTTCCAAATCCCCCTCTAAGGAAGGCCTATCAGGATAGTCTTCAAGAAAGCTGTTTGCAAAGTGATTGAACACAGTTTCTTTGATTTGAGAGGGATGATAGACAACCAAGCCATTTTTCACCAACAGGCCAATTGAGTTTCCTTTGAACCTCCTCTTCATTCTTGAGTGAAAGAATTTTGTGTTGTTGTCCCCAAGTTTGATCCAAGTCAGCCTTGATTTCTGTTTATAGGTAGATTTTTCCCTAAGTGTTTCCGTAGTTTAGCCGTTATAGCTCTTTTCCTCTGGATTTGCCTTTCAGAGAAATTATCAATTTCCCCAAAGAGATCCAGGTTGTGTAACTCCACTTTCAGTTCCTTTGAGGAGACCTTCCATACATTTTCTTTTACCTTATACCATTCCTTGATTTTCCTTTTCACAATTTTTAATTTTTTGAATGGGATAAAAGTTTGCCATCCTTCTATCTTTGTTGACAATGCATCCTTAATTACTGAGTTGAGAGAGCTATATTTAAACCATGATTCAAAGATTTTGAAAGGCTTGGGACCCTAGTCATGAACTTCATCTAAAATAAGAATAGAACAGTGGTCAGAAAGAGATCTTTGCAGCCCCTATTGAGTACAACTAAATTTTTCCAACCACTCTTCACTTAGAAAGCATCTGTCTAGCCTACTCCATATCTCCTCACCTTGCATATTTGACCAAGTGAACACTCTGCCAACCATTTGAATTTCAGCCAGATCATCTTTCCTTGTGAAAGAGAGAGCTTTTTATTCCTTTAGATGCTCTAGTGCAAGAAGACCTCTCACTGATTTTCAAAATTTCATTAAAATCACCCCCCAAGCACCATGAGATTTTCATATTGATCTTCAAATCTAGCAGCTTAGACGAAACCAATTGCCTTTTATCAACATCATTTGGAGCGTACACATTTAGAATGGCACATCTAAATGATTCCTTGATAGTCCTAATTAACAAGGAGAATGAAATTTTTATCCAAGGTTTTGAACTCCATTTCAAAGAAGTCTTCTCTCTATATGCATACCAGCCGACTAGATAGGCCTTCCGCATTGACAACTTCCCATTTGCAGGGCTGAAGACCCCATATTGACCGAATAGAACTTTCCTTGCAAGCTTTCCACTTGGTTTCTTGTAAAAGGGCCATATTGATAGATTTTGGAAGAATTAACTTCTTCACCGTCCTTCTTTTCTGCTCTCTCCCTAAACCACACACATTCTAGCTCAATATCTTCATCGAGACAAAAAGGCAAACACCTAAAAGGCAGATCCTTGGGAAGTTAACACTTCTCCTCTTCTTCCCTATATTCATCTACGTGTCACAGTCCAACCATTCCATCCTAAAGAGTTTTTCCTTTGTAGCATCCTCTTTTCCTTGGAAATTTATGCAAAAGGCCTTTCCAATTCGAATGGTTTCCATAGCTTCATATTCGCAGAGCTTGTCCATGTCTCTCAGGATGAGCTTATTTCTATTAGTGAAATCCCAGGTGGTTAGTGACGAAGCTTCAGAGATAGTATCCTTTCTTTTATGAATCCGAGTGGATAACATATTTATCTTATGGGATTTTGAAACTTTTAGCCCCAGTTTCGATATCGGTTTCTTCTTTCTGAAGGTTTTGCGTTGCGAAGATGAGCTAGGAGGAAACGAAGTAACTAAATTAACTACTCTAAACCGGTTGGACCAAACCAAGTTTTGAGGAGGGCCCGGGCTCCCAAGATGGCCCAATATAGAATTTCTTTTACCGGGCTTGTTTACTACCGGCCCTTGCAAAGCTTGGTTGCCACTAGAGTCAGTAGAGGTCCAAACTCTATCGTCAATGGGGACAGTTGGAAAGGAGGAGGAAACTGAGTTGGAAATTGGATTAGGCAGCATGCTTGTATTAACTACATTCATGGGCAATGGCTTTGGAGCTGCATCCTCATCGACCATCTGCCCACCAAGGTCCCGAAGCTCGTTAAAGTCCTGAACTGGGCCAACTGCAAGATCAGTTTGAATGGTGCCACTAGAGTCTACCACCTGGCTAAGTGTCAAGGGTTGCACTTCTAGTCAACCCCTTGCCTCATTATACATAGCTTTTCTTAAAGCTATACGGGATGCAAAGTGCGCTTTTAAGATGCCTAAGGGTATACAAACATGTTTGGGACAAGTGCCAAGCAAAGCTCCAAGGGTTGCCCAAGGGTGCCCCAAGGATGCCCAAGTGCCCAACCAAGTGCCTAGCTAAGTAGCCAGGTTGGCCCGGGTAAACTTCACTTCGGCCTTGCCAGTGCGTACTAGATTTTCACACAGTGACACCTTTTGGTCAATTTTGGCTTTCGCATAACTTTGTCGTCCGGAGGGCTTTTTGAGCAAGGTTTTTTTTGTTGGAAAGCTTTCAATGTAAACTTTGAAATGCAAGAAAGCTTTTCCTTTATTTTGGCTTGTAGAATAAATGAGGGTCAATTATGACTCCTCGCACACACACTATGTTTCCTTGTGCAAAGTTGTAAATGGCTAAAAAAGCATATATAAGGGGGGAGAGCACGATAAGCTCCGGACCACCTTGCTAGCTTTTATGCCCTACTTCTTAGACATTGTTTGCATATTGTAATAGCATACTTTGATGCTTGTAATAGCTTACAATTGTCAATAAAATGTCTCTTTTCGTTGCTATAAAGTTGTTGCTCGTTGCCTAAATTGTTGCTAGCGTTGCCTACCTGTTGCCCACGGATTTCTAATTTTTGTGTTTGTCTTTGCATACAAACACGTCGGGTGTGCTTTGGCGGAGCTTGTCAAGCGTTGGCAAGTGCCACACACGGCCGTTTGCCTATTCCGCGGGCTGGCGTGTGTCAATTGGTATCAGAGCGAAGGTTTAGCTCGGAGCTTGGGGCATTGTGCATCGCTTACTACGGCTTTCGATGCAAGCAACTTTCAATATGCCTACACAACGGGAAAGGTTGGATCTCTTGGAGGAGAGGGTGGCTAGGATGGATGCCTTGTCAGGTGCTTTGGCACATCTCGAGGGACGGATGCATGACTTGGAGCAAGCTCATGGCATTGATCATGTGCATGACCTTGAGGAGATGGTGGCAAACCTTCGGCTTGAAATTGAGGAGCTTCATGGCAAAGTGAATGTGCTAACTCATGTGGTTGGGAATGCACTGTAAGGGGGGGGGGGGGGGGGGGGGGGAGACGCTCCTAGATGCCATGTGCAGGAACCTCATGCCTATGGGGGAGCCCGTGACGCAAAGGAGCTTGACAACTTCTTGTTTGACATGGAGCAATATTTCAAGGCCGTAAGGGCAGACACGGAGGAAGCCAAAGTGACCATGGCCACGATGTACTTGTCGGCCGACGCTAAGTTGTGGTGGAGGATGAAGTATGATGAGATGCAACGGGGCATATGCGTTATTGAGACATGGGAGCAGTTGAAACAAGAGTTGAAGCTGCATTTCTTCCCAGAAAATGTGGAGTATAATGCACATCGTGCTTTGCGAGATTTGAAGCATACGGACACTATAAGAGACTATGTCAAGCAATTTTCTGGCCTCATGCTTGACATCCGTGACAAGTCAGAGAAGGACAAGTTGTTCTTTTTCCTTGAAGGCTTGAAGCCTTGGGTAAGGTTAAGCTACACCGGCAGCGTGTGCAAGATTTGGCCCATGCTCAAGCCGCAGCTGAATATCTTATGGACTATGCATCTGAACCTAAGCAAAGGGAAAATTCCCCACGCAAGAATAGGGGCAGTGGCAAGTCACAAGGGCATGGTAAGCCCAAGAATGGGGGAATCGATGCCGCATCCTCATCCAGGAGCAATTTGGATGGAGGGCATGCATACAAGAACAACTATAAGCCTTACAATCATGATAAAGCGAAGGCCCAAAGCAACCAACTGGGCAAGGGCAAGGGCCCAATTTTGTGCTACCTATGGAGTGGACCGCACCGGATAGCCGAATGCCCACAAAAGAGAGCCTTGAATGCATTGGCTTCCGTGGCTGATCACACGTCGCAAGCAGCTTCTAGTGATAGCGAGGAAGACGACCGCAAGTCTAGGCAAAGCTCTAGAAGTGAAAGAAACTTCGAGGGAAGTAGGGTTGGGGCTTTCCACATGAATGCCATTGCTAAGAAGGGTGACAAGTCGAAAACTCATGCCAAGAGAGGTGGCAATGTTGTTGATTGGCAGAAGCTTGTGAAGCAGCTAATCGTGCCTAATGATAAGGGCAACAACAACAACAAGAGGAAGAAGCCCAATGACAAGGGTAAGAAGCTTACTGAGAGGGTTGAGACCGACACAGTTGGCACAGAGGCTAAAGAGAAGAGAGTGTCCACCAAAGGGTTGATGTTTGTTGATGTCAAGATCAATGGCAAGCCTATACGTGCACTGATTGACACCGGTGCCACCCACAACTTTGTTGCTGGGACTGAGGTGGAAAGGCTGGGGTTGTCTTTAGAGAAGGACTCTAGCAAGATTAAGGCCATGAACTCGGCAGCGCAGCCCATCTATGGTGTTGCACGAGCGGTGCCTATGAAGGTAAGCTCATGGGAAGGAAAAGCCAACTTCACTGCGGTGCCTATGGATGATTTTCAAGCCATTCTTGGGTTGAAATTTTTGAGGAATACGAAGACGGCGGTGATGTCATATTCGAATTCGATGTGTGTGATGGGTGAGAAGCCGTGCTTGATCTTAACCATGTCAACCACCAACAGTGAGAAGTTCATCTCGGCAATGCAACTAAATCGGGGAGCTAAGTGGGGTGAACAGACTTGGGTTACTGTGTTGAAATTGGATGAGTTCCTCATGGAAGGGCCGGTACCCATATTAGTGAAGAGGGTGTTGAGGCAATATGGGGATGTCTTTCCAGAAAAGTTGCCACAAGAGTTGCCTCCTCGACGTGGAGTTGATCATGCTATTGAGTTGGTGCCTGGGGCAAAGCCACCAGCAAGGGCTCTTTATAGAATGGCCATACCAGAGTTGGAAGAGCTATGAAAGCAGTTGAAGGAATTGCTTGATGCAGGCTTCATAAGGCCATCTAAGGCTCCTTACGGTGCGCCTGTGTTGTTCCAGAAAAAGCATGATGGTAGTTTAAGGATGTGCATAGACTACTGAGCGCTCAATAAGCTCACAATCAAGAATAAGTATCCTATTCCGGGGATTGCGGAGTCTTTTGACCAGTTGAGTAAGGCAAAGTACTTTACTAAGCTGGACTTGAGATCATGGTACTACCAGGTGAGAATTGCCGAGGGTGACGAAGCCAAGACGACTTGTGTCACTCGTTATGGCTCATATGAGTTCCTAGTCATGCCATTTGGCTTGACAAATGCACCAACAACCTTTTGCACCACGATGAACGAAGTCCTTGATGGGTACCTAGACCAATTTGTGGTGGTATACATCGATGATATTGTGGTCTATAGTGCTACGATGGAGGAGCATGTAGAACACTTGGCTAAGGTCTTTGCTAGGTTGCGGGAGCACAAATTGTATGTGAAGCTTGAGAAATGTGAGTTTTCTCAAGAAAGAATTAAGTTCTTGGGTCATGTTGTTGGACATGGCAAGATTCCTATGGATCAAGACAAGGTGAAAGCTATTAAGGAGTCGCAACTGCCAACCAATGTGTCAGAGATGCGTTCGTTCCTTGGTTTGGCTAATTACTATCGGAAGTTTGTTGAAGGCTACTCAAAGATAGCAACACCGTTGACTGAATTGTTGAAGAAGGGTAAGGCTTACGTGTGGACTGATGAGTGCCAACGTGCCTTCACTGAGCTAAAGGATGCCACGATGAAGGATCCTATGCTAGCTCTACTAGATATTGGTAAGCCATTTGAAGTTCAGACTGATGCTTCAAACTTTGCTTTGGGAGGTATCCTATTGCAAGATGGACATCCTATCGCCTTTGAAAGTAGGAAGCTTAATGATGCCGAACGGAGATACCCGACACATGAGAAAGAGTTACTTGCAGTTGTGCACTGCCTGCGGGTTTAGAGGCATTACTTGTTGGGGACTCGTTTTGTGGTCAAGACAAACAACACGGCGGTTAGTCATTTCTTGACACAGCCCAAGTTAAATGCAAGGCAGGCAAGGTGGCAGGAGAAACTGGCTGAGTTTGACTTTGTGTTGGAGTGCAAAGCCGATGCCACTAATCATGTAGCTGATGCTTTGAGTCGGCGTGGAGAATTGGCCGCGTGTCACTACATGGGTACTCTTTCTGCTATCTCTAATAAAATTCGGGAACAAATTAAAGCCCATCTAGACAAGGATGCTATGGCTGAAAACCTGATGAACCTTGTCAAGAAGGGCAAGACTCGCCAATTTTGGGTACGGGATGGGTTGTTGTTGACAAAGGGCAATCACATCTTCATTCCTAGAGCGGGTGATTTAAGGAAGACACTCCTTCGGGAATGTCATGATTCACTTTGGGTAGGACATCCAAGATGGGAACGTACACTTGCTTTGTTGAAGTAGGGATACTATTGGCCCCAAATGAAGGATGATGTGGAGGAATTTGTGCGCATATGTCTCATTTGCCAACAAGACAAAGTTGAGCACAAGAGGAAGGCAGGGTTGCTTGAACCGTTGCTAGTGCCGAGTCGACCTTGGGAGAGTGTGTCGCTCGATTTCATCACTAACTTGCCAAAAGTGGGGGAGATCGCCACTATTTTGAATGTAGTGGATAGATTTTCCAAGTACGCGACTTTCATTGCCGCACCCAAATATGTGTCAGCTGAGGAGAGTGCCCAACTCTTCTTTAAGCACATTGTGAAATATTGGGGTGTGCCTAGAAGCATTGTTTCTGATCGGGATACACGCTTTACGGGTACTTTTTGGACGGAGTTATTTCAGCTTCTTGGGTCAAAGCTTGACATGTCGTCTAGCTATCATCCAGAGACCGATGGTCAAACAGAGAGATTTAATTGCATGCTAGAGGAGTATCTCAGGCATTATGTGAATGCTAATCAGAAGAACTGGGTACAACTTCTAGACATTGCACAGTTGTGTTTCAATTCTCAGAAGAGTAGCTCTACGGGCAAGAGTGCTTTTGAGATTGTAACCGGCCAACAGCCACTGTTGCCCCACGCAGTGGATGGACTTTATGTTGGAAAGTCACCAAGAGCGTTCAATTTTGTCAACGACTACAAGAAAAACTTGGACATAGTGCGGGCTTATTTGGATCATGCAGCTACAAAGATGAAGAAATGGGCTGACAAGAAGAGGAGACCTTTGGAATTCAAAGTCGGTGATCAAGTCTTGATGAAGCTCTTACCCGAACAACGGAAGTTTTTAAGGGGTAGAGACAAGAGATTGATACGAAAATATGAAGGACCAGTGACCATCTTGAAGAAGATTGGGAAGTGTGCGTATAAGATTGATGCTCCTTCATGGTTGAAGATACATCCGGTCTTCCATGTCAGTTATTTGAAGCCCTATTTTCCAGACCAAGAGAATGAGTCTCGGAATAAGTCCTATAGACAGATAATTGTGGCAAAGGCAGACAAGAAGAAGGTTGATCAGATTCTTGCCCACAGAACTATCATAGCGTCCAGGAAGCAAATGTTACAATACTTGGTCAAATGGAAGGGTCTTGGGGACGAAGAAATTAGTTGGGAAAAGGAGGTGGACTTGACGACTTTCAAGGAGGAACTTGCTTTATATTGGCGGGCTGAGTCGTCGAGGGCACCGACCAATCAGGTGGGGGAGAGTGTCAAGGGTTGCACTTCTAGTCAACCCCTTGCCTCATTGTACATAGCTTCTCTCAAAGCTATACGGGATGCAAAGTGTGCTTTTAAGATGCCTAAGGGTGTACAAACATGTTTGGAACAAGTGCCAAGGGTTGCACTTCTAGTCAACCCCTTGCATCATTGTACATAGCTTCTCTCAAAGCTATACGGGATGCAAAGTGTGCTTTTAAGATGCCTAAGGGTGTACAAGCATGTTTGGAACAAGTGCCAAGGGTTGCACTTCTAGTCAACCCCTTGCCTCATTGTACATAGCTTCTCTCAAAGCTATACGGGATGCAAAGTGTGCTTTTAAGATGCCTAAGGGTGTACAAACATGTTTGGAACAAGTGCCAAGGGTTGCACTTCTAGTCAACCCCTTGCCTCATTGTACATAGCTTCTCTCAAAGCTATACGGGATGCAAAGTGTGCTTTTAAGATGCCTAAGGGTGTACAAACATGTTTGGAACAAGTGTCAAGCAAAGTTCCAAGGGTTGCCCAAGAGTGCCCCACGGATGCCCAAGTGCCCAACCAAGTGCCTAGCCAAGTAACCAGGTTGGCTTGGGTTAACCTCACTTCGGCCTTGCCAGTGCGTGCCAGATTTTCACACAGTGACACTTTTTGGTCAATTTTGGCATTCGCATAACTTTGTCGTACGGAGGGATTTTTGAGCAAGGTTTTTTTTGTTGGAAAGCTTTCAATGTAAACTTTGAAATGCACAAAAGCTTTTCCTTTATTTTGGCTTGTAGAATAAATGAGGGTCAATTATGACTCCTCGCACACACACTATGTTTCCTTGTGCAAAATTGTAAATAGCTAAAAAAGCATATATAAGGGGGGAGAGCACGGTAAGCTCCGGACCACTTTGCTAGCTTTTATGCCCTACTTCTTAGACATTGTTTGCCTATTGTAATAGCATACTTTGATGCTTGTAATAGCTTGCAATTGTCAATAAAATGTCTCTTTTCGTTGCTATAAAGTTGTTGCTCGTTGCCTACATTGTTGCTAGTGTTGCCTACCTGTTGCCCACGGATTTCTAATTTTTGTATTTGTCTTTGCATACAAACACGTCGGGTGTGCTTTGGCGGAGCTTGTCATGCGTTGGCAAGTGCCACACACGGCCGTTTGCCTATTCCGCGGGTCGGCGTGTGTCACTAAGCAATGCCAGTTCATCGTCTTCACCAACAATGCCGCCACCACTAAGAGAACTGGCTTCCGTGGAGTCCTGGGAATCATCATCAGCTTCTGAAGAATGTTGCGATGGAAAACCTTCCATCAATTTGTCTAACTGTTGGGAGTGATCCTTCACATTATCTGAACATTCTGAAGAAGTAGCTGCCGAAGAAGCTTCCGACCATTTTGAATAGGAGTTAGCTGATGGCAAAATATTAAGAAACATTTTTTCACCACCCCATTTTGTATGTAGCAAAGCCAACCTTCAATGTGTATACATCATGAATACTCTTCTCCTCTTCAGTTTCTAATAGGAGCCTGCCTACTTCCAGGTTTTCGTTTTTAGTCGTCCTAGGATCCACTGCCATTACCGTTCCCCATAGATTCCCAATTGACTTGAAACTTTAATCATTCCATGCATGGAGAGGAACACCCTCCATTGTAACCCAAATTTTCCTTAGAGTATTGAACTCTCTATAGGACCAATTGTAGACTACAGAGAACCAGGTATCCAAATCTCCAAATCAAACCTTGCGTGGGCCATCCAATTTTTGGTCTCAATATCCCAAATCTCCAAGCACACTGTTTGGCTAGTGGTAGGCTGCGGAAATTGCAGTTAGCAAATTAAAGCAAAGTTAGTGGTTGACACCTCTATTTTCCCGTGTCCTAAATAGATAATTGATAGATATGAAGATAATCAGATAGGGTGTGCTTGGGCCAGCTCACATAAATCAATAATTTTTTTGTATTTGTTTTCCTTTTATTGTAATTTTTCTTTTCCCTGGATTGAAAAGTGAGAAATAGAATGAAGACAGTGTCAAAACTCCTTGGGAGATTGAAACCAATGGGTGTAGTGGGATCACCATCAACATGCCTTGTCAGCTAAACTAATCGATACCTTTTAAGGAGTCGTCATTCTTTCATTTCTCTGCATTTAATTGATCTATGCCCACTTGCACTGTACGATAGTTAACGGAGCTATCATGCATCCAAACGATAATTTGAGTCAAAATGCTTTTAACTTTTATTTTGTCGTAATTTAGTAGAGATGCCTACTTGCAGTGTACGATAACAAGATAAAAGCTTCGAAAGGGCTCACTAGGTTTTGTCTCTTTTTTGTACACTTTCTATGTTTCATTTTCTGGGATTTTTGGCATGTTTTAATCATCGGAGAGAAAATGTGGAAGGAGGGGATGAATACTAAGCCAATTAGATGTCTAACGTGTGCGCGCGGGCGTGTTTGTTTTTGTTCACTTCCGACAGTTCGTGTGTCAATTATCTATTGCAGAGGCCAATGTCTGTATATGCATCACGCATGTAAGTCATCATCTTCTGCAGTCTAATAGTGTGCACCTAACTACTGATGTTACTGGGATCGATAATTAATGTTTAGGAAGGGAGAAGACTTTTGACATCCTGTTTGGAACTTGGGGGGGGGGGGGGAAGGGAAGATTAAATAATTAAAATTTTTATTTTTTCTGTTTGATTCTATCTAGGAGAAAAATTGAAGGGAAAAAGAAAACAATCACTTTCTCTTTTTCTCTCTTATTTCCATTTACTTTCCTTTTATTTTCTTTACAAAACTAAATAGGAAAGGAAAAATATTTTTCATTCTTTTTTTCTTTCCCTTTCCTTCCCTCCCCCACATTCCAAACAGACTCTAAAATGGGATTAGTGCAAAAGGCTTTTATAATGAAAATCGGATTCAAGTATGGAAAGTGAGATTTAGTCATGTTCCATGATTAAGCTAGTCACACTCTCAAATGATCCAGTCACATATTAAGAATGCATTACTAATTCTACAAAATATGACACATTTTAGTACTTACAAATACTAGTTTGATAGAATCAACTAATTATATATTCCGTATGTGAAGTAATATATATAGTTTTAAACTTGTCTAGTATAGTAGTATATTTGGGTACGTAAAGGGTCCTTTGGAGATGGAGTAGGACCAAATTTCATTTTAATACTGTACTCGTATATTTAGATTCAATTTTTTTGTTTTTGTTTTTATTTTTGTTTTTTTTTTATATTGGAAAAGTAATGACGAATGAGTACCTGCCATGAAGGGGAAAGGAAATTGGCGGAGTCAGGATAAAGATAAAAGTAAAAGAAAAGCAGGGGAAAATCGAAATGGTGAAAATCAAGTCTTCTGAGAATTGCATATGTACTTTCAAGTTATAAAAAACCTATTGACAGGTACATCTATAGGGAGAAAACTTTAAATAGGAATGCAGCCAATGTGATACAAAATACCCAAAAAGATATGTGAAACAAAATATATAATTACAGTCTCATTGGAAACATTATTAACTCAAATTGTTTTGGTTCTTCATCAATATTTTTCTATGTTCTCTTGATTCAGTTTATTTTTGTGTTTGTTATGATTTTATGAGAGCTTTGTTGCTAATTCTCCCTTCATAGTTAAGAAGAATTTTAATGCTTACCATCTTTGGATATGGATTTGTTGAGAGAATGAAAAAACGTAGAGGGAAAAGAAAGAAAATAAATAAAAAAGGAAATGAGAGAAGTTATTCTTACTTTTATTTGGTTGGGAAAATAAAATGACAAAAAAAAAAAAAAAAAAAGAAGGGCAAAACGGACCTTGAAGGTAAATAGTTGCCCCAACCTTGGCCTGGAACATTTTTTAGATTAGCAATGTTTAGGACACTGCATTGATGAGCTAGAGTATTTTAGACGGGAATTAATATGTAGCGCGAACATTGCATGAGCAATATAAATAAACGTAAGGACAGAATGCATAGGTTGATACTTTTGGATGAATGCACAGGTTGATATATGAGGAAATGAGTGAATGTCATACCTTTTGATGAATGCGTAAGGATAGAATTAAACGTATGTCATGTTTTTTGATGGATGCTCATGCAAGAATGGAATTGAATGCATGTCATGCTTCTTAATGAAAATATAGAGATGGATTTTGAACGTATGTCATACTTTTTGATGAATGCACATACATGAATGCATATCATACTTTTTGATGAATGCATAGAGATGGATTTTGAATGCATGTCATACTTTTTGATGAATGCACATACATGAATGGAATTGAATACATATCATACTTTTTGATGAATGTATGCACATGAATGGAATTGAATGTATGTCATACTTTTTGATTAAGTGCACATATAAGAATAGAATTGGATGAATGTCATACTTTTTAATGAATGTATGAGTAGAATTGAACTACACAGGAATTGCATGAATGTATGGGTTATACATGTCATGAATGCACAAGTACTGCATGAATATAGGTTATTTATGAAGAATATCCTAGGATTGCCCCAGGGCTCATACTCTCGAGATTCTACTTCCCTTCCAGGATTCTGCCCCTTTGGTTTTGTCCCATTCTTGTTGGGGTGTGATAGTATGCGCACCATTCTCAGGGTATCCTAACTTTTTGGGTTGCTGCTATCTTATCCCTATTTTTTATGAGGTTACTGTTTAGGGATTTTCTGTCGTCACTTGGTTTTTTCCCTCAGATCTTCATATTTCACTATAGCTTGAGCGACAACTTGCTTGCACTTTGCAGAGTGATAAATAACTTGACTCTCATTCCGAGAAGACTTCTTTTAGGATCGTAATGTAGAACGGGTTTGGGGGTTGTAAGAAATGAAGGGATATTTAGGCTCAAAGATTTTCTTTTAGTGGGTTGCTTAAACCAAAACCATCTAAGCACACCTTGGAATATGACATTGCCCCTGCATTCCTACTCGTTCTTCTTCTTCTTTGTTTCTTTTTTTTTTGAAATTGGTCTTTCTATTATTTAGGTTTATTGGGACTAAACAATTTTCTTTGATCTGAGAGGACTTTATTTTGGACCGTAATGTGGGCTAGGTTAAGAGGTTTACCAACAAAGGGATATAAAGGCTCAAACATTATCACTTATGGGGTTCCAAAAGACCCATGATCACCTTTGGCAATTTTAACTTTCCTTTCCTTCTCCCTTATTTCCTTCTTACCTTTTTTGTTCTTTTGGATTTTTTTTCCTTCTAATTAGAACTTTTTCATAGAAACTTATTCCTATGTTGACTTTTAGATGTGTCAACGTTTTCATTCCTACTTTGGGATGACATTATCTTTTCTCTTTCTTTTTTCTCTTTTTTTTTTTTTTTTTTTGTGTCATCTGGGACTCTTCTTTGCACCAAAACTTGCTATTATGCTTGTTCTTAGAGATGTCGCCGTTGTTATATCCTTTTGGGAATCACCATATTCGTTGCTCAATAGTTTTTGTTTATGGTTTTGCCTTAACCCAGTGTGGGCAGTGATCATTAGGTCGGTATATAGTTTTTCAAAGGAAGTGACCGACTTAAGTGGGCTTTGCAAGAGGTTGTCTCCAACTGTATGGTAGTAGAACTGAGGGTCTCTCTTCATTTTAGATTAAATTGCTTAGTCTATAAAGCCTTTTTACAAAATTTAGACAACATTTTTAAATAAATCCATGTACTTTCTATCAAATCAACCATTATGCGCTTACCCCAATATGGGGGAATGGTTCATTGTTTTGGGATATCTGAATGGAAATCACTTACGGCTCTAGTGGGCTGAGCAAAGGGAAGTATTTATTTCTTTTGGAATGATTGAACGATGGCTTCTCTTCATTTTGGGAGCTCGACTATCCATCGCTTAGCTAGGATATCATTCAAGTGTTGCCTCTTTAATAAGCTCTGCATTTCTTTGTTGAGTCTATCTTCTTCCCCTCTTTCACTCTCTATCTTCCTTTTAAAGGTTTTAATCTCCGTTAAATGGGTTACCGATGCTATTCCATCCTTTAAGTTAAGTCATTACAGATTGGGGAAGAATCCCTTAAAGCAATCATTATCCACAAGAGTATGAGTTAAAGGAAATGAACTAGAGCCCTTCATTTTCATTTCTTTTTCTTTTCTTTTCTTTTTTTTTTACATGGCATGGCCTTAATTGAAAGCATAAGCATAAGACATGAATAAGGGCAGGAAAAGTAGGAGATAGGAAGGAAAGTAGATGAATATAGAAAACATCCATTTTTCTTTTTCAATTGATAAGCTCCTTAGATAGGCTTCGGGATTATACGCTCCACTTGCCAAGTGCCTGATTAGGTTGCGTAAGGCTAATCGAGTTGCTGTCTGCGGCTTTCAGGGCACCAGTGGTGATGGTGTAGTGGTGGACCACTTTTTTCTTTTCCTTTTTCGCTTCAGATGCAGTGCCCCAGCTACCCCCTAAGACTTGCAGCTTCTTAATGTTATCCTTTCCTTTACAGGAACTGTCTGGATCAACGTCATCTCCCGTGATAAAATTGATGGTGTGGTCCAGTAATGGACAGGAAGTGATAGGTGTTGGGTTGGCTTCTTGTGTGCCAATAACTTTTGAGTCAATTAAGTCTTGAATTGTATGCCTCAAAGAGAAGCATTCCCCAGTGTCATGACCTTAGTCACCTGAATGATATTCGCAGGTTGCTGTTGAGTTGAAGTTGGGTGGTAAGGGATTAGGCAGAGGCCAAGAGGGTATATGCTTCAGGTGTCCTGCTACAAGGAGGCCACAATAAGCTGTAGTTTGTGTGTAAGCAAGTTTAGTAAAAACTCGATTTCTCCAGCTAGCTCTCTTAGGTCGAAAGGGTGTCCTAGATGTTTCTGAAGGCCGAGGATCAGGTTCTGGCATAATAATGGCTAGGTTAATGGCTTGAAAATCAAGGAGGTTTTGGATTTTGAGTTTCGAAGTGGGACAATTTTCTATGTCATGGTCGGGTGAGTTGGAATGTTATTTACATGATAGATTAGGATTACATGATCCCGCATCTAGTTGAAGATAGGCATAGGAGGTACTGAGACGAGATGATTGGCTTGGCGAAGTCGTCGGTAGGTAGCGGTTAGAGAGCAAGCCAACGGGGTGTAATCTCGATCTTTTCCCTTGGTCTTTTTTTAGAGGACAATATGTTTTTTATGCGTTTGGACCTGGAGAGCTTCCGCTTGCTCATTGAGTGTTATACCTACATAAGATAGGAGTAAAGAGACCATTGTTTCTATCTTGGTCATCCTACTCCCATGTCCTCTTATTTCTTCTAGTAGCTGAGCCTGGCCTTGCTTAAGGGCCGAGCTTGGTGGTATATTGAATGACTCCATGAATGCTATATGTTCTGAAATGAGTAACTGCTTCTTTCTGGGATGACGACCTATATGAGGGAGTTATTTGCAAGCGTGGGCTTTACCCCTTCTTTGCTTTCTTTGAAATGAGGGAGGAAGATAGAGTGAAAAACAAGGAAAAGAGAAAATTTAGTACCTTAATTTGAAAGTTTTTATGCAATGCATGCCTTAGGGGTGCCCTTGCTATTCGAGGGGGACTAAGCATGATGTGTTGGCTCACTTTTGGAGATAGGGGGTTGCCCCTATATGAAGTACCATACTTGTGCGGGCATATTCATTCATTCATTCACACATTCATGCATTCATTCGATGAAAGTAGGAAGGACAGTTTTACTACATTCGATTCTTTTTTGTTTTCTATATGGAACTGAAGGTACATTGAAGGGGAAGGGAAACATTTTCCTTGGGACTTTCGCCTATTCTATTATTACCTTGGAAATCCTAAATTACTCTTGAGTCTTCAGATTTGCCTTTTTGGATGAAGGTCGATGAGAAACCTAGATTTCAGATTGCCCCTTCATCTTCTTGGTAGCCCTATCTCCATAAGCGAATAGGGATTAAGGCCCTTCTTTATGAGATGACTCTGATACATGCCATGATTCCTTAGGGTCATCTAGTACCCTTAGGAGTTTTGGGTTGGCTTGATTTGAGCGAGAAGGCCTTTGAATCCTTTCTTTGGGGGTTTAATCAGATGCATGGATATGTAATGACTTGAGTTATTTTGAGAACTCTTGTCTTGAAATGAATTCCGATGCATGAGCAGTTATGATGCGAAAAGGTGTATACATAACATAATGACAAGATTAAGCAGCATAACAGTATGAACTGAATAGAAAATAAAGAAAAGTAAAGTGGTCACCCTTTCCTCCTTGGTTTTGAAATTGACGCTTGTGTCCTAAATTTGGCAGAGGTTTGATTATGTACGGGGTGCTACATGAGCATGAGGTTGGGGGTTTACTAATGCTTCCTAAAAAGCTCGGTTCCTGAAGCCTTCAAACCTTTAGCGTCCACCCCTGAAAGGGTGAACTCTATCTTTGGTTGGTGGTTCGAGCAGAGGAACTATCAAGAGACCCTAGGCTGAGAAATGACACAGCATTCGCCCACAGTTAATATACTGTTCCCCCTTTTATCTAAAAGGGTAGTAACCAGGTAATATATGCAATATGCAAATGCAAGTGAGCGCACCAAGTGTGTGTGGAGTTTTCAAAAATGGAGAAAAGGACTCAACAACACACATCACATCCTGTTCATTCATCATATACATGGCAATAAATAAGACATGAAATAATATGTGAACAAAGGTCGACCTACAAAAGAAAAATGCAAAGAGTTAGTAACTTTTCGAAAAACTCAATGCAAGGTAAAATGGATGGTCAATGTAGGAGCATGAATGTAAGCAATGAATGCAAGTGATGACACTTATTGAAAATCATTTTGGAAAATAGGCTTTGTTTTTGGAAACTTGGAAAAAATTGAAGAGTGGATAAAACTGGACAAAGTAACCGGAGATTCTGGGTGACTGAAGGGTGAAGAGACATGTTAATGGCCTAACTCTCTAAGTGGTCCTCAGTGGAGTTGCCAGCTATCGCGCCCCGATTTTTGGACCAAGTCTTTTCGGCTGGGAAATAAAAGCACAGAACTCTGTCATTAGAACTCAACCTCTTAGAAAGACAAGTGCGACTAGGTTTAAACTTAGGATTGGTTTGACTAAGGGCTTTCTAGAAAAATAGGAGTCGCTATCTAACTTGATTAAGGTGAGTTAGGTCACCTAAAATTAAGTGTTAATCTAAAGATTAAACTCAGGGTTTTTAAAAAAGGTTTTGAAAAACTCCCTCGAGAGAGGGCTTTTGAGAGAGTAGGTTGTTTGGCAACCTTTACAAAGTTTTAAGCCATTTTTGCCAGTAACTCCATTTTGGTCATTCGAAAACAGAAATCTATGGTCCGAAGGGTTGGTTACATGTAGGAAAGATATCCTAAAATCATCACCCTACCCCGCCCTTTTCGGTACCTACATGTCTAATCACCCTTTGTTCACTCACTAGAATAACCGGTTACCATTATCCACTTAATATCTACTTTAGAATTTTGAAAATGGGGTTTAGTCATCACTTTTCAGATGAATAATCCACGATGTAAGTTTTGGAAGAAGTTTAAAAATATGAGAGTTTTGAAGGGGTTTGAGATAGAAACTTTGAATTGATAGAAACTTTTGAAAAAGGGATTAGGGTTGAAATAGAAGTTATGACCGCACCATTTCAAGTTGCCTACGTATCTTATTTGGTGAGAATCAGGTCATTCGTAGTTCAGGCAAGAGCCCGATGGAAAATAGGCACACTAGGGCCTTTGGAATGTTTTGAAGACATATTGAGGTCTTCGGAGAGATGTGAAGACACTTTGAGGTCTTTAGAAAAAGAGAACTCGAAAGTTTTGAAATCGGATGTTAGAGTGTTTTTGGAATAGGACTTGAAGGTTTTTTAAAAGTGCTCTTGAAATAGTGTTTTGAAGTGCTTTGAAATGTTTTCAGAACAACTTAAGAGAGTTTTGGAAACGCTTTGAGATAACTCAAGAGAGTTTTGAAAATGTTTTGAAGTCTTGTTTTGAAAACCTTGGAGGTATGATTTTGGAGTGTTTTAGTAAATTGGATTTTGAAAAGTTTTTAAAAGGGTTTTTGAAAACACCTACTACTTTGGAACTCTAATATGGACAACCTTGGAGGTTGTTCTTGATATATCACCTTCCTTTGGAATCCCTAACCATAGAAGGGGTAGGGACACCTTAGGTTGCGAGTTCTTGAAAACATTTTTGGAAATAGTTTAAAGATAGAGTATGGGAGTGTTTGAAAAGGTTATGGAGTTGATTTTTGAAATCTCAAGAGAGTAGGAGGTTATGAGAATAGTTTTAAATAGAAAGATCATATAAAAGGGGTCCATGAGCTGGAACCTTAAAGTATATTAACCTAGGTTGTGTTGGCCTAAGGTTAGGGTTGACCTAAAGTTAACTAACTTGGGTTAGATTAACCTAGGGTTGAGGTGACCTAAGGTCAACTAACATGGGTTAAGTTAACCTAGGGTTGGACAACTATGGTCAAGTTAAGCTAGGGTTGGACAACTAGGGTCAAGTTAACCTAGAGTTGGACAACTAGGGTCAAGTTAACCTAGGGTTGGATAACTAGGGTCAAGTTAAACTAGGGTTGGATTGGAAGATGGTTTTGAAAGGTGGTTTTATGCATTTTTAAACAAAGTTTTGGAAAACAAATCATGTTATGCAAAAGACTTTGGTTGACAACCCTTTTGAAGATCATTTCCATGAAAATTTAACATTAGCCAAGAATATGATTTATATGGTTGGTGCTTGAAAACCATTCCAAAGAAGGTTTTCTTAGAGCCATTATGACCTTTATCTTAACAAGAGTGGGGATTTCAAGAGTCCACATAATGAAAATAACTTTTGAGAAACCCTTTTAAATGCAAAGATGAAGAGAATAAATCTTTGAAAACCATTTTTGAGAAAAAAATTTTGAAAACCATTTTTAAAGGAAACCATTCCAACAAGTTAAGGTTCCTATGACCAATGTAAGGGGAGACCACTCAAGAGAGGGTTCCATGGGGCCATTCCAACCACTAAACTTGAGAGAATAGAAACCTTAGAAGTCAAAGAGTTTGAAAATCACTTTTGTGCAAGAATAAAAGAAAAAAAAAAGGGAAGCATTCTAACAATTTAAAGCTCCTATGGCCAATGTAAATGGGAGACCACTCAATAGAAGGTTCCATGGGGCCATTCCAACCACTAAACTTAAGAGAATAGAACCCTTGGAAATTAGAGAATTTGAAAACTATTTTTATATAAGTTGGAATGCAAAGATGCAAAAGTGGGAGTTAGGGGTTAATGGGAGATTTTCTAAGGCATGATTTCCTAGAGTGTCATCCTAAACTTCAAGGGACCAACTTTTAGAATCATTTTGAAGGGAATATTGAGCTTGAAAATGGCATGGAAACAAGAATAGTGTAAGTTTTGAAAAACATGGTTATAAACATGAAAATAAAGCCAAGGGGGTCATGACTTCATACAAGGCTATAAGCTACACCACATAATCAAGGGGCTCCAAGGCCATACCATCTTAAAGTAGGCTAATGAGATATCCCCTTACACAACCGCACTCACTAACTTTCCTTTAGGCATGAACTAAGAGCCCTTTTGCTTCAAGCATGCAAGAAAAGGGCTAGAAGATGAGGATTAAAATAGAGTATAGGCTAAGTAGACTAGGAGGGAGAAGAGAGAAGTGGGGGAAGACAAGAATATAAAAGACACACCACCTTTTGCCTTCAATACACTTGCAATCTTCTATGGATGTCTTCACTTAAGCTTGGAGGACTTTAAGTATGCTTGAAAGGCTAGAAGGAGGTACTCTATGACATGAGAGGCTATGTAGGTGAAGTGTATAGGTTAGGAGGAGGTGGAATCTAGCCTAAGTGTTTGAGAGGTGGGATGTGTATAAGATTTCGAGGTTCTAGAGCAGTTTTTGCAGAGCTTCGCTTTAATTTTTTTATTCTAGAATATGCAGAGGGGTAGGCCTGTATTTATAGGCAAACTTTTGGACACTGGGGCATGTAGGACATATGCCTATGTAAAATTTACACAGGCGCATATGCTACATGCACCGATACTATTCCACAAAATGAAGTCCACGTGGCATTCCTTATACTGGCTAAATTTTCAGGGCTAAGCAAAGTTTGATTTATCTAATCAAAATCTAGGTGCATGTAGCATACGCTCTGTCGCCGAGAGTGTTCGTTCAAACTTCACCTCGATAATTGTGCCAATCGGGAAGGTTTCGAAGGAATCGGTTACATCCACGGTGTTCTCCTAGGGTTTCTCGTGAACTTTTGAGTTTTTAAAAAGTCTGAACGATGTTCGAAAGTGTGAGATATCATCTCGAAAAGTGTGCATGAAATTGCATTTTTGTGGAGCATCTGTGATACGCTCCGTGGGGGTTTAAAAGTAGCTATTTGTGTGCCGCATGCCTTCAGGAAACGATCTCTCCATTCAGAAAGTACCGATAGAAAGTACTCTGGAAATACTTTCGGAAATTCTCTAATCTACCCATTTTTCAAGTCGTTTGACGGTGTGTTATAATAAGGGAATTGGAGAAAAAGTCAACCTTGGCGAAGCGTCTGTGAGATGCTCCAATGGTTACTGAAAGTAGCAGTTTTCGAGCCACGTAATGAGAAGCTTCGGGAAGCGATCTCTCTGATCGAGTCATATCAATAGAAAAACCTATGAACAAGCTTTCGGGAATTCCCCAGTTTACACATTTTTCAAGTCGTTTGACGATGCGTTATAACTAGGGAATCGGGAGAAAAGGTAATCTTGGCGAAGCGTCTGCGAGACGCTCTAAGGGGCTTTCGTTGACTCGGGAGTGTTTGGTGTCATAAGGTCCTCCTTTGGTTAAATAAGGGTGTATGGTAAAACCCGCCGTTCAATATTCCAGGACCAGTGTTGTTTTGAGGCGCATTTGGGTCACTAGGGGCAAAATGGTCATTTTGACCAGGTTTGCTTGAAAAAGGGGTTTGTTAGCAATTCCATATATCGACTTGTTTACGAGTGTTTCCGCCACTCTGACGGTCGCGATGTGTACAGGTATTTCCGTTACTCTAATAGGTCGCGTTCATTCCAGCGACTGTCTAATCTCAAGGAGCTGCTAGGTGGACTTAGCGCATGAAGAATCAACTTTCTCAGAAGGCATGCCAAATAACGAACATTTCTTCATTAGTGGGCTAGCAGGCGCCAAAGGTGGACCGTTCTACCATCTTGGGGACTTGGGGTCTCGTCCCGGCTGACGGATTTAAAGGGACTTACCGCTCCGAAGACTTTCTTCGAAAACGTGCCGGATAGGATGGACTTACCGCCTTTAGGAATCAACTTTCTCGAGTGTGCCAATTGGAATTGGAAATGGGACTTACCGTCTTCAAAAAGACGTGCTTGATTGGATGGTCTTACCACCTCAAAAAATTAACTTTCTCAAAGGTGTGCTGAATTTAATTGGAATTGGAATTGGAATTGGAAAGGGGATTTACCGTCTTTGAAAAGACGTGCCTAATGGAATTTGGATCGAACAATGCCCCAAAGGGCATTTCGGTTATTTTGCCACTATTTGGGCCCAAAGGGCCCGCGAAGCGATTGATTAATGGGATTTGACTTGGAAAGTTGATTTAGATTGAAATATGTCCATATTGACTCGAATACAATTCTAGATGGAATGGAGACTGCCGAGCGGGTAAAAATGGGGTGTTTACAACTGCCTCTCTTTTTCTGTCTTTGCTTGTCGAAGACAGAAAACGATAGAGTAAGAGTCCCATGTTGAGCGTGAGACGGTCGGAGGGACGGATTTTGGAAATCTTCAAAAACGGGGGTTTTGGAAATGAATATATGGCCCAAAAGGCCATTGAAATCGAGTTTTGGCAGGATAAAGGGCGAAGCTGCCCGAAACTGGCAGCTGGTGCCACTAGTAGTGGCGCTTTTGGCAAATTTGGCTTGGCGTCACTACTAGTAGCACCAGGCTTGGGAGTAAAACCAGAAAATTTTTCGGTAAGAGCACTTGCGGGATTCGAAGAGTTTTTAAAAAACCAAGAGTGTTCATGAGGAAACCGACCTGGACATTGAAGGAGTGCTTCTTGGAGACCACGGGTGATTGCCGGATGTAGACCACGTCGCCGGAAGAGAAGATTTCGCTAGAGAGCTTCAAAAAGGTGAGTTTTCTATCTTATGTTGATTTGGACGTATAAAATTCCATTTAAGTCATGTGAATAGTGAAAATTGATATTTTGATATATTTTGAGCACTATGGTGATGTTATTTTTGCATTTTGATACTTGTTTGATTGAATTTAAGTGATTTTGTGTATTTATGTGAAGGGGGTTTCTGTAAGAATTGGGGGGTTTATTCCTACAGACTTGCGTGTTGAGTTTTTTGGTTAGATTTTTATACTACGTGCCTTAGAAAAATGTGTTTAACAACTGTGTGAAGTTTCGCAATTTTTTGAAAACTTGGTGAATTTTTGATTTTTTAAAAAATAGAAAAATACTTAGAAAATTAAGAAAATTTAAGAATTTGATGAAATTTTTTAGTTTAAAATTTAGAAAAATTTAGAAATATTTTAAAAAACATTTGAAATGATTTTGACAAATTTTAGGATAATTTTGAAAATCATTGATTTGTTGGAAAATAAAACAAGTCTTTTTAAAAGCTTGAAATTTTGAAAAGGTGTGAGCAGGTGTTGGTGCTATGTAATTGCGACATTGTAGAGTGCACGGCTTGTGTTTTGTGTTTATGTTGTCGGTGTTGTAGGGACCGTTATTAAACAAAATTCTGTTGAAATTTTTATAAATTCGAAAAAGAGTTGGAAAGGTTTTGAATAAAATCTTTTTAAAGGAAAAATATATAAAACCATTAAGGGTGGGGCCTTTTTGGTAGAGAAGGCCCTGAGAAACTCGGGGGCCTTAAAACTATTGGAAGAAAAATTTCAGAAAGGGACATGATTTGAAAACAAATTTTGACTTTGGAAAACTGAGGATTTTGGTAAGAATTTCGAAAGATTGAAAATTTGATAATTGAGTTTGAAGAAAACTTTACGGAGGAAGAAGTTTTTAGAAAATCTTGATTAGGATAGAAAAATCTTGGTATGAATTTTGATTAAAAGATTTTGAAATTTTGACTTAGAACTCATTTGAAATTTTCGGACAAAACATATAGAAAATTCGTTTTGACTCGGGACGGGAAGTTTAAAATCAAAATGTGTAGGAAATTCATTTTGACTTAACACGAAAAATTTAAAATCAAAATGTGTAGAAAATTCATTTTGACTTAGAATTTAAAATTTTTTTATGTTATTTTATTGTCTTTTGTTTGTTTTGATTATTTATTTATTTATTTTACTATTATTTTTTATCTACATATACAGTATATTAACACCTTTTACCTTGGCTTACCTTTTCAGGATGGCAGATGCGGGTGATGATGGTTCCGAGAGAAGATGCCGCTCAGGGAAGGTGGCTCGAACAGATTCCTTTAATGGTTCCAGTCAATCCAGAGGTAGCCGACGATTTACTGGATAGACATCGTCTAGTCAGAGTAGACGGGGGAGTAGGCCACCTGTCGACCCCTTTCCTTCAGTTGAGCAGGCCTTTGCGGAGGAGGTTGATGCTGAGGAGGAGATACCAGGTCTTGGGGATCAGGTGACTGGTTATGGGAGAGCCTCCACTAAACACAGACACACAAATGCTGATTTGGGCGACCTGGAGATACCAGACATCCCACCGCTCGGGGATCTTGCTTATCACCCCAGTGTATATTCTAGACAGCATTTGCCCCCTCTGCGAGTACACACAGCTTTTAAAGGGGCTATTCATCAGGTCTTCATGACTATGTAGCCGGCTACTCCATCATATAGCGCTTTCTTGGCTGAGATCGGGTTTGGAGCTTTCATGGGATTACAGGCTAACCGCCCGAACAGACATCTTGTGTTGGCACTGATTGAGAGGTGGTTTGAAGAGACGGGGACCTTCCATTTTGTTGGCTTTGAGTTGGGTCCTACCCCCTCGGACTGGGTCATCATCAAGGGCCTTTCCTTCGTTGATCGGCGGGTCACCTTGCAGTCGGTCAGTAGAGACGATGCATGCATTCTATTGGATGTACACCTTCCCGAGTGTTTTGCTTTCCCAGTTTCCTGGCTCAGTTGGGATGACAATACCTTTGCTGCTGAGCCATCCCCTGCTCGGCGCGACATCATGAGGCGGCGACTTGTTTTGTATATCATTTTCAGCTGCTTCTGCAACAACAACAAGTCACTTGTGCCTTTTCGGTTAGTGAGCATAGTAGTTGATCTTGGGGCTTTATTTGAGCTGGATTGGGGGACCTTCTCCTTTGGCTGCTTCCTTTAATCGATGTAGGTCCGAACTTTTTCCCGTTAGGGCAGCATCACTAGTTTCTGACCCTTTATTGTCTGGTGGAGCTATGAGTACCTGCCTGATCATCGCCCTATAGTTATTGAGGATGACCTTTATCCTCGTGCTTTGAGGTGGGCTCGTGACCGGGTGGCCTAGCGATCGAAGATTACTGACTCTGTGATGCTACGGGCAAACCTGGAGTTGATTGAGGCGAGGAACGTGACTTTGCGGCCCTTCATTGGATCAGTTCATTATGAGACTGTGTGGTACTTGGTTCCGTTGTCCCTATCGAGGGCTGCTTTTCTCAGTGACGATTCTTGGGAGTCCAATTTATGAGAGCAACACTGGCGGCAGTTTCATGAGGAGTTTCGATTGGTGGGAGATCCGCCAGAGTATATGTTTGGAGCCATGGTGGCAGGAGTGCTTATCCACTATCAGGAGTAGCAGCTGGGTGCCAAGTTCTTGCTTCCTCCGGATACGAACTATGCTGCACACTTCGGGGCTCATTGTGTCGGTGCCTTCACTCGATTTGAGGTAGTAGTCGGCGGGTATGCTATGGGCCAGGAGGTGGTTGACTTGTGGTGTCGTGCTGGGGGATATATGCCCCAAGCTGAGTTTGCTACTGTGAGGGACCAAAGGGATCAATACCAGACAGAGCGAGATCAGTATCAGGCAGAGGTGGCTTCCTTGACAGCTCGGCTAGCCCAAATGGGAGGTGGTGGGGTATGTCATCTTTTCTCTCTTTCTTCTCGCTCTGCTGTTGTTTAGTTCTTCTTTCATGTGGTTGATTTCGACTCTGTCTTCTTTGCAGGATGTTGGTGCTTCTAGTAGTTATCCACCTCCTTCGGATCCAAGTTTTGGAGATTTCGATCCTGAGGATATTAACTTCAACCTTTGACAGATGCCCCTTGTGGAGACTCTAATCTTCTTTTGCCCCTTATCCCTGAGATGTATTTATGTTAAACAGTTTTATTCTTGTAGATTTTGCATAAAGATAGTCATTTATGATCTAGCTAGTTAAAGGCATGGACGGGTAGAGATTTTTATGATTTTTACAGCTAAGTATATGATCAGATGCATGTGATGGGTGATGATGTTGTATATTTATTACATGAATTGGTATTAAACTGTGTTGGAGACTTCTGTTTCTATAGGGAGTTATGTCCTATGTATGCAAAACTCATGCCGATTTTTTTTTCTTTTATTTTTTTTTAGAATGTATACACATATTAGGAATATATTAGCTAACAGAATGACAAGGATTGCTTTCGAACTTCTTATTTTTGGAATGATAACTCCTTCCTTTTCGGAGGCCTGGCCTCTCCTTTGGCTCAACCTTACCTTGCCTGGATGATAGCACTTCGTACCTTTCTCGACCTTTTGACCGCCTCATGATTCTCTACCACGGGGTTAGTGTATAGGATTATTGGGCTGAAACTCTCAACTCTCAGGGCTTCAGCAACAACTTACCTGAACTTTAGCAGAGCGATAGATGGCCAATCCTTCAATCTGAGGAGACTTTGTTTTCGGATTGTAATGTATGCTAGGTTATGGGGTTTTCGAAACAATGGGATGTGTAGGCTCAAATTCGACGTTACTTTCAGCAGGGTTTAGATTCACACCGTCCTTGACTATTTTTCTATTCCAATAAGGTTAGCATCCTTTCTTGGCTTCGGCAGCGTGTCTAGCTCATTTAGATCAAGCAATCCGTTTTCAATCAGAGTGGACTTTAGTAAGGTTGTAATGTAGGCCATGGTTTCAGGGTTTTGCAAGAAAGGGTAAAGGCTCGAACTTATTATTTCTACTGGGCTTCTTTGTAACCTAAGATCACCTTTAAATTTTTCCCTTGCTCTTACGATACCCTTCTCAGGGTGAAAATGCCTCTTTTTTTTTTTACTCTTCGGTATGCTTTATAAGATAAACATGACTCTATTCTCTTTCGACCTTCTTATTATGGTTTTCAAGATGGCACAATCATGGTTTTCTTCAGGCCCTTTTTTGTTTTTTTTTTCTTTGCCCCTTGGCAATTTTTCCTTTGCTTTTTTTTTTCTTTTTATCTCTTTTCTTTCCTTTTGTGAAAGAAATAATTCTACAACCCCCTTTTTTTCTTTTAGACCTTTAACAATTTAATCAAACCCAATACAGGCGGTGATCCCTAGGTTGGGAGGTTTTCTCGAAAGAAGATAAATGGCTCAACGGGTTTGACAATGGGTTGTTTTGGACTGTATGGGAAAAGCAATGAGGATCTCTCTTCACTTTGAACTAGATTGCTTGATCCATAGAGCCTTCTATGTTGCCTTAACATGATAGAGGGTGGATACCATTCTTAAAGTTTCTCAATTATTGTCTGCCCCAATGTGGGAAGGACGGTTTTGGATCAGGGTTGGCAAGGATAACTTCTTTTGTTGCGAGGCTCTAGGGGTTAAGTGAAGGGAATGTAAATACTTTTTCTTTTATAAGGGGAAATGAAAAATGGCTCCTCTTCATCTTGATAATGTGGCCACACATCGCTTAGCTTTGGAGTCTTGCAAGTGTTGCCTTTGGGTAGTTTCCTCACTCATCCTTATACTCTCTTTCCTCGAAAAGTTGATCATTTGGCCAGCAACTAACTCATGTTATCATCCCTTCAAGTTAGATCATTCCATAAGATAAACTATGCCCCTTGTGTAGGACGCATTCACCATTCACAAGAGAAATATAAGATAACAACAATGTAAGGTAATGACATAAACTAATATTTCGCTACTTAATGAAAAACATAGAGGTCTTTTAGAATGTAAGTGCAAATATTTAATTTAAAGACAGAGAGTAAAGGAGATAGAAAGAAAGTGAGTGAGAACACCCCTTTCTTGTACACTTTTGACGAGAGAGTCCTCCTTCTTTAATATGACTTTGGGACGATGCCCACATCTTTAACACTCCATCCACAGTCATGGCCTCCAGCCAGGGCAAGGCAGGCAAAAGCCTCTTCTAGAACTTCGGGCCTGTTGGTAATGCTAGTGCAGTTGTCAGCTTTATTGACCCCTTTGAGGTCCTTGATGGTGGGCTCTTCCAGAAACAGCATGGCCAACTCACCTCCTTCCAACTCGAATGGCTAGGTTGGTGTCTTTGGCTCTTTTATCTCCCAGCCCATGTCTTCATAGTTGTACTGGGTTGCGGGCTAAGGGTTCTCCAACAAGGGATATTTAGATACTACATACTTTGGATGTAAAAACTTAGCACCCCATCCATCAACAGTTATGCTTTCGATATGTTCTTCCTTCGGGAACATTGGCTCCTCAATGGACTAGTCAGAAGCATCAGGCACCTCATCAAGGTTATAGAGATAAATCGGGCACAATGGAAGATCCTCCTCCCAGTCATCTTTTTCATCGGTCTCCCCATCGTCCTCATAACCTTCGGCCCCAGGCTCGTCGAACTCTCCCTCACCTTCCATTTCTACTAGTATCATGTTAATGGCGTGGTCAAGCAGAGGGTTGGTGGTCACATTGGGAGTTAGAGCAGGCTTTACCGGTTGCAAATCAATGGTCTTGTTGTCTATCAGGTCCTAAATTTTGTGCTTAAGGGAGAAATAGCTCTCGGTATCGTGCCCTTGGCCACCTGAATGGTATTCACAAGTGAAGGCGACATTGAAGGTTGGGGGTAGAGGGCTTGGCAATGGGCAAGCAAGTATGGGCTTCAGAATATTGTTCTTCAGAAGATTATGGTAGGTCTCGGTTTGGGTGCAAGCTAGGGTATCAAAGGCACGGGTGTGAATGGCAAGCCTATTAAAGTTAGATCGTGCCCCAGCAGGGTCGTAGTTAGGGGTTGGTGTAGGCATGGTTAAAGTGGGTAAGGGCAGGACAAGGGGTGATTGTGGTGTCGGTTGGCATTAGGGTAATTGGCTAGGCAAGACGATATATTGGGGTGATTGGCCACGCAGGATGGTAGACACTTCACTTTCCTTCTTGATTGTTCCCTTTGTAGTAGCCACCTTCTTAGCTATGTTGGCGGTACATTCTCCAGTCTTAGCATAGGGGTTCGTAATCCTCCCTGTCTTGAAACCATTTTCTATCATCTCCCCTTGCATGATGAGCTCAGAGAAGCTTTTCCCTACACTTGTGCAGAGCTTCTCGTAGTATATACCTTGAAAAGTGTGCACAAACAGTTGTACGTACTCCTTTTCATCCAGCGGAGGATTGACTTGTGCAGCGGCCTCCCTCCATTTTAGGGTATATCCTTTAAAGCTTTCTTTCTCACCTTTACTCATCATCATCAGGGACCATTGATCGGAAGTAAGGTCGATGTTGTGACGGTATTGGGCTTTGAACGCATTGACCAGCTCGATCCAAATCGTAATCTTCCTTAGGTCCAAACAGGCGAACCATTGTAGAGCAGACCTAGTGAGGCTGTGTTGGAATAATTGCATGAGGAGCTTCAGATCATTACCGTGACCGCTTAGCGCTCTGGCATAGAGACAACGATGAGCAATGAGGTTACCAGTGTCGTCATACTTCTGGAAGTCAGGCATTTTGAACCTAGCGGGTCCTGGGTGGTTAGGAAAGAAATAGAGCTCATCGTAGGGAGTGAAACCATAGGCATCATGGCCATGGAGACTTCGCAGTAAATCCTTTAGCCCTTGAATTTTTAGACTGAGAGGGTCGAGAGGGGCCTTCTTTACAGCCGGTGAAAGCAATATGGTCCCCTCCTCTTCAACGCTGATCTCTTTGGCATCTTCCTTGTTCCTCCTAGCATTGTTAGATTGAAGCACAATCCTTGGGTTAGCGGGTTCAGGGTCTTTGGACGAAGTCATGGATGATGATGGGACTGCAGCAGTATCCTTCATAGCCATAGTTTGAATGAGTTTGAGCATCTCATCCATCTTAGTCCTCATTTCTTTGACCTCTTCTCAAGAGACCTGAGACGATTCTTCAAAGTTGGCAGCCATCAGTGAGGCTCTTTGTCGGGTGATAATGGGGTGCCTAGGTGGATGTTGCCCCTTCTTAGGAGCAATGTTGACTAAGTGCAGAGTGATCTTTGTAAATAAAAAGGAAGAGAGAAAAAGACAAAAACGCATATCGCAAGTCAGTTTTTGGTTTTTAGAGAGCTCTATACAATGCATGTCCTAATGTGTCCCTATTTAAGAAGGACACTAAATGTGATGGCTTTGGCTCATTTTCGGAGATAGGGATTCTTCCCCTGTATTCAAGTACCTTATCGTTAAGTAGGGAACTTCATCTATTCATATATTCACCCATCCATTCGTTCGAGGAAAATAAAGAAATACATTTCTCTTTGGGTTTGAGATACAAAAGAATTGAAATACATTTTAATAGGAGGAGGGAGAGCATTTTCCTTTGGGGGTTCCACCTATCTAGTTTTACATAAGAAGTCCTAAACTACTCTTGAGTCTTCGAATTCACCTTCCTTGGATTCAATATCGAGGAGGTTGCCGAGAGACCTTGTTGATCGATTGCCCCTTGTCTTCTTGGCAACCTTATCTTCGTGAGCATAAAGGGATTGGGGCCCTTATTATAGAATGAATTGATATGCATGCCATGAGTCCTTAGAGTTACGTGGAAACCCTTACAGTTTGGGTAGATTTAATGCAAGGGAGAGTGAACTAAGTGTCACACTCTTTGGGTTGATCATATGCATGAGAATACAGTGACTTGAGTAACTTAGAACTTTTGTCATGACATGGAATATGGGATGCATGAAAATGGGTGCATAGAGTATAAGGAGAGATAACACAATTGAAGTAAATATGCATGTATGAGCAGTTAGACTGGCATTATAACAGTAAAAATACAGTCATTATAACAACAGGAATAGACAGGTATAAATGAAAATAAGAGCAGTCGCCCTTTCCTCCATGGTTTTGAAAGTGGTGCGCGTGTCTTAAATCCGGCAGATGTTCGACTATGCATGGTGTCTATATAAGCATGAGGTTGAGGGTTCACTAATGCATCCTAAAACGGCTCGATCCTCGGATCTTCAAACCTAGGCCCACTCCCCTATGTGGTGCCGTGATCGGTTGGTGATCCCAGCGGGAGAACCATTAAGAGGTTGTAGGCAAAGAAACTGACACAGCATCTTGCCCACAACCAATATACCATTCCCCCTTTCTAACTAGAAAGGTCATGTCAGGGTAAAAATGCAAGTATGCAGAATGCAAGTGCACGTATAGTGTGTCTGTGTGTGATTTTTGACAGCAGAGGAAAGAGCCCAACAACTCCCATCCATCCTGTCCATCACATTCATGCATAGTAATTAATTAAGACAATAACGTAAACAAAAAGCACACCTACAAAACAAAGATGCAAGAGTTAGTATGTGAATGACAAACTTAATACAAGATAATATGAATGGAGTTAAATACATGTTTTTGAAAATAACTTTGAAAATTTGATTTTAAAAATTAAAAGTGGATAGAAGTAGATAAGTTAATCGAAGATTCTACATGGGTGAAGGGTGAAGAGACATGACTATAGCCTAACCCTCCAAGTGTCCCCAGTAGAGTCGTCAGATGTCGCACTCAGATTTTTCGCACTCGAGGAATACACATATGAGCGGAAAAAATACTATACTCTCTCGTTAGAACTCACCCTCCTAGAAGAGTGAGTGCGACTAGGTTTGAATAGAAAATTGATTTGAATAAAGGGCTTTTGGAAAACAATTTGGAGTCACCACCTAACTTGATTAAGGTGAGTTAGGTAACTTAAAAACTAAGTACAATCCGAAGACTGTACTTAGGTTTTCGAAAACGATTTTGAAAATATCTCCTTAAGAGAGGGTTTTGAAGAAAACAGGTTATTTGGCAACCTTTGAAAAATATTTAAACCCTTTTTTGAAAATAAACTTCATTTTGGTCCTTCGAAAATAGTGATCTAAGTTTGAAGGTTGGTTACATGTAGGGAAGGCGCACTAAGCCATCACCCTACCCCGCCTTTGCGGTACCTACATGTCTATTCACCTTAGATTCACACAATAGAGTCTTCAATTAATATATGTCCAAAACTATCCACTTTAGAAAAGAATTTTTAGAAAGAAATTGATATGATGCATGATATGCAAGTGCAAGAAAAAAAGAGTTAGAAAATATATTTGGAAATAGATTTAAAAATAAATTGATTTGATCTGAAAAGAGATTTGAAAAGATAGATTTGATTTTGAAAGAAAGTTTTGGAGATTAAAAATAGTGATTGAGAAATAGAAATTTGGAATTGGAAGTTTGAAATAGATTATGGAATTTGAAGTTTGGAATTGGAGATTTGAAAAAGGTTGTGGCCGCATCCATGAGGGTTGCCTACGTATCCTTTTTGAGGAATCAGGTCAGTCATAATTCGGACAAGAGTCCAATAGAAGATTTTTGTTGGAAAAAGAAATTAAATTGGAATTTAGATTTGATTTGAATTTAGAATAGAAGATTGGACATTGGAATTTGAAATTGAAGAGATTGGACTTTGATCTGGAAAGATAGAGATTTAGGAAACCTAGACTTACGAAAATAGGATTTGAGAAGGATTTGAGATTAAGAAAGATTTGACTCGAATGTTGGACTTAGAAGATTAGGAAAGATTGGATTTAGGAAATGTTCAAATTAGGAAAGGTTCGATTTAGGAAAGCTTAAACATAGGAGAGTTTTATTTTAGGAAAGTGTCATTTTAGGGAAGGTTTTGAATTAGGAAAGTTTCGATTTAGGAAAGTTTTGAAATAGGAAAGGTTTTGGAATTGGAAAGTTTTGAATTTAGAAAGTTTTAATTTAAGAAAGTTTTGATCTTTAGAAATTTGAATTTAGAAAGTTTCGAATTTGAAAAGATTTGAAATTTGAGTTTTAGAAATACTTGAAATTAGGGAAGGTTTGAGTTTAAGAAAGATTTGAAGATTTAGAGTTGGAAAATTGAGATTTGGAAAGGGATGGAATTAAGAAAGGTTGGGATTAGGAAAGATTTGAGAGCTTAAAGTTTAAAGAAAGATTTAAATGTTCAAGTTTTGGAAGCTTAAGATTTAGGAAAGTATGGGATTAGGAAGGATTGGATTAGGAAAGATTTAGATTTGGAAGGATTGAGATTCCTATTTCCTAAAACGAAGGATTGGATTTTGTTTCTAAAAAGAGATGGTTTGATTTTATTTCCAAAAATGGAGGATTAAATCTAGTTTCCTAAATAAGAGATTGGATTTGGTTTTCTAAAGGAAAGATTGGATTTGGTATGAATTTGGAAATCCTAGATTTTGAAGACTATAGTTTTGACGTAGAAAATAGGTTTTGAAAATATATAGTTTTTTATGTAGAAAATAGGAGGTTTTGAAAACCTAAGTTTTAAGGCAAGATTGAAAATCAAGTTTTAGGAAAGAAAATTAGGGTTTCCTAATCATGGGCTCTAGCACTTTACTTGGGCACCAAGAAAGGAGAATTTGGAAAGTGAATTTTTGGAAACGAAGACTTTTGGAGGGAGATCCTAAAAAGGAGTTTTTGGAAAGTGAACTTGAGAGGAGTTTTAGAAAGAAGATTTTGGAAGAAGCTTTTAGGAAAGAGTTTTTAGAAAAAAGGTTTTTGGAAAGAGATTGTTGGAAAGAGTTTTTAGGAAGGAAATTTAAGGAGTGTTTTTAGAAAAGGAATTTTGAAGAGAGTTTTTTGGAAAGGAGTTTGAAAAGTAGTTTTGAAAAATAGATTTTTGGAGGGAGTTTTTAGAAAGCAATTTTGAAAATGAAATTGGAGAGAGTTTTTAAAAAGAATATGGGAAAAGAGATTTTTAGAAAGAAAAATTTGAAAAGAGAGTTTTTAGAGAGTTTATAAAAATATCACTTTTCTAAAGCGATTCTAACCATAAGAAGGCTATAACCACTTTAGGATAGTGGTTTTGAAAATAACAATCACTTGAAAATATGGACCATGTCGGTTGCTTTTAATATAACATTTTCCTAAGGCAATCCTAGCCATGGAAAGGCTAGAATCACCTTAGGATTGTGGTTTTGAAAACAAGTTTTGAGGAAGAAGATTTAATGCAAGTTTCGAAAATGGTTTTGATGCAAGTTTTGAAAACAAGTTGGAAAACAAAATTTGAAGGAATGCAAGATCATGATATACACAATGAAAGTTAGGGTCGTAAACATACAAGGTTAAGGCTTCACCACATAATCAAAGGGGCCGAACCCACGTGGTCTCTGGTTAGACTAACAGAAAGCTTCCAACACGATGACCTCTGATAGCCTAATCCTACACATGGACCGGGAAGTCCCTTGTTTCAAGTATGCAAGAAAGAGAGGGAAAAAGATGGGGGATTAAAATAAAAGAATACCCAAGTGGGTTAGGAAAAAGAAGATAGAGGGGGAAGATGCGTAAACTTAAATAGAGAGCCTATCTTGTATCTTCTTTATTTTTCTTTGCTTTGCGCGCTTTGTTTTTCTGGCTTTATTTCAGTCTTCGCTTCAGTCTTCGTC
The DNA here is from genome assembly GCA_033060915.1 of Euryodendron excelsum. NCBI lineage: Eukaryota > Viridiplantae > Streptophyta > Magnoliopsida > Ericales > Pentaphylacaceae > Euryodendron > Euryodendron excelsum. The sequence goes on along the minus strand of CM065392.1, from coordinate 11,442,077 downwards.
TTGATCTTTAGGAACTTGTCTTGATCTTTGAGAGTTTCGGGTTGCAGCACTTCAAGTCTTCAATGGAGGCTTTGGAGGCTAGTGTATGAGTGCATAGGAGTGTATGTGAGTATATAGGAGGCTACGGTTTGTGTATGGAGGCTAGGGTTTGGAAAATCCAGGCCTTAGTGGGGCGGTCGCTTTTTCCGACCACACTAGCTCTGGCTATCAAACTGGTAACCTCCTGAAACATTCTAAGTAATGTTTCCAAACCTCGAATCTTCTTCCGGGACGTTCCAAGTCCATCCCGGTAGTTTTTCGGCTCGATTGACCGTTTTGCCCCTAATGTCTTGGTCAACCTTTCCAACACATCCTTGTAAGCTCCCCATTTTTACCCGCTTGGCAATCTCCAGTCCGTCTCGACTTGAGTTCAAGCCAATATGGAAATATTCTAGAATTCTAGTCCTAATCTAGTCGATTCATTGCTTTGCGGGCCAACTAGGCCCAAATAGAGGCAAAATGAGCAAAATGCCCTTGGGGGCATTGTTCGATCCAATTCCAAATCAGGCATGTCTTCTCGAAGGCGGTAAGTCCCTTTTTTCAAGTTCAATTCCAATTTCAATTCCAATCCCTCTCTCGAAAAAGTTGATTCCTCAAGACTGTAAGTCTATCCGGTTCAGCACGTTTTTCGAAGAAAGTTTCTTCGGAACGGTAAGTCCCGTCAAACCTGTCGACTGGGACGAGACCCCAAGTCCCCTAGATGGTAGAACGGTTCACCTTTGGTGCCTGCTAGCCCAGCAATGTAAAAATGTCTGTTTCGGCATGCCTTCCGAGAGAGTTGATTTCTCGGGCGCTAAGTCCCTTTAGCAGCTTCCCAAGATCAAGCAGTCTCGGGAATGATCGCAAACCGTCAGAGTAGCGGAAGTACTCACAAACATCGCAACCGTTAGAGTAGCGAAAATACTCGCAAACAGGTCGATAGAGGGAATTGCCAACAAACCCCTGTATCACAACACCGTCGTCAGAGTGGCGGAAACAGTCAAAACCCAGGTCAATACCGGTGCCTGCTAGCCCACTTTGGTAAAAAATGACCAAACTTTCCCTAGGGCCATTTTCGGCACGTTTCTCAAGAAAGTATCTAAGTCCTCAGAACGGTAAGTCCACCCTTCTAAAATTGTCTTAGAGACGATTCGGCATGACTAAGTGCCTTCTAGCCAGTTTCGGGCCAATTCCGAGGCTTTCCGGTCAAGATGACCATTTTGCCCCTAGGCATCCGAACGCCCCGGGAACCATACTGGCTCTGAGTATCAAACCAATAAATTCTCGAGAATGCTTTTTATAGTAGTCTCGACCTTCCATTATCTTTTCGGATCATTTCAAGTCAATTCTGGCAAACCTAGTGCAGAATAACAGTTTTACCCCTGGTGGGCCGGTCGCCTTTTCCGACCACACAGGCTCTGGGTATCAAACCGGTAGCCTTTGGGAACATTCTAAATAATGTTTCCAATTCTTGAGTCTTCTTCCAAGATATTCCGAGTCCATCCCAGTAGCCTTTGTCCCGATTGACCGTTTTGCCTCTAATGGCCCGGTCAACCCTTTCAACAAACCCTGACATCCTTTTTCAAGTCCATTACCCCCGAGACCCTATTCTAAGGGTTCCTGCACTTTTCCGGCCTTCCGGGTCATTCCCGATTCCTTAAATCCTTCCCGAACCTTTCGGAGTCACTCTTAGTGAAGCTAGGCTAAAAATTGCATGGTAGTCACTAGTACAGGTGCCCAAATCTTCTCAAGATACGTTGCTTGCCGACCTTAAAACTTTCCTAAGTGGCAAGCGCCACTAGTAGTGGCGCCAAGCTAATATTTGGTCTAGCGCCACTCCTAGTGGTGCCAGAAGGCTTTTTGGCTTAACGCCACTGCAACAGGCGCCAGGTCATTCTTCTTTCTATAAATACAGAGCCTCCTCCAGCGTGAAAGAGGTTCGAAAAAACTCAGTCTGAAAACCCTACTTTTCGATATACAAAGCTCGTAGCCTCCCTGAACCCTAGCTTCTTTAGGTTTTCCAAACCCTAGCCTCATATACACTCATACACACTCTCATATACTCATACACTAGCCTCAAACCCTCTATTGAAGACTTGGATTGCTGCAACTACGAAGCTTTGAAGATCGAAGACAAATTTTCGAAGGCTAAAGTGAAGACCAAAGCAAGGCAAGCAAAGCAAAATAAACAAGACCCAAGGTAGGCTTTCTATTTAAGTTTATGCATCTTCCCCCTCTCTCTTCTCTTTCTGAACCCACTTGGGTTTTCTTCTATTTAATCCCCCATCTTCTTCCCCCCCCCCCCCCTACTTTCTTGCATGCTTGAAACAAGAAACTTCCCGGTCCATGTGTAGGATTAGGCTATTGGAAGGTCACCATATCAGGGCTTTTTTTTAGTCTAACCGAAGACCACGCGGGTTCAGCCCCCTTGATTATGTGGTGAAGCCTTTAACCTTATATGTTTACGACCCCAACTTGCATTGTACATATCATGATCTTGCATTCTTCCAAAATTCGTTTTCAAACTCGTTTTCAAAACTTACATTAACATCATTTTCAAACTTGCATCAAAATCTTCTTTTTCAAAATTTATTTTCAAAATCACAATCCTAAGGTGATTCTAGCCTTTCCATGGGTAGGGTTGCTTTAGGAAAGTGTTACATTTAAAGTGACCAATATATTCCATATTTTCAAATCATTGTTGTTTTCAAAACCACTATCCTAAAGTGGCTATAGCCTTCTTACGGTTAGAATCGCTTTAGGAAATTGAGATATTTTTATGAACTTTCTAAAAACTCTCTTTTCAAATCTTTCTTTCTAAAAACCTCTTTCCAACATGCTTTCTAAAAAGTCTCTCCAATCTCCTTTCCAAAGTTGTTTTCAAAAACTTCCTCCAAAAATCTATTTTTCAAAACTACTTTTTAAACTCCTTTCCATAAACACTCTCCTCAAAATTCACTTTCTAAAAATGCCCCCTAAATCTCTTTCTTAAAAACTCTTTCCTAAAAGCTTCTTTCCCAAAATCTCTTTCCAAAAACTCTCTTAAAGTGTTGCTTTCCAAAAAATCTTTCCAAAAACTCTCTATTCAAAATCTCCCTTTCTAAAAACTCACTTTTCAAAAATGTCTTTTCTTAGAGTCCAAGTTAAACCATAGAGCCAACGATTAGGAAATCCTAATTTTCTTTCCAAAAACATAATTTCCAATTTCTAAAACCTATGTTTCCAAAATCTTCTTTTTACATCTAAATCCTAAGTTTCCAAAACCTATTTTTTACATCAAAACTATAATCTTCCAAATCTAGGGTTTCTAAAACTTCATTTTCTAAATCCATTCCAAATCCAATCTCCCCTTTAAGAAACCAAATCCAATCTCCCATTTACGAAACTAGATCCTATCATCCGTTTTTGGAAACAAGATCAAAACATCTCTTTTTAGAAACAAAATCCAATCCTTTGTTTTAGGAAATAGGAATCTCAATCCTTCTAAACCCAAATCTTTCCTAATTCAAATCGTTCCTTAAACTTTAAGTTTCCAAATCTTCCTTAATTCCACCATTTCCTAATTCCATATCTTTCCAAATTTCGACTTTCCAAATCTAAGTTTTTCAGATCTTTCTTAAACTCAAACATTTCCTAATTTCAAGAATTTCTAAAACTCAAACTTTGAATCCTTCTAAAATTCTAAACTTTCCTAAACTTCAAATCTTTCCGAATCTAAAACTTTCCAAACTCTAAACTTTTCAACTTTCAAAACTTCCCTATTTCAAAACATTCCAAATTCAAAACTTTCCTATTTTAAAACCTTTCATAAAATGAAATATTTCTTATTTCAAAACTTTCTTAATCCAACACTTTCCTAAATTGAAACTTTCCTAAAAGGAAAATTTTAAAAAATGACACTTTCCTATTTTGAAACTTTCCTAAATCCAATTTTTCCTAATCTTCTCAGTCTAACATTCGAGTCAAATCTTTTCTAAACCTCGAGTCCTTCCTAAATCCTATCTTCCTAAGTCTAGATTTCCTAAACCTTAATCTTTCCAAAATAAGTCCAAATCCTTCTTCCAACTTCTATCTTTCCAAATCAAAATCCAATCTTTTCAATTCCAAATTCCAAATTCTGATCCTCTATTCTAAATTCAAATCAAATTCAAATTCCAAAGCACAATTCCCTTTTTCCAAATCAAACCTTCTATTTTCTATCGGACTCTTGTCCGAACTACGACTGTCCTGATTCCTCCAAAAGAATATGTAGGCAACCCTCATGGGTGCGGTCACAACCTTTTTCAAGCTTCTATTTCCACAACCTTCTTTCAATTTCCAATTCTATAATTCTTTTCAAATCTCTTTTCTCAAATCTTTTCAAAATCAAATCAAATCTATCTTCTTAAATCTCTTTTCAAATCTCTTTTAAATCAAATCAATTTCTTTTCAAATCTATTTCTAAATCTATTTTCAACTCTCTTTTTCTATTGCAATTATATATCATTCATCATGTCTTTTTAAACATTCTTTTTCTAAAGTGGATAGGATTGGACATTTGTTAGTTGAAGACTCTCATAGGTGAATCTAGGGTAAATAGACATGAAGGTACCGTAAGGGCGGGGTAGGGTGATGGCTTAGTACGTCTTCCCTACACGTAACCAACCTCCGAACCTAGATTACTGTTTTCGAAAGACAAAAAATGGAGTTATTTTCAAAAAAGGGCTTAAATGTTTTCCAAAGATTGCTAAATAACCAGTTTTCCTAAAAACCCACCGTTGAGGAGATATTTTCAAAATCATTTTCGAAAACCCTAAGTGTAGTATTTGGATTGTGCTTAGTTTTTAGGTGACCTAACTCACCTTAATCAAATTAGGTGGCGACTCCAAACTTTTTCCAAAAGCCCTTTATTCAAATCAATTTTCAATTCAAACCTAATCGCACACATTCTTCTAGGAGGATGAGTTAAACGAGAGAGTACAGTATTTTTCCTACTTATATGTGTATTCCTCGAGTGCGAAAAATTTGGGTGCGAAAATTCAGTCATCATTTTTCAAGTTTACTATCCCCAAAACACTGTTCTAAGGATTCTTGTCCCTTTCCAGCTTCCCGGGACATTCCCGGCCGCTTCAAATCATTCCCGAACCTTCCAAAGTCACTCCTAGTGAAGCCAGGCTAAAACTTGCATGGTAGTCACTAGTATAGGCGCCCAAATCTTCTGAAGATACATTGCTTGCCGACCTTAAACATTTCCTAATTGGCTGGCGCCACTCCTAGTGGCGCTAGTGTAAAGTTTTGGCTAGCGCCACTGCAACAGGCACCAGGTCATTCCTCTGCCTATAAATACAGAGTCTTTTCCAGAGTGAAAAAGGGTCCGCAAACTCAGCCTAAAAACTCTTCTCTTTGATATACAGAGCTCGTCGCCTCCCTAAACCTTAGTCTTCTTTAGGTTTTCCAAAACCCTAGCCTCCATACACAAACCCTAACTCACATATACCCATATACAACCCTACACTAGCCTACAAAACCTCAATTGAAGACTTGAAGCGCTGCAACTCTAAAGTTTCCAAAGATCCAAGCAAGCTCTTAAAGATCAAGGCGAAAATCGAAGCAAAGCAAGAAGAAGAAAGCAAGCAAAACAATGAGAATAAAATAAGACATAAGGTAGGCTTCCTATTTACGTTTACGCAATTCCCCCCTCTCTCTTCTCTCTCTGAACCCACTTGGATTTTTTTCTATTTTAATCCCCCATATTTTTCCCCCCTTTCTTGCATACTTGAAACAAGAGACTTCCCGGTCCATGTATAGGATTAGGCTATTGAAAGTCAACGTGTCGAGGGCTTTCTCTTAGTCTAACCAGAGACCACATGGGTTCGGCCCCCTTGATTATGTGGTGAAGCTTTAACCGTGTATATTCACGACCCCAACTTACATTGTGCATATCATAATCTTGCATTCCTCCAAAATTAGTTTTCCAACTTGTTTTCAAAACTTGCATTAAAATTGTTTTCAAACTTGTATCAAAATCTTCTTTTTCTAAAATTGTTTTCAAAATCACAATCCTAAGTTGATTCTAGCATTTTCATGGTTAGGGTTGCTTTAGGAAAGTGTTACATTTAAAATGACCAATATGGTCCATAATCGTTGTTATTTTCAAAACCACTATCTTAGAATGGATCTAGCCTTCTTATGGTTAGAATCATTTTAGGAAAGTGAGGTATTTTTATGGACTTTCTAAAAACTCTTTTTTCAAATCTCTCCTAAAAATCTCTTTTTCAACATACTTTCTAAAAACTCCCTCCAATCTCCTTTCCAAAATTTTTTTCAAAAACTCCCTTCAAAAATCTATTTTCCAAAACTCTTTTCAAAACTCTTTCCTAAAAAGCTCTCTTTAAAATTCATTTTCTAGAAACATTCCCTAAGTTTCCTTCCTAAAAACATTTTTCAAAAATCGTTTTCCTAAAAACTCTTTCCAAAAATCCCATTCCAAAAACTCTCTTTTCAAAATTCGCTTTTCAAAAACTCCTTTTTAAGATCTCCTTCCAAAAACCTTTTCTTTCCAAAAATTCTACTTTCCAAAATCTCTTTCCTTAGAGCCTAAGTCAAGCCCTAGAGCCAACGATTAGGAAACCCTAAATTCCTTTCTTAAAACATGATTTTCAATCTTGCCTCAAAACCTAGGTTTTCAAAATCTCCTTCTTTACATCTAAATCGTAAGTTTTCAAAACCTATTTTCTACATCAAAACTATAGTCTTCCAAATCTAGAATTTCCAAAACTTCAATCTTCCCTTTAGGAAACCAAATCGAGTCTCCCCATTTAGGAAACTAGATCCAATCCACCATTTTTTAAAGCAAAATTTAAACACCTCTTTTAGAAACAAAATCCAATCTTTTGTTTTAGGAATTCCAATCCTTCCCAATCCGAACATTTCCTAATCCAATCCTTCCTAATCTCATACCTTCCTAAACTTTAGGTTTCCAAAACCTAAACTTTTAAATCTTTCCTTAAACTTTAAGCTTCCAAATCTTTCATAATTCAACCCTTTCCTAATTCCAACCTTTCCAGATTTTAACTTCCCAAATCTAAATTTTCAAATCTTTCTTATACTTAAACCTTTCCTAATTTCAATTATTTCTAAAACTCAAACCACGAATCTTTCTAAATTCTAAACTTTCTTAAATTCAAATCTTTCCAAAATTCAAAACTTTCTAAATTTCAAAACTTTCCAAATTCAAAACTTTCTTAAATTCAAAACTTTCTAAATTCGAAACTTCGCTATCTCAAAAACTTTCTAAAATCAAACTTTTCCAATTTCAAAACTTTCCTAATTCAAAACTTTCCTAAATCGAAACTTTCCTAAAATGAAACTTTCTTAAAATGGAACTTTCCTATTCTGAATCTTTCTAATTTGAACCTTTTCTAAATCTCCATCTTTCCAAAACATGTCCAATCTTTCTTAAATCTCGAGTTTTTCCTAAATCTCATCTTTCCTAAGTCTAGATTTCCCAAAACTCTATCTTTCCAAATCTAGTCTAAGTTCTCTTTCAAGTTCAAATCCTCTTTCAAGTTCAATTCTAAGTCTAAGTTCAATCCTGATTTCAAATCTTTTATTCTAAGTTCAAATAATATCCTTTTCAAATCAACATCTCATTTTCAAATCATCTTCTATTTTCAATTGGACTCTTATCCGAACTACTACTAACCTGATTCCTCAAAAAGGATACGTAAGCAACCCTCACGGGTGCCGTCATAACTTTTTTTAAATCTTCAATTCCATAACTTTTTTTTTTCATATCTTTAATTCCATAACTTTTTTCAAATCTCCACTTCCACAACTTTTTTTCCAACTTTTAATTCCATGATCTATTTCAAACTTCCAATTCTAAATTTCTATTTCCATTCTCCAAAACTTTCTTTCAAAATCAAATGTATCTTTTCAAATCTCTTTTTAAATCAAATCAAGTTCCTTTCAAATCTGTTTCCAAATCTATTTTCAAACTCTCTTCTCTTGCAATTGCATATCGTGCATCATTCTTTTAAACATTCTTTTTCTAAAGTGGATAGTTTTGGACATGTATTAGTTAAAGACTTTGATGGATGAACCTAGGGTGAATAGACATGTAGGTACCACAAGGGCTGGGTAGGGTGATGACTTAGTGCGTCTTCCTTACACGTAACTAACCTCCAAACTTAGGATTTTTTGAAAGACCAAATGGAGTTATTTTCAAAAAGGGCTTAACTTTTTCTAAAGGTTGCTAAACAACTTGTTTTCTTAAAAACCCTCTCTTTAGGAGGTATTTTCAAAATTGTTTTCAAAAACCCTAAGTGTAATCTTCAGATTGTGCTTAGTTTTTAGGTGACCTAACTCACCTTAATCAAGTTAGGTGGTGACTCCAAATTTTTTTCCAAAAGCCCTTTATTTAAATCAATTTTCAATTCAAATCTAGTCGCACTCATTCTTCTAAGAGAATGAGTTCTAACGAGATAGTACAGTATTTTTCCCGCTTGTGCGTGTATTCTTCGAGTGTGAAAAATCTAGGCATGATAGTGGCAACTCCAAATCTTTTTCAAAAGCCCTTATTCAAATCAATTTCTAATTCAAACCTAATCACACTCGTCCCTCTAGGAGGATGAGTTCTAACGAGAGAGTATCATGTTGTTTCCACTTGTGTGTATTTTTCTCGATTGTAAAAAAATCGAAACACGACAGCTGGAGACTCCACTAGGGATGCTTAGAGGGTTAGGCATATCATGTCTTTTTGCCGTTCACTATGTAGAGTCTTCGATTAACTTGTCTAATTCTACCCATTTCAAATTTTTAAAGTCAAAATTTTCAAATCTGTTTTAAAAAACATGTCATAGCATACATTGAATTACATTCAATCATTCTATCTTGCATTAAGTTTATCATTCAAGTACTAATTTTTGGCATCTTTATTTTTTTAGGTAGACCTTTATTCACATTTTATTTTATGTCATATTAACTGCCATGTATGTCATGAATGAATAAGATGGTTTAGACAAGATGGATGGGAGTTATTAGGCCCTTTCCTCCGTTTTTTAAAAATTTCACGCACACACTACATTATGCACTTGCATTTCCATACTTGCATTCTTTACCTGGTTATGTCCTTTCTAGTTAGAAGGGGAAATGATATATTGGTTGTGGGCGGATGCTGTGTCAGTTTCTTAGCTTACGGCCTCTTGATGGTTCCCCCGCTCGGATCACCAATCTATAATGGCCCCACCTCGGGGAGTGAGCCTAGGTTTGAAAATCTGGGAATCGAGCCTTCTTAGAAAGCTTTAGTAAACCCTCAATCTGATGCTCATGTAGAAACCATGCATAGTCAAACCTTTGTCGAATTTAAGACACGCACGTCAATTTCAAAACCCATGGAGGAAAGGACGACTACTTTACTTTCCTTTATCCTTGTCTAAATTCCTACTGTTGTAATGCTTGTGTAACTGTTCATGCATTCATCTTTACTTTGCAATTGCATTCTCTCTACTCTGTGCATACATGTTCATGCATTCAATATTCCATGTCAAGACAAGAGTTCCCAAGTAACTTAAGTCACTTGCATTATCATGCATATGATCAACCCAAAGAGAGTGACACCAAAGTCATTCTCCCTTGCATTAAACCTACCCAAATTCTAAGGGTTCCCATATAACCCTAAGGACTCGTGGCACGCATCTCAAGTCATTCCATAATGAGGGGCCCCAATCCCTTTATGCTCACAGAGATAGGGTTGCCAATAAGACAAGGGGCAATCAAACAGAAAAGTCTCTCAACGACTTCCTCAACATCAAACTCAGAGAAGGCAAATCTGAAGACTTAAGAATAGTTTAGGATTTCAAATGTAAAAGTAGATAGGTGAAGTCCTAAAGGAAAGTGTTCCCTTTCCCCTTTTAAACTGTACTTTGATCTTCTTGTATTTCAAACTCAAATTTCAATGTACTCCTCTTTTTGTAAATCGATCAATGAATAGATGTATCTTCCCACTCAAACAGTAAAGTATCGGTATACAAGGGTAAACTCCCTATCTCTGAAAAGTGAGCCAAGCGCATTATGTTTAGTCTCGCTCTCATGAAGGGACACCCCCAAGACATGCATTGCATAAAGCTTTCCAAATATCAAAAACTAACTTGTGGCTTGTGTCCTTATTTTTCTTTTCTTTCTTTTTCTTTCACAAAGACTACGCCATAGAAGGCCACCATTGCTCCTAATAAAGATCAGTATCCACCTAGAGACCATATCATTACCCGACAAAAAGCTGCACTAATGGCTGCCAATCCTGGCGAGTCATCCTCAGTCTCTCAAGAAGAGGTCAATGAAATGAAAATCAAGATCGATGAGATGTTTAAGCTCATCCAGTCCATGGCTATGAAAGATGCTATTTTGGCCCCATCATCATCCAAGATTCTTCCCAAGGACTCTGAACCTGTTAACCCAAGGGTTATGCTACAATTTGACGCTACGAGGAAGAACAAAGAGGATTCCAAGAGGGCCAATACTTAAGAAGGGAAAACTATATTGCTCTCACCTACTATAACAAGAACCTTCCTCAACCCTCTAAGTCTTAAAATTCAAGGGTTAGAAGACTCGTTGATAAGCCTCCATGGCCATGACACTTTTAGGCTTACATTTTATGACAAGTTATGCTTCTTCCCGAACCATCCAAGACCCACCAAGTTCAAGATGCCTAACTTTCAAAAGTACGATGGCACTGCCAACCCTATAGCCCACTTTTGCCTTCATGCTAGGGCATTAATTGGCCATGGGCATGGCCCCAAAAAAATATAGCCTAACTGGGTTTGCTCTACAATGGTTTGCTCGACTTGATCTGAGAAAGATCATGACATGGATCGAGCTAGTTAATGCATTCAAGACCCAATATTACCACAACTTAGACCTCACTTCTGACCGTTGGTCTTTGATGACAATGAGCAAAGGAGATAAAGAAACCTTCAAAAGCTATGCCCTTAGGTGGAAAGAAGTAGCAGCACAAGTCAATCCCCCTTTAGAAGAGAAGGAGTATGTGCAATTGTTCGTGCATACCTTCCAAGGCATATACTATGAAAAGCTCTATACAAGCATAAGGAGAAGCTTCTCAGAGTTGATTATGTAAGGGAAGATGATAGAGAATGGCCTAAAAACTAGGAGGATCATTGACCCCTATGCTAAAACTAAAGAACTTTCTGCAGGCTTAGCAAAGGAGGTGCCTACTGCATGGGAAATAGGCCAAAAGAAGGGAGAAGTATCTACCATGTTGCCTGCTCAGCCATCACAATATCACCCCCAATACCAATCTCAGACCCCCATGGCTATTCAAGCACCTACTGCCGGGCCAATGGCAATCTAAAAACATCCTAACCCCAATAGGCAAGCTTGTTGACCTCGTGTCTTTTCTCCCTCAGCCTGCATCCAAATAAAGGCCTATCATAACCTCTTATAAGACAACCTTCTGACCCCCATACCTGCCCCACCATTGCCGAATCCTTTCTCCTCTACCTTTAACCCGGCTCTTATTTATGAGTACCATTCCGGAAGACAGGGGCATGATACTGAACATTGTCTTATCCTAAAGCACAAGATACAAGATTTGATAGACGCTAAGGTCATTAGCACCCAAGAGATAAATCGCACGAATGGAGCATAGAAAAAGTCTGAGAGGTTCCAAAATGAAATGGGATGTTTCATAGATTCGTCTATTTTCTTTTTATCTTTTATTATTCTGCATCCTATTTGCCTGTCATTTTTTTGCCTTTAATCAAGAGCTTTCATGTCATATAAATAGATCTAAAATGGATTGAGTAGTGATTAGTAGTTTATCCCCTTTGTTTCATACTCTTGTGGATGAATTTAATTTCTAATGCCCTCGACTCAAAGGAAATGATGGCACAAGCACCACATTCAAAAACAATCTCTGACTCTAAAAAGAGGGGAGAGAGAAACAGCAAGTGCAGAGGAAGGGACAATACAAAAGGGTGAGAGATGAATATAAATCACGTACTGACCCTTAAAGGATGTTCTGGCACAACAGCAAGTAGTTACACCCTTAAAAGGAAGATTAGCGCATATTGGCAAACCTGGGATGATTAAATCTTTGAAAAAAAAAATTAGAAAAACCCAGAAAGAGTTTTGATAGTGTTTGTCCTACACGTGCACAATCACTGAGGCAAATATTCAATTAGGAATAGATTGATGTGCATCCTTATTTAAGTTTAAATCTTGTATGCATGATCACTTGCACAAATATGAGTCAACGGTTTTGATGATCTTTACCATATTAGTGTTTCATGTTCATCTTAATGCACTCTTCTCGAGACGTCTTAGTATATGGAATCTGCCTTTATGATCTATTTTAAATGGTTTCACCATTGTTAAATATTTGCGGATTGTCTCACACCTAAATTGACCTTTTGTCGATTCCCTCTCTCATCATTTATAGAAAGGGCAACTAGTGAGTTTGAGTGCAGCTACCATTGTTATGTAATAAGACGGGAAGGCTACCTACTCATGTGTGTGAAAGTTGCCATATTTTTACATTTCAGTATTTCCACCATTGGAGAGATAGGGTTGGATTTTCATAAATAAAAAAAAAAAGAAGAAAAAGAATAGAAGAGCAAACCAAGTTCATGGGATGAGACAGGTTTGACTTCTAGGTCTGTCAATCTGTAAGCCATTAGACATGGTATGTCATCCTAGATCACGCCTAGGGTCTGTATTCTAATTAGTCTCGATGAAGTTCACGCTTACACCACTACATTGTCACTAATATGGTCTTGATCATCTCACGACCAATTGTGCTCATTTTGTGTAGTTTCATGCATATTTGATGTTGATCTTTTCAAGCTAAGCTGCATCTTGATATTCATAAATCTATATTTTCCCTTCATTGATTGATCACGTCTCTATAGGGCCCTTGAAAAGTTCAATGCTTTTATCAAAAATTATGCTTGCCTGGACTTCTCAATAACTTTCAAAGTCTTCTTGAACTGAGGAAATAAGCTACCTGCTGCTTTGTCAAAAGGCAATATCGGCTATCATTCGAGAGAGCCCACCGATCCGAAGAAGAGTCTTAGAAGAGGCTAAGAGGTCCACTAACGAGAGTTTTTCCTTCCAATAAGAGAGGCAGGGGGTGGGGTGGGGGGGGGGGGGGGGGGGGGGGGGGGGCAGGGGGGAACGAGTCAATGGGTTGAATCTCGGATAGTGGTGTAAGCACTATCACATCCTAACAAAAAAAGGATGAAATTAAAAAGGGGAATCCCAGAAGAGAAACCAAAGTTCAAAAGGCAACACTCATAACTAAACATGAACCTTGGGGCAAACCCAAGGGGACATGCATCCATTCTCACCCATATGTAAAATGTATGCATGCATCAAAAAGTATGACATGCATTTAAATTCCATTCTTATATGTGTATGCATAAAAAAGTACGACTGCATTTAATTCCATTCTTATATATGCATTCATCAAAAAGTATAATATGCATTCAATTCCATTACATGTACATTTTTAGAATTGGTATAAATAAACTATTTTTACACAAAACTTACTTTATCTATCTCTTTCTTTCTCTCAAATAAGAAATAAAGAATGGGGTAACGCACAAAAAGAAGCTAAAGCGACCCCGCGACCAAGTAACCTCAGACATCTTAAACACCGGCATACACCTCAAAAAGCTAAGACTTCCATAGCCAACAAGAAACAGAGAATGGGGCAATGACCCACCCTCGACCTCCCAGTCAACCTTGGACTTCCCTAAAGGAGCATTGTTCCGCCAGACAGAGTGTTGGTTCAAGTAGTAGTTTCAATGTATCAACGTTGGACTTCCCCAAAAGAACATCGTTTCGCCAGACAGAGTGTTAGTTTAAGAAGTAGTAGTTTCAAAACATCAACTTTAGACTTCCCTAGAGGAGCATCATTCTACTAGACGGAGTGTTAGTTCAAAAAGTAGTAGTTTCAAGACATCAACCTTAGACTTCCCCAAAGGAATATCATTTCACCAGACGGAGTATTGGTTCAAGAAGTAGCAGTTTCCAAACATCAACTTTGGACTTTCCCAGAGAAGTATCGTACCTCTAGACGGAGTGTCGGTTCAAGAAGTAGCAATTTCCAAACGTAAACCTTGGACTTCCCTTAGAGGAGCATCATTCCATCAAATGGAGTGTCGATTCAAGAAGAATCAATTTTCCTAGAGGAGTATTATCCCTCCAGACGGAGCATCAATTTCCCAAGAGGAGTGTCATCCCGCCAGATGAAGCGCCAATTCAAGAAGCATTAATTTCTCCTGAAGAGTATCATTCTGTCAGACAGAATGCCAAACATTGATCATTGGATAAAGGTAACTATTATTTAGATTCCAACTCCCCCAATCCCTTCGATCACCTAGCGGTCAACATGAGACTCTTACTTTATCGTTTTTTGTCTTTGATAAGCAAAGACAGAAAAAGATGGGTAGCTGTAAGCACCCTTTTTTTACCCGCTCAGTGATCTACGGCCTGACCAGGCTCACTTTTGAACACCACATGCACATTAAGACTCACACCCATCCTCCAAATTCCAATTCAGTCCATCAGTCACTTTCTAGGCCCGTTGGGCCCACTTAAAGCCAAATGACCATTTTGCCCCTAGGCATTCAATTGCCTTTGGAAATTACACCGGCTTTGGGTATCAAGCTGGTTACCTTTCGAGGATGCTTCCAATAGTATTTCCAACCCTTAAACATCTTTTCAAACCATTCTGAGTCTATTTCGGTAAGGTCTGTATAAAGTAACCATTTTGGCCCTAGTGGGTCAATCGTCTTTTCCAACCACACCGGCTCGGGATATCAAATCAAAAATTTCTTAGAACACTCTCAATAGTATTTCCAACCCTCTAGCCTTCTCGCGGGCACTCCAGGTCAATTCTTGTGTTTCTCTAGTTTAAATAACCATTTTGACCCTAGCAGGCCGGTTAGCCTTTTCAACTATTTTAGTATTGTTTCTCAAGCCAATTACCTCTAGGACACTCTCTCAAGGGTTCTCGTCCATTCCCAACTGAGTTTGGTTACTTGAAACCTTTTGCATTATTCTCAAACATTTTAAAGTCACTCCTAGTGAAGCCAAGCCAAAAATTGCATGGTAGTCACTAGGATAGGCGCCCAAATCTTCTACGTTGCATTCCAAGAGTCAAAGATCTGTTTCTTACAGACTTAAAAACTTCCTAAAAAGCAGCGGCCACTCCTAGTGGTGCAAAGCCAAAATTTGGCCTTGTGTCACTACAACAACGGCCAGTGCGAACTTTAGCTACCTATAAATACAAGGCACCCACTATGTGAAAAGGGTCTGCAAACTCTGTCTCTCAAAATTCAAAGCTCGAAGTCTCTTCAAACCCTAGCCCTCTCTAGCCTTTTCAAACCCTAGCTTCCATACACTCAAACCGTAACATCCATACACCTTCTACACTTAAACAAAAGCCTCCAAGGCCTCCATTAAAGACTCAAGGTGTGGCAACTTCAAGGTTCTCAAAGTTCAAGTAAAGCAAAGCAAATAGAGTAAGCAAAGCAAGAAGAAGACAAAGTAGGCTTTCAATTTACTTTTATATAATCCCTCATCTCTCTTCTTCCTCCTAACCCACCTGGATTTTTTTCTATTTTAATCTCCATCTTCTACCTCCTATTCTTGCATGCTTGAAATAAGGAACTCCCCGGTTCATGCCTAGGAAGAATTGTTGAAGGTCACCGTGCTGGGGGCTTTATTCAAATTCGACCCTTGATGGTGTGGGTTCGGCCCCCTTGATTATGTGGTGAAGCCTAACCTTGTATGTTTATGACCCTTTTGCATTGTGCATATCATATTCATACATCTATTCAATTTATTTTTAAAGTTGTTTTCAAACTTGCATCAAAACTCGTTTTTCAAAACTCGCATTCAAAATTTTCTTTTTCAAACTTGTTTTCAAAATACAATTCTAGATTGATTCTAGACATTCAATAGTTAGGGTTGTTTTAGGAAAGTGTCATATTTAATGTAACTATCAAGGTCCAAATTTTTTGGTGTAAACTCTGAGTTGTTTTTCATCAAAACCACAACCTTAATATGATTCTAGCCAATCCATGGCTAGAGTTGTTTTAGAAAAGTGTGATATTCAATATGATCATTATGGTCCATATTTTAAATCCATATTGTTTTCAAAATCACAACCCTAGAATGGTTATAATCTATTCATGGTTAGAATTGTTTTAGGAAAGTGAGATATTCAAAAGATTTTTAAAAGTCCATATTCAAACCCCTTTTCAAATTGTTTTTCAGATCTTCTTTCCAAAAACTCTCTTCAAAAATCTACTTTCTAAAAACTCTTTTCAAACTTCCTTTCGAAAAGCTCCTTTCGAAAGATCCACTTTCCAAAAAAAAAAACACGTTGTCTTGGAGTCCAAGTCAAGCCCTATAATCCATGTTTAGGAAACCCTAGTTCATTTCTTAAAATCATGACTTCCTCTTTTGTCTCAAATCATAGGTTTCCAAAACTAATTTCTACATCAAATCATAGGTTTTCAAAACCTCATTTCCTACCAAATCATAGATTTTCAAATCCAAGATCTTCAAAACTCAAACTTTCCAATTCCACGTCATGTCAAATCAAATCTTCCAATTTAGGAACCTAAATCAAATCCTTCACTTTTGGAAACAAAATCGAATCATCTCTTTTTTTTTTTTTTAAATAGAATCCAATCTTCTGCTTCAGGAAATCATAATCAAACCTTTCCTAATTCCAATCCTTTCCTAATTCTAATCTTTTCCAAACTCTAATATTTCCTAATTCCAATCTTCCCTAATTTCGAACCCTTCCTAAATCTCAATTTTCTAAATCCCAACTTATTAAAACTTTCCAAATTCTAACCTTTCCTAAGTTCAAATCTTTCCTAAAATGAAACTTTCTTATTTTGAAACATTCCTAATTCAAAGATTTTCAAAATTCAATCTTTCCGAAACCTTAAACTTTCTAAAATATTTCAAATCAAATAATCAACGTTAAATCTTTTTCAATCATTCCAAGTCAAGTGTTTCTAAATCAAATCAAATCAAATCTTTTCCAAATCTTTCTTAAGTCCAACTTTCCAAATTCAAACCGTTCCAAAATCGAAACTTTCTTTAATCAAACTTTTCAAGTGTAAATCAAACCTTCCTATTTCAAGTGTATGTTTTAACCTTAGGTTACCTCAACCCTAGGATACCTAAACCCTGGTTCAACACTATTCTGAAGTTAGGAAGCTTCAACTCTTTTCTAAAACTCCTTTCTAAACCAATATGGTTTTTTAACTTTAATCTAAGTCAAAATGTTTTCAAAACTTAACTCCTTCTTTTCTAAATCAAGTCCAAGTTCTTTTTCCAAGTTCAATCATTTCAAGTCGAAATCAGTTTCTAAATCTCCATGCTCGATTTCAAATCCAATTTCAATTTCTAATTTTCTATTCAAAGTTCAAATCAAACCTTTTCAAGTTAAACTTTTCAAAAACGTCAAAGTGTCTATTTTCTATCTGACTCTAGTACAAACTACGACTGACCTAATTCCCAATAAAGGGATACATAGGCAACCCTCATAGGTGCGGTCACAATCTTTTTCAAATTTTAATTCCACAATCTTTTTTAAATTTCTAATTTCATAATCTTTTTAAAACTCCAAAACCTATTTTCAAATCTATTTTCAAAATCAAATTCTTTTTCTTGCACTTGCATATAGTGCATTATCTCAAGCTTTTTTTCAAAGTGGATATAATTGGACAATGGATAATCGAAGATTCTAAATGAGTGAACCTAGGGTGAATAGATGTGCAGGTACCGCAAGGGTGGGGTGGGATAGGGTGATGATCTCAGGATATCTTCCCTACACATAACCAACCTCCGAACCTAGAATTACTGTTTTCAAAGACCAAAATAACGTTATTTTCAAAAAGGGCTTAAATCTTTCTAAAGGTTGTCAAATAACCTATTTTCTTAAAAACCCTTTCTTAAGGAAGTTTTCAAAAACCCTAAATTTAATCTTCGGATTGCACTTAGCTTTAGGTGACTCACCTTACTCAAGTTAGGTGGTGACTCCAAATCTTTTCCAAAAGCCCTTATTCAAATCAATTTCTAATTCAAACTTAGTCGCACTCATCCTTCTAGGAGGATGAATTCTAATAAGAGAATACCGTATTTTTTCCACTTATGCGTATTATCCTCGAGTGCAAAAGATCTGGGCACGACACCCGGGAAGTGATTGATTGGTTGTACTGGATTTGAAAAGCTAGTTTGGGGCTTGAATGTGTCTATGAATTTGAATGTGGGTCCGGTCAGGCTGGAGATTGCTGAGTGGGCAAAAATGAGGTGCTTAGAGATACCTTTCTTTTTCTGTCTTTGCTTATCGAAGGCAGAAAACGATAAAATAAGTATCCCATGTTGACCCCGAGGAGATCAGAGTGACCAGGTGTGTTGGAATATGAGGAATTAATAATCCCAGACTGACATTGCGATTAGTGGAATGGTACTCCTCTAGGGAGATTCAGGGTTTTGATATTGATTTTGAAATGAAAATTGATTTTTTTGAAATGATTTTGAAATGGCTTCAAGCAATGGATTGATTTGGATTTGAATTGAAAGAATTTTGGAAAACCTTTGAAATTTTGGAACAACACTTTCAAGGAAAAAGTTTGAAAACTTAGAAATCAATTTGGAATGAAATATTTTAAAGGAAAAAGTTTGGAAAACCTAGAATTTGCATTGAATTGAAACTTTTTCAAAGAAAAAATTTAGAAAACCTTGAATTTGATTTGAAACAAACTTTTCGAAAGCAAAATGTCTAGAGAATTCATTTTGCTTTGAAATTTGGATAAAATGTGTAGAAAATTCATTTTGCGTAGCAAAATGTGTAGAAAATTCATTTTGTGTAGCAAAACGTGTAGAAAATTCATTTTAACTTGAGACTTAAGCAAAATGTATAAGCAATTCATTTTGACCCAACATAAAAAATTTCTGAAAGCAAAATGTGTAAGGAATTCGTTTTGACTTGAAATTTGGACAAAATGTGTAAGAAATTCATTTTGTGGCAAGATTGAAAATTTCTTGAAGTTAAATGTGTAGGAAATTCGTTTTTACTTGAAATTTTGACATAATGTGTAGGAAATTCATTTTGTGTTACAAAACATATAAAAAATTCGTTTTGACTTGAAACTTGGATAAAATATGTAGCAAATTCATTTTGTATAGCAAAACGTATAGAAAATTAGTTTTGACTTGAAACTTAGACAAAATGTTTAGGAAATTCATTTTGAGTCAGGACTGAAAATTTCTAAAAACAAATCATGTAAGAAATTCATTTTGACTTGAAACTTGGACAAAAATGTGTAGAAAATTCATTTTGACTCAAGATTAGAAATTTTTTAAAGCAAAAAAAGTAGGAAATTCATTTTCCCTTCAAACTTGGGCAAATTGTTTAGAGAATTCATTTTGACTCAAGACTAAAAATTTTTTAAAGTAAAACGTGTAGGAAATTCGTTTTATCTTAAAACTTGGGCAAAATGTGTATCGAATTCATTTTGACTCAAGACTAAAAATTTTTGGAAACAAAACGTATAGTAAATTCGTTTTGACTTGAAATTTAGACAAAATGTGTAGGAAATTCTTTTTGACTCAAGACTGAAAATGTTCAAAAGTAAAACGTGTAAGAAATTTGTTTTGCTTTGAAACTTGGACAAAATGTGTAGAGAATTCATTTTTTTGAAGAAAAAGTTTGGATAAACTGGTTTGACTTTTGAAAATGGATTTTGAATTTGAAAAAGAAAGCAAGAGCTTTTACCTTATTAAAGTTGAAACTTTTTTTTCTTTTTTCAGTAGAGATAGTTTTGAACGCAATTTTAGAATTTAGAGAATTGATTTTTGAAATTGATAGAAATCAATTTTTAAATTGAAACTTTTTTGAAAAATTTTAACTTTGAGAGAAAGCATGGGTTTTCATTTTTAAAAACTTTTGATTTGATTTGGTAAGAATTGTACCTTTGCCTTGAGCATGGAGCACTATAGGAGACTGCTTCGTGCTGGTGATTCTTGAAATTTGAAGGAAAGGACATTTGTCCATCTTTGCTTGAGATTTCTTCAGGTTAGAATGCATGGTATTTTCTTGATTGTCTGGTTCCACTTTTGCTGGGCATGGCATGATTCTTTTTTACTGTATTTTGAGAGGTTGTGTTTCTCTAGAGTTGAACATCTCGAATTGGTTTTTGAAGGGAGTGGGGCCTCGTTTAGAAAGTTTGAGGTATCTGGAAGGTCTAACATCTTTCGTCAGTTCTTCTTGAATGGATCTAATGCTTTGAATTGAATGAGAGATGCAGAGTGCAATATTGGCCCAATTTTCATTGTTCGAAAAAGGTCGATTCTAAGTTGATTGGGAGGTCCAAGGTAGGTTGTTGCACCATTCTTTGTTTCTTGTCAGTTATAGATGGAAACTTGGGCTTTCTGAGGCATGTGTCGGTACCGGAGATTGCCTGAGCTTCTTAGTTGGTTGCAAGGTGACTTCAACTCCTTTTTGTGCTTTGTCCATTCCTTGTTTCCTGCTTGAGAGAGAGATATAGAGAAATTTTTGTGCAAAAACAGTTTATCTATGCCAATTCTATCTTAATAAAATGCACAGGTTTTATATGTGAATGACAATGTAAGCATGCCTTGGGGGTTGCCCCAGGGTTCACGTTCGCCCCATAATCAAGCAGTCTTTTGAACTTATGTTCTTTTCTTGAGGTTCCCCTTTGTGGTTTTGCCCCTTTTTTTGTTAAGATGTGATAGCACTTGCATCATTCAGGTAACTAACCCAATGGCTCATTTTCTCCACTCTCTTTCATTGGAAGGAAAAACTTTCTTTATTGGATCTCTCAGTTTCTTCTAAGACCTTCTTTTGGGGTTAGCAGACTCTCTTGAGTGATAGCTAGTATCATTCTTTGGTAAAGCAACAGATAGTTTCCTTCCTCACTTCAAAGAAAACCTTGAAAGCTAAAAAATTTTCTTTTATAGAACCAGTGAATTTTTCAAATTATAGGAGCCCTATAAAGACATGATCAATCAATGTAGGACAAATATAAATTTATGAATATCAAGATGTGGCTTAGCTTAAAAAGATCAAAATCAAATATGCACGAAACCATACAAAATAAGCACAGTTAGTCATGAGATGATCCATACCATATCGGTGACAATGTAGTAAGGCAAGAGTGAACTTCACTAAGACTAACAAGAATATGGACCCTGGGCATGATCTAGGATGATATACCATATTTAAGAGCTCCCAGATTAACACACCTAGAAGTCAAACCTATCTCATCCTATGCTCTCAATTTTTTTGTTTTTGGTTTTTTTGGATGGAATTCCAACCCTATCTCTCCAGTGATGGAAATATTGAAACATAAAGATATAGCGGCTTTCACACACATAAGTTGGTAGTCTTCTCCTCTTGTCACGTAACAATGATAGCTGTACTCTCACTCACTGGTAGCCCTTTCCAAAAGTGATAAGAGAGAAAATCGACAAAAGGTCAATCTAGGTATGAGACAATTCGTAAATATTTAATAATGGTGGAACCAACCAAAACAGATCATAAAGGCGGATTCTAGTTTCTAAGAAGTCTCAAGAAGTGTGCATTAAGATGAACATGGATCACCAATATAATAAAAATCATCAAAACCATTGACTCATATTTATGCAACACTTAATCTCAAACAAGCAGCCACATCAATTTGCTTATAATTGAATATTTACCCCAGTGATTGTACATGTGTTGGACAGAGACAATTGAAAAACCCCCCTTTTTATTTTTCTGAATTTTTTTCTTTGTTTTCTTTTTTTTCAAAGATTCGATCTCAGGCTTGTCAATGTATGCTAATCTTTCTTTCAAGGGTTCAGCTACTTACTTCTTTGCCAGGACATCTTTTAGGGGTCGTTCTTTGGGCTTCAACAATGTCGCATCCTGATTTTCGCACTCAAGCATGGGAAATACGCACGGTACTTTGTTGTTAGAACTCCTCTTCATAGAAGAACGAGTGCGACTAAGTTTGAATTAAAAATCGATTTGAATAAGGAATCTTGCAAAAAGATTTGGAGTCGCTACCTAACTTTGTTAAAGTGAGTTAAGTCACCTAAACTAAGTGCAATCCGAAAATCAAACTTAGAGTTTTTGAAAAATTTGAAAAACTTCCTTTTGAGAGGGTTTTTAAGAAATCAAGTTGTTTGGCAAACTTTGAAAAGATTTAAGCCCTATTTTGAAAATAACTCTGTATTGGTTTTTTGAAAAAAATAATTCTGGGTTCGAATGTTGGTTATGTATAGGGAAGATGCACTAGGCTATCACCCTATCCCACCCTTGCGGTATTTACATGTCTATTCAGCCTATATTCACTCATTTAGAATTTTCGATTGTAAAACGATCCACTACTATCCACTTTGAAAAGAAGTTTGAGCTATCATTTTAGGGATGATGTGATGCACGATATCCAAGTGCATGAAAGGAATTTGACAAGAAATTTAAAAAAAAGGTTATAACCGCCCCCATGAGAATTGCCTAAGCATCCTTTTGTTAGGAATCAAGTTAGTTGTAGTTCGGACTCGGGGTCTTATTTAATTTGAAAAGACATCTCGTGGCCTTTGAAAAATTCAACTCGAAAAGGGTTTGAGTTGAACTTTGATTTAAAGATTTGAAATTGAACTTTGATTTAAAATTGACCTTGATTTAAAATCGACAGTTGGGTTGCCTCCGCCATCAAACTTAAATTTGAAATTGAACCTTGAAATAGAATTTGGGCTTATTTTGGAAAGTTTGAATAAAACTTTGAAAATCATCTTGACTTGAATTAGGGTTTGAAAACCATATTTATTTAGACTTACAATTTCGAAAAGAGTTGAAATTTCCTAACTTAGGGTTAGGGTTCAACTAGGGCTTAGGTATCCTAAGGTTTAGATAACTTAGGGTTTAAACATGCAATTGAAATACAAAAGTTTGATTTTAGAAAGCTTTGAATTAGGAAAGTTCTATTTTAGAAAAGTTTTATTTTAGGAAAGACTTAATTTTGGAAAGGTTTGAATTTGAAATTTGGAAAGATTTGATTTAAGAAGAATTGAATTTAGAAATTGAGTTTGAAAAGGTTTGACCTAGGTTTGAGGTAACTTGGGATTTAAGCAATCCTAGAACCTAGGGTTTATACAATGCATTTGAATTGGAAAAATTGGATTGCAATTGAAAAAGAAAAGTTTTGTTTAGGAGAGTTTTCTAACTTTTTATATATAATTTTTTCTAGCTCGAAGAATGAGTTGGATTCTACCTAGAATCATTTTTAAGGAACAAGGGGCTTTTGTTAAAGGACTAACTATTGTAGAGAAAGATCTCCTTGGCTCACGAGGTGGCTTTAAGTGATAGGGGATTTAAACCGAAAGGCTTAATAGGAGGGAGGGGGGTAAAAAAAAACTCAGGATATGGCAAAAGCATCTTTTTGGATCGAATGGGCTTTTTGGGGGTAATTTTTTATAATGTCGGTTTTTGTGTTAAAGTTTTGAAATTAGAAAAGATTAGATTTTATTTCTAGAAATATGATATTTGATTTGGTTTCCTATTTGGACAAGATTTGATTTGATTTAAAATTAAAAAGCTTTAATTTTGGAAATCTATCACTTTATATGACTTTTGAGTTAGGAAATCTATGACTTCATGTAGAAAATGGTTTTGAAAACCTATGATTTTGATGCAAATAGAAAGTTATGATTTTAAGTGAGAAACCTAGGATTTCCTAAATATGGACTCTAGGGTTTTGACTTGGACTTCAAGACTCAAAGTTTTTAGAAAGTAAATCTTTGAGAAGAATTTTAGTAAGTGGATTTTGCAAAAACTATTTTAGAGAGGTTTGAATATAGACTTTTAAAAATCTCTTAAATATCTCACTTCTTTAAAATGATTCTAATCATGAGAAGACTAGAACCATTCTAAGATTGTGATTTCAAAAACAACTAGGGTTTGAAACCCTAATATGGACTTTGATAGTCTCATTGAATATAATACTTTCCTAAAACACCTGTAACCATAGAATGGATAGAATCATCTTAAGGTTATAGTTTTGAAAACAAGTAGGGTTTGAAACCCTAATATAGACTACAATGGTCTCATTGAATATGATACTTTCTTAAATAACCCTAACTATGGAATAGTTAAAATCATCTTAGGGATGTGGCTTTGAAAATAGCCTTTTTGGATGTAAGTTTTAAAGGATGCTTTTGAATGTAATATTGAATGAAATGTATGAATATAACAACCACAATACAATAAGGACGTGAACATACAAGGTTAGGCTTCACCACATAACCAAGGGGGCCAGACCCACGCCTCCTTAGGTTGAATTCAAAGAAAATTCCCAACACGGTAACTTCCTCCAATGCCTTCCTAGGCATGAACTCGAATGTCCCTTATTTCAAGTACACAAGAAAAAGGAGTAGAAAATAGGGATTAAAATAGAGAATAGTCCAAATGGACTAGGAGGGAGAAGAGGGAGAGAGAAGGATTACATAAAAGTAAATAAAACCCTACATTGTCTTCTTATTAGGTTGAATGCTTCAATAGAGGACTTGCTTGAGTCTTGCAATGGCTTTCAAGAGCTTTTGAAGACTGGACTTAATCTTAAATAGAGTGAGGAGGCTAGGGTTTTAGTCTTTAGAGTGTATGGAGGCTAAGGTTTAGAGAGAGGCTTGAAGAAATTAGAGTTTTGGGGAAACTCGATGGTTGTTTTTAGAGAGACAGAGTTTCTGGAGCTATTTTTGGACCTAGAATACAAAGTGTGGTGGCTTGTATTTATAGGCAGCCAAAGATAGCCCTTGCGCTAGACCTAATTTTGGCTTGGCACCTATACTAGTAGCGCCACTCCCTTTGGAAAGTTGTTAAGTCATCAAGAAACAAATTTTTGACCTTTTTGGATGCAAGATAGAAGATTTGGGCACCTATTCTAGTGACTACCATATAATTTTTGGCCTACCTTCACTAGGAGTGACTCAGGAAAGTCTAAGAATGATCTGGAAGGTTTCGAGTAGCAAGGCTCGGCCGGGAATGGATGGGAACCCTTAAAATAGTATCCTAAAGGTGACCAACTTGATAATTAGAGCATGAGTAGTTAAAAAGGGTGACCGGCCTACTAAGGGCAAAATGGTCATTTAATTTGAAAAACACTGGGATCGATTCGAGGTTGATCGTGAGAAGACTCAAAGGTTAGAAACACTATTAGAAGTGCTCTGAGGGATTTCTAGTTTGATGCCTAGAGGTGGTGTGGTTGGAAAAAGCAACCAGCCCACTGGGGGCAAAATGCTCATTTCACACCAAGTTTATTGAAATGGACTTGGAATAGTCTGAAAAGGTACTGGAAGTTTCAGAATATTGTTAGAAGCATCCTTGGAAGGTAAACTGGTTTGATACTCAAAGCCGGTGTGGTTCCTGGAGGCGATTGGATGTTTAGGGGCGAAATGATCATTTTGACCGAATGCTCTCGGAACCGATCCGAAAGGGATTGGGAGACATTAAAATGTGTTAGATTATCTTTAGGACAATCCTAAAAGGGTGGAATTACCGCTCTAAGCTCGAGAAACGTGCCAGTGGGGCCTACTGAGGCATTTTGGTCATTTTTTACCAAAATGGACTAGCAAGCATTAGTGTTGACCTAGGTTTTAAGTGTTTCCGTCACACTGACAGTGTGTGACGAGTTGGTTTCCAAAGGTACCATGTCCTCTGATAAACGTGTCACGACCAAGAGGCGTGTTCGGTCCCGTGACATAGGGGTTTTTTTAGCATTCCCGATGTTGACCTGTTTGTGAGTGTTTCCGTCACTCTGCCAGTTGCAATGTTTATGAGTATTTTTCTCACTCTGACGGTGTGTGTTCATTCCAAAGATTACCTAATCTTGAGAAGCAACTGGATAGTCTTATTGCCTTGGGGCCTTAGGTACTTTCCCAATTGACTTGTCGAATAGTGGATATTCTACGTTAATAGGCTAGCAAGCGCCAGAAGTGAATCTCTCTATCATCTCAAGGACTTGGGTTCTGTTTTGGTTGATAGGTATGAAGGGATTTATCATTCCGACGGGTTTTGTGCTTTCTCAATAAACATGTCGTGTTAGATGGACTTATCGTTTGAGGGATCAAATTTCTCCAAAGACGTGCCAAATTGAGTATGACTGATCTTGATTGGAATTGGAATTGGAGTTAAGGTTAAAATACGAATTTACCATCTTTAGGAAGACATGCTAACTGGAATTGGACCGAGCAATGCCCCAAGGGCATTTTGGTCATATTGCCTCTATTGAGCTTGGCAGGCCTACAAAGTAGTTGATTAACTGGATTGAGTCTGGAAAGCTAGTTTGGGCTTGAATGTGTCTGTATCGGTTTGAATATGAGTTTGGTCAAGCTAGAGATTGCTGAGCAAGCAAAAATAGGGTGCTTACAAATGAGCTACGTGATCGATCCTCATTTCTCACCCCTCTATATTTCCCCTCTCTCTACACTTTTTATTTATCTCTCCCCTTTTTTCGGAGTCAAAGATTGTTTTTACTAAATGTGGTGCTTGTGTTATCATTTCCTTCAAGTCAAGGGCATCACAGATTGGGGGGAGGTCCCTAAAAACAGTTATCAACCACAAAGTGTGAAACAAAGGGGATAAACCAAAAATCACTTCTCATTCCATTTAGATCTATTTATATGGCATGAAAGCTCTTGATTTAAAGCAAAGATGACAGGCAAAATTGGATGCAGAATAATAAAGGATAATAAGAAAATGGACGAATCTAGAAAACATCCATTTTCATTGTACTTTGGAAAAACCCTCGAGACAGGTTTTGGAACCACACCAACTTCTTCTATGCTCCATTCGCGTGGTTCATCACTTGGGTGCTAATGACCTTAGCATTAATCAAATCCTATATCATGCCCCTGCATTTCGGAGTGGTATTCACAAATGAGAGCAAGGTTGAATTTGGGGGGCAATGGACTTGGCAAGGTTCGAGCAGGTATAGGATTTAAGTGTCCAGCCTTTAGGGCATCGTAATAAGCTTCTGTCTTAATGCAAGCTAGGTTAGTGAAGACACGGGCTGTCGATTTTGCCAATTTGGATTAAAGTATAGTCGGACTACAATTAGCCCGAGAGCAAGTACTTGAATAGGCATGGGTGGCTGGGACTGGTATTGCGAGTGATATTGCGGTGGCTGAGCAGGCTAGATGGCAGACACTTCTCCTTTCTTTTGACCTATTGCCGGTGCTGTGGGCACCTTATTTGCTATACTTACAAAAAAATTCTTTAGTTTTGGTATAGAGGTCAGCGATCCTCCTGATTTTTAGGTCATTCTTTATCATCTCCCTTTGTATTATCAACTCTGAGAAGCTCTTCTCTATGCATGTGCAAAGTTTTTCGTAATATAATCCTTAAAAGGTGTGCACGAATAGCTGCACATACTCTTTCTCTTCCAGCAGGGGATTAACTTATGTTGCAGACTCCCTCCATTTCAAGGCATATGTCTTGAAACTCTCCTTTTCTCCATTATTCATTAGCATGAGAGCCCAACGATCAATGGTCAGATTAATGTTATGTCGACACTGGGTTTTGACTACTAGGACCAGTTTCCCCCCAGGTTGTAATCTTTTTTAAATCATGGCGTGCAAACCATTGGAGAGCAGGCCCCATCAAGCTGTGCTAAAACAATTGCATGAGGAGTTTTGGGTCATTTCCATGACACTAAGTGCCAACATAAAGACGCAGATGGGTTATGGGATCACCAGTGCCATTAAATTTTTGAAAGTCGGGCATTTTGAACTTGGCAGGTCGCGGATGCTCTAGGAAGAAGCAGAGTTCGTCATAAGAAGTCAGATCGAAGGTGCCATGCCCATAGAGGCTATATAAAGACTCCTCAAACCCTTTTTTTTCTAGACTGAGTAGGTTTGGGAAAGTCTTCTTCTTGGTGGGCGATAGCAGGATAGTTTCTTCCTCTTCTTCTTCGACGTTCACTACTTTGGGGTCCTCCTTGTTCTTGCTAATGTTATCAAAGTGAAGCACGACTCTAGGTGGGGTAACCTCTGGCTCTTTAGGAGGTGGTGTGTTAGCCTCAAGTTTTCATTAATTGATTTTGATGATAACAAATATAAATGTTTTAATGATTAAAATTTGGTTAATCTCAAGATTTCATAATAAAGTAAGTTTGATGTATGAGTTAAGATTTTTAAAGATTTTTTTATTTAAATATATTGTGCATTTCAATGATATATCACTTAATTTTTATTTATGTTTTAAATGTTAATTATCTAACATTTATTGAAGTTATTGTTCATCTTGGACTTAAAAGGAATGCATAGCATGAAGAAGAAGACTAAGTTAAAGATAATGGTAAGAAAGCTCATTAGAGATAGTTTTAGTATTATGTACATAACTTTTGATCCAACTGTTGGATTGATCTGATTTTTATGGCATTGGAAATAAGACTCAAATTTATATAAATGGTATTCTATGAGGATTTCGTGAATAGAATGTCTTATGGGACAAAACTGAGCTGGAATGTGACACATTGGAGTAGAAGTTTAAAATATGACAGCTGGGAGATAGCTCGAGTAATTTTATCATTACTTTTGATCTAACCGTTGTATATCTATGATTCTTATTGATCTGAAAAGATTACTTCCAGGGCTACAACTTTTATCTTATAGCCATGTTCAAATTCAAACGTCATAAGGGAGAAAATTGAGCTGGAAGTGAAGACAAATCTGCAGAAATTCAAATATGCCAACTGGGAGACAGCTTGAGTATTTTGATGATAACTTCTAATCTGACCATTGGATCGACATGATTCTTTCAGGTTTGAAAAGATGACTTCTATAACTACAACTTTTATCTTATAGATATTTTCAAATTCAAACGTTATAAGGGAGAAAATTGAGCTGGAAGTGAAGACAAATCTGCAGAAATTCAAATATGCCAATTGGGAGACAGCTTGAGTATTTTGATGATAACTTTTGATCTAGCCGTTAGATTGACATGATTCTTAAGGTTTTGAAAAGCAGACGTCAATATCTACAACTTGTCTCTTATAGACATTTTCAAATTCGAATGTTATCAAGGAGAAAATCGAGGAGGAACAGAAGTAATCATATCTGAAATTCAAATCCTGACTGGCAGCAACTTTGTTCAAACGGGAAGAAATGTGTTCAAACCTCTTCAACGACTAGAAGTTGATTTTAAGCTACAAATAATCCACTACTCTTCCTCTATAAATAGAGATACACAAGAGAAGCAAGGACACATAAGAGATTACAAAAGATTGAGCATACAAAGTGATATTCATCAAGATCTTCAAGTTTTGAGCTTTACTTCTTCATTCATTCTCTCATCTTTGAGCTTCATTCTTTTATTCAACTTTTGAGAGTTTTGTATCTATTGTTGTAAGATTCAACTCTCCTATATCATTTGTAAAAGGGTTGCTAAACCCTTGTGATTTATTTCTTGAGTGATTGAGAGGAACACTTGGAGAAAAAGATCCTCTTGGTGCTTTGTTTTGGAGAGCAAAAACAAAGAGTTATTTTTTGAGTGTTTTTGGAACAAAACACTTGGTGTAAAGGTTTGCTAGCAACCGGACAAGCTAGTGGTGTAAAGCTATTTGAAGAATAGTGGATTTGCCCAAGGAAGGAGCCTTGGAGGTGGACGTAGGATTGGCATAAGAGGAGCCAACCGAACCACTTTAAATCGTTGTGTTTGATCTCTTCTCCTTTCTCTTTTTTTTTATCTTGCTTAATATTTTCCTTACATATAATCTTGATATACTTGAGACACACACACACTTGAATCATTTGTACTAATCTCACATTGATCATATCTTAGCTTGTCTTATTCATTACTTAACTAGATTAATATTTTTTATCTTTTTCTATTGCATCTCACCTCTTGGAAATTAAGTGTATTGGATTATTCTAAATTTTAATTTTTAATTATAAACCCAATTCACCCCCCCTCTTGGGTTGCCACCTGGTTTAACAATTGGTATCAGAGCAAGGGCTCTAGTATTTGGCTTAACCGTCATAGAGTAGATAATGGCAACCATAATTGGAACATCACTTGCCGAAGGTCAATCCACCAATAGACCTCCTTTGTTCAATGGCACAAATTATAATTATTGGAAAGCTAGGATGAGAATTTACATTCAAGCTGTAGATTATGAATTATGGAGAGTTATAGTTAATGGTCCTAAAATACCAACCAAAACCATAGGTGAACAAAATGTGCCTAAAGAAGAAAGTGAATGGAATGAGAATGACTTAAAAAGTGTTCAAATAAATTCTAAAGCCATGAACTTGCTATATTGTGCATTAGATCCTAATGAGTTTAATAGAATCTCTACATGTGAGTCGGCCAAGGAAATTTGGAACAAATTAGAAGTTACACATGAGGGAACTAATCAAGTCAAAGAGTCTAAGATTAGTATGCTTGTTCATAAATATGAATTGTTTAAAATGAATCAAGAGGAGTCTATTTCTGATATGTTTACTAGATTTACTGATATTATAAATGCCTTGAAATCTCTTGTTAAATGTTATACTAATGTTGAAATGGTGAGAAAGATTCTTAGGTCTTTACCAAGGAGTTGGGAGCCGAAAGTAACTGCAATACAAGAAGCCAAAGATCTCACGAGACTTAGCTTGGATGAGCTCTTGGGTTCACTCATGACTCACGAGCTTACCATGAGAATGGATGACGACGAAAACAAAAAGAAGAAAAGCATAGCATTGAAATCATCCACCACTTCCTCCATATTTGATAGCAATGATGGAGAAACTAGCAATGAAGATGAGGAGCTTGCCATGATTACAAAGAAATTCAAAAGATTTTTAAGGAAGAAGAAGCAAGCTGGACGAAAATTTTCAAAAAATAATGAAGCAAAAGGAGAAGGTAACAAAAATGATAAAATAATTTGTTATGAATGCAAAAGACCGGGTCATATAAAATTCGAGTGTCCTCAACTCAAAAATTCAAGAAAAAATGACAAAAAGAAAGCTATGGTAGCGGCTTGGGGAGAAAGTGATGATAGTAGCTCCGAAGAAAGCGATAATGAAGTTGCCAATCTATGCTTAATGGCAAAGGAAGACAATGAGGTATGTGATACTTTTAATGAACATTTTTCTTATGAAGAATTACAAAATACTTTTGAGGAATTGCATGATGATCTTAAAAAATTAGGCATAAAAAATTTAGCCCTCAAAAAGATTATTTCTTCTCTCTCTCAAGAAAATGAATCTTTGAAAAATGAAAATGAAATTTTGAAAAAGAATGTTGAAGACTTATCTTTCAAACTTAAAACTTCAAATGATTTAAAAAATGAAAATAACACTTTGAAAATAAAAGTTGACGAATTGAATAATACGCTTTCAAAGTTTGTAAAAGGAAGAGAAAATTTGGATATGTTACTCGGAAAACAAAGATGTGTTTTTGACAAAGTTGGAATTGGTTACAATCATTTTCAAAAGCAAAAATTTTACAAGAATTTCTTTAAAACAACATCATCTAGTAATTTACACTCTACATGTTATTTTTGCCATAAGAAAGGTCATCAATCACATTCTTGCCCACTTCAAAAAAATATATATGTTGGAGTCAAACAAGTTTGGGTTCCTAAGAAAATTGTGAGTTCAAGTAACTTTAAAACTAACCTCTATGGCCCCAAGAAAGTTTGGGTACCAAAAACCAATTGTTGATTTGTTTTTGTAGGTTCACCTAAAATCCAAAAGAGCAAGATGGTTTCTTGATAGTGCTTGCTCAAGGCATATGACGGGTGAAGAATCAATGTTTACAACTCTAGTACCCAAAGATGGGGGATATGTGACTTTTGGAGACAATAACAAAGGAAAAATTATTGGTATTGGTAGTATCGGTAAAAGTCCTTTTCCTATTATTGAAAATGTTTTACTTGTTGAAGGTTTGAAACATAATTTGATTAGTATTAGCCAATTATGTGATAAAGGAAATAGAGTTATTTTTGAAAATACTCATTGCATAATTGAAAATATCATAGATAATAAAATATTATTTGTTGGTTATAGGTATGAAAATGTATACGTCATTGATCTTAATGATATATCTTCTAGTGATGTAAAATGTTTTTCGGCTATGAGTGATAGTAATTGGTTATGGCATAGAAGACTTGCACATGCTAGCATGGATTTGATTTCAAAACTTTCTAAAAATGATTTAGTCATTGGACTACCAAAAATAAAATTTGAAAAAGATAAACTTTGTGATGCATGTCAAAAAGGAAAACAAACTAGAACTTCTTTTAAATCTAAAAATATTATTTCTACCTCTAGACCATTACAATTATTACATATGGATTTATTTGGTCCAACTAGGACAATTAGTTTAGGTGGAAAGCAATATGCACTTGTCATTGTTGATGATTATTCAAGATATACATGGACATTTTTTCTTGCACATAAAGATGATGCATTACATACTTTTGCAAAATTTTGTAGAAAAGTTCAAAATGAAAAAGGTTTTACAATTACAACTATTAGAAGTGATCATGGTGGTGAATTTGACAATTTGCAATTTGAAAAATATTGTGATGAAAATGGTTTTGAACATAATTTTTCGGCACCAAGAACACCACAACAAAATGGTGTAGTAGAAAGAAAAAATAGAACTCTTGAAGAAATGGCTAGAACAATGTTATGTGAAAATAATCTACCAAAATATTTTTGGGCCGAAGCCGTTAATACCGCTTGTTATGTTATAAATCGTGCTATGATTAGGCCTATTCTTAAGAAAACCCCATATGAACTTTGGAAAGGTAGAAAACCTAATATTAGTTATTTCCATGCTTTTGGATGTAAATGTTTTGTTTTGAATAATAACAAAGATAATTTGGGTAAATTTGATGCTAAATCCGATGAGGGCATATTTCTTGGGTATTCTATATCTAGTAAAGCTTATAGAGTTTTTAACAAAAGAACCTTAGTGGTGGAGGAATCTATTCATGTAGCATTTGATGAATCTAACAATGTTTCTTCTAAGAAAACTGCATGTGATGATGATATAAATATTGAACAAAGTATGGAAGATCTTACCATTATGGAAAGAGAAGATGGATCTTTAAAGCAATCTTTTATAGAAAAGAATCAAGGAGAAAGTTCAACTAAGCTTCCTTCAAGTGAAGAAGGATCCAAAGAAAATGCACAAGACTTGCCAAAAGACTGGAGGTATGCACGCAATCATCCTAAAGAGTTAATTATTGGTAATCCCTCACAAGGTATAAAAACTCGTTCTTCTCTCCGTAATGTTTGTGGTAATTTAGCATTTTTATCTCAAATCGAACCTAAATGTTTTAAAGAGGCTGAAAATGATGAAGGTTGGATCTTAGCTATGCAAGAAGAGTTAAATCAATTTGAAAGAAATAAGGTTTGGACTTTAGTTCCAAGACCTAATGACTATCCCGTGATTGGTACAAAATGGGTTTTTAGAAACAAAATGGATGAATCCGGGGTTGTTATTAGAAATAAAGCTCGATTGGTAGCTCAAGGTTACAATCAAGAAGAAGGAATTGATTTTGATGAAACATTTGCACCCGTAGCTCGACTTGAAGCTATTAGAATGTTGCTTGCATTTGCATGTTTTAATAATTTCAAACTTTACCAAATGGATGTTAAAAGCGCATTTTTAAATGGCTATATTTCAGAAGAGGTTTATGTGGAACAACCTCCTGGTTTTCAAAATCATGTTTTTCCAAATCATGTTTTCAAACTTACAAAAGCTTTATATGGTTTAAAACAAGCTCCTAGAGCATGGTATGAGAGATTAAGTAAATTTTTGATTGATAATGGTTTTTCAAAAGGAAAAATTGATACTACTCTTTTTATAAAATCTAAAGATCATGACATGTTAGTAGTACAAATATATGTTGATGATATTATTTTTGGTGCTACTAATGAAGAGATGTGCAAAGAATTTTCTAAATGTATGCAGGGAGAATTTGAAATGAGTATGATGGGAGAATTAAATTTCTTTCTTGGACTCCAAATTAAGCAATCTAAGGAAGGCATTTTTATCAATCAATCCAAGTACATAAAGGATTTATTAAAAAGGTTTGAAATGGAGAACTTAAAGCCTATTGGGACTCCAATGAGTACTACTACAAATCTTGACAAAGATGAAAATGGTAAGCCGGTTGATGAAAAGAAATACCGAGGTATGATTGGCTCATTACTTTACTTAACTGCTAGTCGACCCGATATTATGTTTAGTGTGTGCATGTGTGCTCGATTTCAATCATGTCCCAAAGAATCACATCTTACTGCTGTCAAAAGAATATTTCGTTATTTATTAGGAACACAAAATATAGGATTATGGTATCCTAAAGACATATCTTTTGACTTAATTGGATATTCTGATGCGGATTATGCTGGTAGTAAAATTGATAGAAAAAGTACTAGTGGCACGTGTCAATTTCTTGGACACTCTTTAATCTCATGGTTTAGTAAGAAACAAAATTCGGTTGCTTTATCCACTGCTGAAGCCGAATATATTGCGGCTGGAAGTTGTTGTGCTCAAATTTTATGGATGAAACAACAATTAGAAGATTTTGGATCACATTTTGATCATATTCCTATTAGATGTGATAATACTAGTGCTATTAACTTGTCTAAAAATCCAATCCAACATTCTAGAACTAAACATATTGAAATTCGACATCATTTTATAAGAGATCATGTTCAAAAAGGTGATATTGTTCTTGAATTTGTTAATACTGACCACCAATTAGCTGATATTTTTACAAAACCCCTAAGTGAAGATAGATTTTGTTTTATAAGAAGAGAACTTGGTATGTCTAATCCTATTATATAAATACTAGATGTTGATGAATTTTTTTGAGAATGCCAAATATTTCTATTCTCATTTTTGTAGGGGGAGCATATCTAGTTTACTATGTTACTTTTTGTTGATGACAAAGGGGGAGAAATATGTTTTTAAAAGAGATTGAGATATTGATTTATTATGAAAAGTCAAGTAGTGAGGGGGAGATATAATCATTTTTTGGATAAATCTTGAGATAATCTTGAGACAATTACCTAATATATGTTTCTAAATAATTAATGCTTGTTATCATCAAAATCAATTAATGAAAACTTGAGATATTGATTTATTATGAAAAGTCAAGTAGTGAGGGGGAGATATAATCATTTTTTGGATAAATCTTGAGATAATCTTGAGACAATTACCTAATATATGTTTCTAAATAATTAATGCTTGTCATCATCAAAAAGGGGGAGATTGTTAGCCTCAAGTTTTCATTAATTGATTTTGATGATAACAAATATAAATGTTTTAATGATTAAAATTTGGTTAATCTCAAGATTTCATAATAAAGTAAGTTTGATGTATGAGTTAAGATTTTTAAAGATTTTTTTATTTAAATATATTGTGCATTTCAATGATATATCACTTAATTTTTATTTATGTTTTTAAATGTTAATTATCTAACATTTATTGAAGTTATTGTTCATCTTGGACTTAAAAGGAATGCATAGCATGAAGAAGAAGACTAAGTTAAAGATAATGGTAAGAAAGCTCATTAGAGATAGTTTTAGTATTATGTACATAACTTTTGATCCAACTGTTGGATTGATCTGATTTTTATGGCATTGGAAATAAGACTCAAATTTATATAAATGGTATTCTATGAGGATTTCGTGAATAGAATGTCTTATGGGACAAAACTGAGCTGGAATGTGACACATTGGAGTAGAAGTTTAAAATATGACAGCTGGGAGATAGCTCGAGTAATTTTATCATTACTTTTGATCTAACCGTTGTATATCTATGATTCTTATTGATCTGAAAAGATTACTTCCAGGGCTACAACTTTTATCTTATAGCCATGTTCAAATTCAAACGTCATAAGGGAGAAAATTGAGCTGGAAGTGAAGACAAATCTGCAGAAATTCAAATATGCCAACTGGGAGACAGCTTGAGTATTTTGATGATAACTTCTAATCTGACCATTGGATCGACATGATTCTTTTAGGTTTGAAAAGATGACTTCTATAACTACAACTTTTATCTTATAGATATTTTCAAATTCAAACGTTATAAGGGAGAAAATTGAGCTGGAAGTGAAGACAAATCTGCAGAAATTCAAATATGCCAATTGGGAGACAGCTTGAGTATTTTGATGATAACTTTTGATCTAGCCGTTAGATTGACATGATTCTTAAGGTTTTGAAAAGCAGACGTCAATATCTACAACTTGTCTCTTATAGACATTTTCAAATTCGAATGTTATCAAGGAGAAAATCGAGGAGGAACAGAAGTAATCATATCTGAAATTCAAATCCTGACTGGCAGCAACTTTGTTCAAACGGGAAGAAATGTGTTCAAACCTCTTCAACGACTAGAAGTTGATTTTAAGCTACAAATAATCCACTACTCTTCCTCTATAAATAGAGATACACAAGAGAAGCAAGGACACATAAGAGATTACAAAGATTGAGCATACAAAGTGATATTCATCAAGATCTTCAAGTTTTGAGCTTTACTTCTTCATTCCATCTCATCTTTGAGCTTCATTCTTTTATTCAACTTTTGAGAGTTTTGTATCTATTGTTGTAAGATTCAACTCTCCTATATCATTTGTAAAAGGGTTGCTAAACCCTTGTGATTTATTTCTTGAGTGATTGAGAGGAACACTTGGAGAAAAAGATCCTCTTGGTGCTTTGTTTTGGAGAGCAAAAACAAAGAGTTATTTTTTGAGTGTTTTTAGAACAAAACACTTGGTGTAAAGGTTTGCTAGCAACCGGACAAGCTAGTGGTGTAAAGCTATTTGAAGAATAGTGGATTTGCCCAAGGAAGGAGCCTTGGAGGTGGACGTAGGATTGGCATAAGAGGAGCCAACCGAACCACTTTAAATCGTTGTGTTTGATCTCTTCTCCTATCTCTTTTTTTTTATCTTGCTTAATATTTTCCTTACATATAATCTTGATATACTTGAGACACACACACACTTGAATCATTTGTACTAATCTCACATTGATCATATCTTAGCTTGTCTTATTCATTACTTAACTAGATTAATATTTTATATCTTTTCTATTGCATCTCACCTCTTGGAAATTAAGTGTATTGGATTATTCTAAATTTTAATTTTTAATTATAAACCCAATTCACCCCCCCTCTTGGGTTGCCACCTGGTTTAACATGGTGCAGATGAGGAAA
Organism: Euryodendron excelsum; assembly: GCA_033060915.1. Lineage (NCBI taxonomy): Eukaryota > Viridiplantae > Streptophyta > Magnoliopsida > Ericales > Pentaphylacaceae > Euryodendron > Euryodendron excelsum. Next base: position 11,404,813 of record CM065392.1, on the reverse strand, counting down.
GAGCTGAGGCAGGATCTTTGGACGCTATGGACTATATTAGCTTGAACATCTGACCCATCTTAGTTCTCATCTCATTGATTTTTTCTCGGGACACCACGCTGCCAGATGCGGCTTCGTTAGAGTGAGTTGCCAATTGAGAGGCCCCTTGTCGGGTGATAATGGGTGCTCTGAGAGGTGCTTAAGCCTTTTTGGGAGCAATGATATCTTTCATAGCCTTCCTAAAAAATAAAAAAAGAAAAGACCAGAGTTTAGCAACAAGGATCTTGGAGATTGCTATGCAATGCATCTCTTAAAGGTGCCCCTACTTTGAGAAGGGTCAAAGCATGATGCTTGGGCTCACGCGTGGAGATAAGGGTTTGACCCTTTATGCAATACCGTACCTGTATCTGTAGTTATTCATACATACATACATCCAATCATCCACGATAATTATAAATGATAATTTTATTGAAGTGAGTTCCTCTTGTACATGAAATTTCAACAGTACATTAAAGGGGAAAATACTTTCCTTAGGACTTTCACCTATCTGTTTTTATATCTGAAATCGTAAACTACTCTTAAGTCTTCGGATTCACCTTCTCTTATGGAGGTCGCTGAGAGACCTTACTTTCGAGTTGCCCCTAGTCTTCTTACCATCCTTATCTCCGTGAGAGGAGAGGGATTGGGGCCCCTTTTTATGACTTCGATGCATGCTATGAATTCTTAGGGTCACTTGGTACCCTTAGGAATTTAGGTAAGTTTTGCATAAGCGTGATTGGCTTTGAAGGTTGATCATATGTATGGAATGTAGTGACTTGAGTTAATTTGAAACTCTTGTCTTGAAATAGAGTTCGATGCATGAGCATGAAAATAGCATAGTAGCATAACAGTAGGATTTAAGCAATTTAACTGGACAGAAGGTAAGAAAAAGTAAAGCAGTCGCCCTTTCCTCCTTGGTTTTGAAATTGATGCATGTGTCTTAAATCTGGAAAAGGTACGACTATGCGTGGGATGCTATATGAGCATGAGGTTAGGGGATACTAATGCTTCCTAAAAAGCTCAGTTCTCAAACCTTTAAACCTCCGTCGTCCATCCCCGAAAGGGTGAACCCTATCTTTGGTTGGTGGTTCTAGTGAGGGAACTATTAGGAGGCCGTAAGCTAATAAACTGATACAGCATCTGCCCACAACCAATATATTGGTCCCTCTTCTAAATAGAAAGGTAGTAACTAGGTAATAATGCAAATATACAAATGCAAGTGATTATGTGTGCGCGGAATTTTTTTTTTTTAAATGGAGGAAAGGGCCCAGTAACTCCCATTCATCCTGTTCATTCATTTCATGCATCACAGTTAATATAAGACAAAAGCAGAAGGTGAGTACCTACAAAACAAATGCATGGAGTTCATATCTTTCTAAAAAACCTAATACAAGATAAAGATGAATAATAGATGTAAGAGCATAAGATGATATGCATAGATGCAAGTGATGACAGTTTTTGAAAATATTTTCAAATTGTTTTAAAAAGTGGACAAAATTGGACAAAGGAATCGGAGATTCTGGTTAAGTGAGAGGTGAAGAGACATGACAATGGCCTAACCCTCTAAGTGTCCCCAGCGGAGTCGCTAACTGTCACACCCCGGTTTTTAGCCTTGAGTCTAGGTCCTGACTTGAAACAAAATCCCGATACTCTGTCTGTTAAAACTCACCCTCCTAAAAGGACGAGTGCGACGGGGTTTTAAACTGAAAACTGATTTGATTAAGGGCTTTTTGAAAAATGTTTGAAGTCGCTACTTAACTTTGATGAAGGTGTGTTGTGTCAACCTAAAACTAAGTAAAACCCGAAGGCTAACCTTAGGGTTTTTTGAAAAGGTTTTGGAAAACTTTTTCAAGAGAGGGTTTTTGAAAAAATAAGTTGGTTGGCAACCTTTAAAGAATGTTTTTGCCCTTTTAGAAAGTGACTCCATTTTGGTCTTTAAAAATAATGATTCTAGGTTCAGAGATTGATTACATCTAGGGAAGATAATCGAAGACTATTACCTTACCCTGTCCTTGCAGTACCTACATGTCTACTCACCCTAGGTTTCACTCACTTAAATCTTCAGTTCCTAAATATCCATTTGTGTCCATCTTAAAAAGATTTTGAAAAGGAATGTGTCATCACTGTTGGATGTATGAATGCATGATGCAATTTGAAAGGAAAAAAAAAAGTTTGGAAGAAAGTTGAGGTTGAAAAGCTTTTGTGAACTTGTCTCGAAAAGGTTTTTTAATTTTTTTTTTTTTATGTACGTTATGAAAGGTATGTTGATGTTTCATTGCCTTTAAGAAATAAGCTATTTAAAATGTTGATGTTTCATTGCCTTTAAGAAATAAGCTATTTAAAAGCTAAACTCCTTCAAGGCAATGAATTTTGGGAAACATTTTTAGAAAAGGGGTTATAGAACCCTTGTTTGAATATCTTACTTTACCTTAAGTAACACTAACCATAGGAAGGCTGATGATTGCTTCAAGAGTGGAATGTTTTGAAAATAGTTTCAAAAAAAGGGTTTTGAAAAACCTTTAGGGTTTAGAACCCTAATATGAACATCATAGGTTTCATTTGATGCATCACTTTCCTTAGGAAACCCTAACCATAAAAGGGTTAAGATCACCTTAGGGTTGTGAGTTTTTGAAATTATTTTGGAAATAGTTTTTGAAAAATAGTAAATGTCTATCCATTTTGGATTGAGACAAGTCTTGAAAGAGCCTTTTAAAATATTTTTGAGTTGTAGTTGGAGTTTGAAAAAGGATCCCAGAGTTACAATCTTGAAGCCTCCTAACCTAGGTTGGGTAAACTAGTGTTCAGGTAATCTAGGATTTGGTTGATCTCGGGTTGGACCAACTTGGGTTAGGTTGACCTAGTGTTTGGTTGACCTAGGGTTTGGACCATCTAAGGTTTGTTTGACCTATCAGGTTTGGTTGACCTAAGGTTAGACAACCTCCGGTTGGAAACGACTTGGGATGCCAATAACCTAGGATTTAGGAAGGATGCCTTGAAGTAGAAAAAATTTGATTTGATGCAATATTAAAATGTATGGTTTTTAGTTGAAAAATGAAAGTTCTATTTTTGGAAGGTTTTGAAAAAGGAAATTTCTTATTTAAGAAAATTTTGAAAAAGGAAAGTTTTAAGTTTTATTTCTAAAAATAGAGGATTGGATTTTGTTTTCAAAAATAGAAGATCGGATTTTGTTTCAAAAAATATAGGATTTGATTTTGTTTTCAAAATTAGAAGATTTGATTTTGTTTTCAAAATGAGAATATTTGTTTTAATTTCCAAAATGGAATGATTCGATTTAGTTTCCAAAAATGGAATGATTTGACTTAGTTTCCAAAATGGAAGATTGAATTTTGTTTACAAAATGGAAAGATTTGATTTAGTTTCCAAAATGGAATGATTTAATTCCAAAATGGAAGAAGTTATTTAAAAATCCATGATTTTGTGTGCAAATCTTTTGTATGAAACTTATGATTTTATGTGAAACTTTTGGTTTGACAAAGTTATGATTTTTGTGACACTTTTCGAAAACAAATCGAGTGAATTATGCAATTTTGTAAAGTATGATGCAACATAAATATTGAAAACCCTTTTCATGCAATGAATGTAATGATGCAAAAATGAAGTTTAGGTAACAAGGATAGGGTTTTCTAAGACATTGACTTCTGGAGCTTCAAGAAAACAACTCTTGGACCAATTTTGGAAAAATATTTGAACATGAAATTTAAAGAGGTTTGAAAGAGGTGTTTTAAGGTTTTGAAACCCTAATGTGACCCTTGGAGGCTTTTTTGAATATTCCACTTTCCTAAAGCGATCCCAACCATGAAAAGACTAAAATCACTTTATGGTTGTGATTTTGAAAACTAGTTAAGGCTTGAAATCCTAATGTGGACCTTGGTGGTCACTTTGAATATGTTACTTTCCTGTGGAAACCCTAACTATGAGGATGTTAGAATCACTCTAGGATTGTGAGTTTGAAAATAAGAACAATACATGAACATGACAAATATAATACACAAGGGTCGTGAACATACAAGGTTGAAGGTTTCACCACATTGTAAGAGACTTTAAGATCATACCATGATTAGTTTGGCTAAAGGAGGACCCTCAACATGGCGATCTCCCCAAAGCTTCCCCTAAGCATGGACCTAAGTTCCTCTTGTTTAAAACATGCAAGAAGAGGGGATAAAAAATAGGGATTAAAAGGGAGAATAGTTTAAGTGGACTAGGAGGGAGAAGAGAAGGAGTGGGAGAGCAAAAAAGTAAGATAAAAAAACCTACCTTGTCTTCAATGTTAAGTGGAGCTTCAATGAAGGCTTTGCCTTGGATTTAAGAAGCTTTCAAGAGCTTTAAAGAGGCTGGAGTTAGCCTTTAATAGAGCTTGGACGCTAGGGTTAGAGGTGTGTAGGCTAGGGTTTGGTGGAGGCTCCCTTTGAGGCTTGAAGGCTAGGGTTTTGGGGGAATTTCGGGGGCTATAGAGAGTCTAGTAGAGTTTTGTTGCATTTTTCAGACCTAGAATACGCTTGGGGGTGGTCTGTATTTATAGGCCAAAAATCAAAGGAGGTGGCGCCACTTTTAGTGGCTCCAAGCCAAAATTTGGCCATGGCTCCCAACCATTTTTGGCCAAGCTCTACTACAAGTGGTTCCGGTTTGATTTGAAAACTTGTTGGGCTGTGGGGCCTAGTTGGAAAAGAGATTAGGGCACTTGGAAGTGACTCAAGGATTGCCGATTTGATACCCATAGCTGGAGTAGTTGAAAAGGGTGACTGGCCTGCTAGGGGCAAAACGGTCATTTTGACCGGGGTTCATTGGAATGGTCTCGAAATGGACTGGAATGACACTTGAAGATTGGGGATACTCATGAGGAGTGTATTGGGGGTTTACCTGTTTGATACCCAGAGCCGGTGTAGTTGATGAGGTCGATCGGGGTGCCTAGAGATAAAATGACCATTTTAACCAGGAACCAGTGAAATGGGTTCCGAATTAGTTCAAATGGCATTCTGAGCATGTTGGATTTTCTAGGAAAATCTTGAAATGGGTGGAGTTATTGCTCTAAGGACTTAGGAACTTCTCCAAGAGCGTGCCGAATTGAATCGGACTAGGTGATGCTTTAGGGGCATTTTGGTCATTCAACTTTGATCGGGCTTAGAAGGCCCTAGAAGCAATTGATTGGTTGGACTGGAATGTGAAAAGCTAGTTTGGGACTTGAATCTATCTGTGAATTTGAATGTGAGTCCGATCGGACCAGAGATTGCCGAGCGAGAAAAAATAAGATACCCACAATCGACCTTGGAAAATTCATTGTATTCCCAAAATATGTACCCAACCCCAAGAAAAAAAATTTTTCAACTTCAACCATTGTGAAAGTGAAATTTCTGAAAATTAAGGAAGATGACAAGTTTTACAAGGAAAAAAAATGTTCCTTTTGTCTGCGATGGCCACCAACCTTGTTTGTTAGCCTTGGGTATGCCCCTTGTAATCATGTATTTCTTTTATTTTCTTTTTATAAAATGCTTACCTTCGAAACAAAAATCGTTTTGATCTGTAAGGAAGAAAATTTTCAGCTTGGCCCTTTTGATATTGTTTTAGCCTTTGAAAAAAGTTGTAGCTATTCTAAGTACAAAACATTGTTGTGAGTTGTGACTTAACTCTTTTTTCTGTGGGTAAAGCAATTTTAATTGATTTCATATAATTTTATCATAAAAGTCTTCCTCAGGAATTGACTGCTTAAATTTTATGTAGTACTATACACTTTGGACATGTTATTGTGAGGATATTTAAGTTGCTGTTTTTCTTTTTTCTTTTTTTCTTTCTCCACAATACATATTTTGTTATCCTTTACTTATAGATTTGGAAGTGTGCATTCATTTTTTTTTTTTAACTTTTCATAATGTTTTCATCTATTTGCCAATGAGGATTGACTTGTGGAGCAAAACTAAATCATAGTATCAACGTTTTTTTTGTAATTTTAATACATATTCCATGTAATTTTAAGACATATTTCTTGGAATATGAGCCGAGTTAAATTTTTTTTGTTTTATTTAATGTAACTCTTTGGGCTTTATTTGGTTATGGCATTTTTAGGCTATGGAGGATAGCCACTCGAGTGGAGCATTCAACGGGTTTGGCCAATTTGGTCCATAGTTATCGAAAAACTCATTTTAGAGGGAAAAGCACGCTTCCAGTACGAGTACGAAACTCATTTGAAAATTTTGGAGAAAAGTTTCGAAAACTCTTAAAAAAACGTGTAAGAAACTCTTGAAATACTTGACGAAAACTCTTAGAAAACTCGAATTATTAATTTTTAGCATTTTTTTATATAAGTTCTAGCTAAGTTTTTATGTAGATTTTCACTAAATTTCTCAAAAGTTTCCTCTAATTTTCTTAAAAGTCTCTTTTGAGTTTTAAAAAATAATTTTAATAAAATTTCTATTAAAATTTTAAATTATTTCTCACTTCCCACTTCCCTTCACATTTTTTTTGTTTTTGGTGTCTTTGACTTTCGTTTCCCCTAATTTTTTTTGCTTCCCCTTTCTTTTCTGCTTCTTATTTTTGGTAATTATGGTTTGGACTGGTGAAAGGACGCTCCAGCAAAAGGTAAGAGAGAGTGGGTGTTATATACTATCGGATTTTATTTAGAAGAGTCATGAGCAAAGTATTGGCCTGTGTGATGTTGACCAACGGCTTCGCGGTCATTTTAAATGCGTTTGAGGGAGTAAAAATATCTTTTCCTAAGAATCTAGACTAGTAGCTTCTGTATTTTAGAGATTTTGTAGATTTTGTTAAGCTAGATACTCAATTAATAATTATAAAAATTGGTATGTGAAAGTGAGGCTCGACAGGTATAAGTAGGATATACCCGAAGGTTCATGGATTCAATATCTGAGAGAATTTAGCTGATTGTCTTCATATATAGATATCTATAATCCATATAAGTGTATATAATAATATATAAAAAGAACTTTAAAGTAAAATAATTATTTAAGTAGACATTCATAAATTATCAAAGAATGAATAGAAAAATATTTTTTAAATTATAAATAAAAATATAATTTTAAAAAAATTCAAGCAGAATAGTTGTCCCCTCAAGACCCTACATAGCTCTGCCACTGGCTCAATTTAAGTTTCGATACTCTTTAATTAATTAGGATTGATTATTGTTCTTATAATACAAGTGATAGCAGAGTGATGATCAACCTTGAATCTTCATGTCAAGGGTTTATGCAAGAAAACTTTTTTCTTATGCATAATGTGTCCATTCAATAGAATCTTCTAGCATTTTAATACTTTGTTGAATTTCTAATTTACTAAAATTTGTCTATGATAGGGGATTTGATATTAAGTCACAATTTTTTTAAATTGCATTTGAATTTAGGGTTTTAATTTTTTAAAATTTAGGATTAATTTTTCATAAATTATATGAAGACAGGTTTAGGGTGTTTTAAACTTCAGTATATGGTGTAAGTTTCGCTTGCAGCCTTGCACTGAACAAAAATTCTGACCACGACCTGTTAGGGTTATGGATCAAGCTCCCCTCCACACGTTAGATCTAATTTATTAGGTGGCAGAATGAAAATATATATATATAATATAGAGAATTCTGGACGTTTGACGGTGTGATCCGTCAATTATCAAGTCATCTGGATGAGGTTCTATCCCTTTGTTGTGGTTATGAAGAGCAGTGGATCACACTCCTCCGCGCCAACTCAGGCGACTGTTGATAGATGCTACTTTCTAATCAGCTGATTGTGACATTTGAATAATGACGCCATCAAATGACGTTTTCGTGACGTCAGGGATTAAGACAGGTTGAAATGTTGGTACACAGTGTGCCACTTGCGCAAGCTTTTCTAACTCCAGCGTAAACAATATAATGCCGCATACCCTCATACATTATATGAACCCTAAATCAACAGTAAATTCTAAAATATAAAAGTTTTATACATAAATTAATGGGCACTAATCTTACTTTTTTTAGTTGTCACTTATACTCTAAAAGAACTCACGTGTCGCATTTTGATATCTTACTTATATAAAAATATTATATACGATCACTGTTTAAAAATTAAACTATCCTAAAATCTTTTAAAACATAAAAATATTATATCCTCAACAAATTATATATGGGCCGGTGCTTGAGTAGATGGGGCGAGTCAAGCGAGTATTCTCGTAAGTGCGTGATACTAGCATCTCTCTTAAGCATGCAGGCGTGCCTTTTGAACACCAAGTTTGGGAGTTGTAAGGTTATTTCACTCAACGAAACCAAAGCCGAATTGTAAAGTATAAGATTTGCATTAACAAAAAAAGAAAACAAAAAATATAAAGGAGGAGAAAAAAAGAATCGTGAACAGTATGAGAAAGCTCTAAGCCTAAAACTTTCCCATAAAGTTCCAGTCAAAGGGAGAAAACCAAGTTTTTTTTAACTTTAGCAATTTTGGAGAAAAACTTGTCTCTGTAAAAGCAATATATTGATGAGTGCACATTTGTATAGAGTTTAATTTTGTTTCACCAACTGTACAAAAAAAAACATTTACGCGAGAGATTTATCAAAATGCAACACGTTTTATTTGTATTACTTTTTATATTGTGTTTAAATTCTTTTGTTGCTTTGCATTATTATTTTTCTACACAACAAATTAGCAAAATACGACACATCATCTTGAGAAATCCGTCATCTATATCTTTCTTAAAACTTTTTTGTTGCTTTTCATGACATATATGTCTCAATTTTGTGCACTGCCTATGCAGAAAATAATTTATGGATCAAAATTAAACTCATTTGTATAAGTCCTTTAATTAGTCTATTGTACTTGGAAATACATTATTATGTACTAAGTGGATTTTAGTGAATGTTAACATACTTAAAAGAAAACAATAACTACAATTAAGCTTTTTATAATTATCTGCTTCCACTGGTTACCGTTATATAAGGTTATTATTACCCACATAAGATGCACTTGCCCTACCATTTGATTATAGAATTCTATAAGAATGTTAGAACCTTAGAGGATTTGACTTTAAGATTTCACTGAAGGAGATATGAAAAGGAAATTTAAGTGTAAGAGATACTAAAAGGCTTTGTGCTTCTTGTTTAAAAGTAAGAAAAATAATAGTATTATGGAATCTAAATTGGTGCAAACCATTGTATCTAAGATTTATTTTAGATAGTGTCATTAAATGTTTGAAACCCAAAAGAAAAAAAAAAACAAGAGAAAATTTGGTCGTTAGATGACAGAAATTCAATAATGAAATGTCATCCTGGCAATGACAAGGTTTTAGCAAGCTGAAGTTACCCAAGTTCCTAAGAAGGCAAACACAAATTACCACCAAAAGACTAATAAACAAATGGAAATTTTGATTTTATCGATTTTTTTTTAAAGAGAAAACCCCACTGCATGACGTTACAATAGTACTTTTGGAATTATAAGCCAAGTTTTGTTTCTCTTTTGTAGTAGGTGAGTTACTAGCACCATTCTCCGCGCTGCTCTAGCCTGTCATAGCATAGGAGGTTTAGGCCTTTCTCTCCTGTTTTCTTCTTATCAATTGATTGAGCACCATAAATGCAATTCAATACAATTAAACTGACCTAAGTTAACTCTTGATTAGGTTAATTATATCCTCTTTAGTGTATGTTGTTCTGAGAGTCATATTTTAAGTTCATTGTAGGTAAATGTTGATAGAGAAAAGGATTTGGAGTCATAAAAGTGATCTGGAATCCGGGCACATATATCGAGGATTGTTGCTGGGATTTGTCTCAAAAAACATGCAAAATTTCACCCATAACTCATAATGAAATGAAAAATGTGCCGTTAAAAAGATCTCACGAAATTATACAAGTTCACATCTAACGAGCATTGCGAGAAATTAACTCCAAAAGCCTTGAACTGAGCTACAAAGAAATAAGGGAAGACAGTTAAAAATTGTGAAAAAATGCACTGAGCATTTGAACGGTGGAAACAAGAAGAAAAGTGGTGTTCGAACTGTAGTTGACAACTTTGAAGAAAAATGGTGATTTTGGCCTTTGGATTCGAACTCCCATAAGAGGGTTCAAACGCTCAGAGGCTAAACAAACAAAAAAGAAATTTACAGGCTTGAGTGTTTGAATGCGGATTATAAGGGGAATTTGACCGTTTGAACGATAAGAAGGATTTTTGAAAAAAAGTTTTTATTCCTGCTAGGACTTGATTTGTGATCTATATATATCGCTTCGATTTTTTCTGAAAAGAGGACAATTTCTTAAGGGTTTTTACTGCTTTTTAGTCTAGATTCACAGGAGTAATTAGGGTTTTCAATAGTCTTGTAATTATTTCCATTAAATTCAAGTTTTATTGCTTTAATTCAAGATTTTGTTCAAAACTTCATAGTTTACTGCAATTAATTCAAGATTCGTAGTTTTCCTAGTTCGTTTATAGTTTTTATATTCTAGAAAGTTTTTAATATAGAGTTAATTTTTTTTCCTAGCCATGAGCGGCTAAAGTTTTTAACTCGGGATCAATTGTAAAGATTGATTGGGGATTGAGGATGAACAATGGAGGTAAGGTTAACTTCACTGCTATATTTTCTTGTTTCTTCTTTTTCTTCTTTTTTTTCTTCTTCTTTGTTCTAGATACTTTCAAAAATCTAGGCGTCCTATTATATTCGGTAACGCTTATGCGTAAATACCACACTTAGTATATACCTTGTAACGTTTATGCGTGAGTTGGGTTCAGTATATGCGTTGCGTGAATAAATGATGTACGTTCTTGATTATAACAACTCGATTTATTCTATAAGTTGAAGATTGAAAAAACTTAGTTTTAAAGCTAAATCTTCTGCACCCGAAACTCACGACGTAGTCAAAGGATTTGAGTTATATGAAACCTCCATTGGGATTTCGAGAAACTCGGTTAATTGGATCAATTGATTCTGAGTCACTTCTTTATAAAGTTTCAATCAATTTTAATTGCTTTCATCGTTTAGATTTAGTTTAAATCTTTTAAAAAACTAAATGCAAGATTTTTTTTTTCTCTTTTTAGAAACATAAGTTAGGGTTAAGTTAGGGTTGAGTTAAATGTTAGAGTTTTCTTGTGATCACCTTGGCACTGCTCCCTGTGAGACGATACTTGTACTTTGAGGATTTTATATTGGATTGCAACCCGTGCACTTGCGGTTGAGTACCACATATTTTGGTAGCGATCAAGCATCAATATATTGCCTTTACTGATAAAAAAAAAAAAACATTATTAGCCAAGATAGTAGGTATTTTGCTTTTGAAATGAGAGACTCACAAACAACATCATTTTATATAAAAAAAAATTATGTATAAAATTTTAATTTGTATATAATTACTTGTAAATAATTATTTAACATCAAACTAATTGACTTACCCATATAATACTTTAAATGAAGGTAAAGTGGCACGCTTTTGTGGAGCTTGTGACTAGTATTTATATATGCATAATGATGTACATAACCTTACTTTTCAATTCTAGATGATGCAAGGTAGTGGAACCCAATTTAATAAATACACCAACTCACTTGTGCCTAAAACTGACAAAATGTAAAGGAAAAAAAAAAAGTTATTTTTTAGCATTTTTCTTTATATATGTCTCATTCCTTGTTAGAATCCATTTGCATTCTTTTGTCCTCCATATTTCTCTTTATCTTCCTCTGCTTTCCTTTCCCAGACACCTCCTCAGACTCCTCTTCACCCTTAAAATCCATTTCCGTGCAGTTATCAGAAACTTCACTCATCCAACCTTTCTTTTTCTTTTTTCTTTTTTTATGTAGAGTACATACACCCTTTTGAGCTTTAGCTTTTGCTCTCTCTCTCCAAAGTCCAAACATGGATAAACCACTAAGTGAACATGAAAAGAAGGCAACTAAACAGACCAAAACCAAGAAGAAACCTGTCAAGGTTGTGTACATCTCCAATCCCATGAAGGTCAAGACTAGTGTCTCAGAGTTTAGAGCTTTGGTGCAAGAACTCACCGGCCAAGATGCCGGTATGCTGAACCCCGGTAAGTATTCGGAGATCGACGGTGTAGGTGACCATAAGATGGTCCCTGATGGGATCAAGGCTACTGATGCTCATGCACTAGAAATCCTCAGAATGGAATCAGCTAGTGAAGTGCCCAAGATGTCTGAACTTACATTTGAGCCGTACGATGATGTTTTCATGCCTCAGATGCTCGAGAATTTTACTGGGTTATTGTCATCAAACTTCTTGTATGAATCTCCCAGCGTTGATGTGTTCAGAGGCCTAGATGAAGAATAAATTTGGTAAGCTTTGTAGCTGTAGGCCAAGGGTTATTATGGCATATGTTAATCATATTGATGTATCTAATTAACCAACTATGTTTTCATCTTCATTCTCCTATGTTTTAAATGAATGTAAATATGTAATCTTCTATATTTGTTAAGTAATATTCACTTAGGTCCTTGCTATTGAAGTTCTAACTAAGATGCGTTTGGTGACAGTTGAATTTGGACACTACTTTGAAGTAAAAGGGAGACCCATATGGTGAGGTACAGACAAGTTATCATTTCTATGGGCCGAGATTAAATCAAAAAGGGCTGCTAACATTAGTCACAACAGTGTGATAGTTGTCGGCTAATGCTAGCCACCTAACCCAACTGAGGTGGCTAGTTAGTATTTGTCGGCTACTTTTGCATAATTGGTGCTAGCATTTTAAAAAATAAGAGGGTAAAAAGTGCAAATTACCGTTGGAGGCCAAAAATGTTCTTCCTTACAAAGACAAGTACGAAATATAAAGTCCCGTGAGAGAAATGGCTTTACGCTTTAGCTTAAATAAACCCGAGACCAAACACCCCTCCCCCCCCCCCCCCCCCCCCCCCCCCCCCCCCCCCCCCCCCCCCCCCCCCCCCCCCCCCCGCCCTTTTCGGATAGCCCTTTTTTTAAGCTGTAGTTATGTGCACAAGCTACAGTACATAGCGGTGGTTAAACAATCTCTGTGTGTCCCTCTTACAAAATTTTCAGTGTCCTTTCTATTCTTTTCTTTTCTTTTCTTTTCTTTTTTTCCTGTTTCAATTCACTAGAAAACTTTGTTTGTTATAAGCTATATATACGCAATGCTGCTTCACATAATATCAGATAAGGGAATGCTAAATGCAGTCTCGGTTGTCCTACCATCGTCAATTAATGTGCTCCAACTTGTGGTGATCGGACAACTGCGACTGTCTCTACACTGCCCCTCTCAGATATCGTCCTTGCCAACGGGAGTGAATTGAATATCGAATTAGGATGGGAAAAACAAAATGGGATTTGATTTCACAGTACCGCTTTTCATTAGTTACCTTGGAAACCTAAATGCCGCCTACATGGATACTATTTTCACTTTTAAGCTTTATTGTCAATGTAGTATCCGTTAACTTGCACTGTAGGATAAATATAAAGCCTTACGGAATTATTAGATTTGTCTCTTGTTATAGTGTCCAGCGTTCATTTCTAAGCTTTTAACCAGTGATCACATGGATCCATATCCAAAGACAATGAAATGATGCTACTTGCCTCTAATGTGTGTGTGTGTGTGTGTGTGTGTGTGTGTGTGTGTGTGAGAGAGAGAGAGAGAGAGAGAGCCTGGTTTATTATCAGGTGGGGTGTGTACTATGGGTGTAGGACATTGTTGCTGAGGCCAACATGCACGCATGGTTCCCGGCCCCTCAGTCTCTTCCTCTGCTAAATGCATGCATGCATTTATTTATTTGCAGTCAATAGTAGTAATCTGTAGCAGTCAGGTGAATACTTTATCAATTTTAGCCATACGCAAATGCCACTGTTTTGAACTGTTTTACTAGGTTTAAAGTTTGAAAATTTAACGCCACCCCAAAGATAGAAATTAAAATATCATCTATCATTACAACTAAAAGTAGCAAAACTGATTTTGCAATTTTTGTGTACTTCCAAACTCGGATTGACTGCACAAAAAGTTTGGAAACTTAGCGAAATTCGGTGTGAAGCATAGACTAAAATTTTGAAAATTAAAACATATTAATGTTATGTTTAGATCTTAAATTTGTGAAAGAAAAAAAAATTAGATAAATAAAATGAAATTATAGAAGCTAAATTTATTTACTTATTTTGGGGGAGATATCCATTCCTTGAGAAAGAAACAATTGCAGAAAATGGAGCCATCACCACAGACCAAACCATAAGATAGACAATTACAACTGAGAAAACCCTTTCTAATGCAATCTTAATTAGAAATTCTTCTGTTGGTAAAAAATATGAACTCTTATTTGGAATGCATTGAAAGCAAGCAAATGGGACTTGTTTGGAACACAAGCATGCCAGATTGTAGGATAACCTTGGGGTTGGCTGTGGAAATTAGGGTTACCATTCTAAAGCAAAATTAGTGGTTGACATCTGTTTTCCCCATGTCCTAAATAGATGAATGATGGATACGAAAATATTCAGATAGGGTGTGTTTGGGCTCACATAAATTAATAAATTTTCTTTTCATTTTTTTTTCTATTATTAATTTTGGAATGAAAAGTGAGAAAGAGAATGAAGACAATATTAAAAATCCTTAAGAGAATGAAACCTATATATAGGTGTGTTGTCATCACAAACAGGCCTTGTCAGCTAAACTGGTAGGTGTGTGATGTCTTTTAAGGAGTGCTTTTCATTCTTTCATTTGGTTGTATTTAATCAATCAATCTCTTGGAGATATGGGTTGCTCATGGCTTTCATATCTAGGCGATGTGGGACTTCGCATAGCTTATATGGAGGTGATGTGAGGCAAAAGAGTAAGTTGATAGGTTTTTAGAGATGTGGCTCTTCAGAACCCACCTTTGATATCATGTTAGAACTTATGAACACAACTCAATCCTGAAAATCGGTGTTTTACGAGGTAATTGTCTAAGAGCCTATATGAAAGTGGTGAGCTTCGTATTCAAGTAATATGAAATTTTGCTCACACATATGGAGCTATAAAACGCAGCCTAATGGATAATAAACCATGTGTGCTTGACTATTGTGTACAAATGGTAATTCGAGTCAAGATTTTAACGTTTAGTTTGTTGTAATTTAGTAGAGATGCCCACTTGCACTGTACGATGACAAGATAAAGGGCTCACTAGGTTTTGTCTCCTTTAATATACTTTTTAGATATGTCTCCTTTTCTGGGCTTTTGGCATGCTTGAATCATCTGAGAGAAAATGTGGAAGGAGGGGATGAATGCTAAGCCAATTAGATGTTAACGTGTGTGCGCGGGCGTGTTTGTTTTTGTTCACTTCGACAGTTCATGTGTTAACATCTACTGCAGAGGCCAATGTCTATATATAGATAGATAGATAGATATATCCATGTAAATCATCATCTGCCGCAGCCTGATAGTCTTCACCTAACTATTGATATTATCGGGAGAATTAATTTCTATGGAAAGGAGGACTTGAAAATGGGATTCAGAAACATTTTTATTTTTATTTTTTAAAATGGGATTTAGATACAAAACATGAGATATTTGAATCACATTCCTCAAATGTATCGGTCGCACTCATAAATATATGCCAGTCACATATTGCGTATGTACTTACTAATTTCTACAAAAATATATCACCTTTGACAGAGACATGCTAAACGAGAGAATGCATCAGCTACTTAAGGACTTGGCCAGTGACATGCTTGGTGGTTTCCACGTTCAATGTTTGGATATGGGCTGAGGTCCCAGCAGATGTTTCTCCTGATTTTGATACGACGTGGCACGAATTTCTGGAGATTTGGCTGTGTTTCATGCCTTTTATTAGAGTGTCGCTTCTCGTAGATTTCTTAGGTTATTAGTTTCCTAGAATTTCTCGTCTTTTATGTTTTTGTGTGCAACGTGTTTTTCTAATAATGTAAACTTCATTTTGTGGTTAATGAAACCATTTTGTGGTTAATGAAACTTATATTTTAGTTACCCACCCCCCAGCCCTTTATTGCTTTCATTTTGTGATGTTTACATGCTTAATTATTTGCATTTTTTCCCCACAATTATCTTTTTTTTTTTTTTGAACAGCAAAATGGATTAATAAGCCAAAGGCAGAGGAAGGTACAAAGGAAAAATCAAGCCACAAAGGCTATAGAAGTTTCCACAGATCATGACCAAGAAACGGCAGACAACCGAAAAGAAAAAAAAAAAAGGAAAAGAAAACACCTAGAAAGATTAGTTTCCAATCAAGCTGGGATCAAGAGATTTAACGCCTCGATAGAATGGAAAAAATTAACACAGGTTACAGATCCAGCCCTTGTATATGCTTTTGCACCCATTCAAGAACCTGCAATTTGGTACCTTCAACAATGTCCTCCCATCTGAAAGCTTATCAAGATGACTTCATTTCTTTTTTCATGATTATTTTTATAGGGTAATGTTACACAAATAAAAAATTTATACAAAATTTTTATACAAAGTGATGTGCCTTAACAAGAGTCTTTCATTTCAAAACAATCACCCACTATAATAGTTTTTAATTACAAAATAGTTACTGCCACATTATTATGTATGTAAATTTTGTATGAATTTTGTGTAAGAGTAGTATTTTCCATCTTTATAATCTATTGTTAACATTAGATTGTGTTGCCAAATTCCACCTACCAAAGTACTTTGAGTGCTGCAACTCTAAGCTGAGTTGAGGAGCTGGCTCGAGCGAAACTAAGGTTGTTTAAGTGAACCTAAACCGGAGAGTCTCGCTCGATCTTTGTTGGATCCTAGGCTAGCTTGAGAGAGGTGACAGTTGTTATGCTATGTTTGGTACAAAGAAATAGAATGGAATGAAATAGAATGATCATTCTCACTTCCATTCTTATTCTTTGTTTGGTACCATCATTTAAAGGTGGAATAACCATTCCCGTGGAATGATCATTCTCACATTTTGTTAGAATGATCATTCCCTATTTCAAGAGTGAAAATGGTCATTCCATTCCCACATAAAACAACATAAAATAAAACTTAGTAAGATTTTTGTTGTCAAATTTTTTTAAAAAAATATATAACATGCTTGGTAGTTATTCTTTTGATTTTTAAATTTTTAAAAAATAAAAAAATTTAAAAATTTAAAAAGTTGAAAATTTATAAAAATATTTAATAATTAAACTGCCGCCGCCGCCGCCGCCATTACAAATGCTTCATAATATTTAATAATTAAATAATATATATTACTAATATTTTGTATAGACATAATATTAAATTTTTATATCATGTTCAAATTTCATTTCATTCTATTTTAGTATTGTTCATTAGTTTTACTAAACAAGAGAATAAGAATGATTATTTCATTCCCTTCCATTCTCATTCTTATTCCATTCTCATTCTCATTCCATTTTTTTTTCTTCCTTTATATCAAACATAGCCTTAGAATATTGAAGAAGCAATAAGCTTTGATGGATGGTTGCTGGAAGCTGGCTCGAGCGAAGTAGATGATGCATTTTAAATTCAAAATCTCACTGCGCGCCTACGCTAGATCCTAGTTGGATGGCCGCTCAAGCGACATTCAGCCTGTTAAAAAGAGTTCTCCAAATTCAAAACTGCGCGGAGCAATAGGCCTGAACTGAGATAGCTAGCTTTCATATACTACATATGATAAATATGGTCTTCTAATAAGTGCCAATATTACCAATGGTGGAGTAGAGAACATACCATGGCGCCTATCTGGACCAAGGGCCTTGAAGGATTCATCATCTAGGCAATAGGCTTCTAACCTGAAATTTATGTTTCTTTTTTCGTCATTCGGCTCAAATTGAACCTATCAAGGTCTGTGATCCGAGCCAATAGCTAATAAAGTCATAGTTGCCATAAAGGAAAACGGAAGTGAAAAACTGAAGCATCAAACGTAACCTAAAAAAATTATGAGAAACGAGAAATGCTAGATAATATAAAATTAAATAAAATATTAATAACAAAATATATTAAAAATTAAAAATAGCTCCATTTGGTAGGGCTTATTTTGAGCTTTTTTTTTAACTTGACCTTTTTGACTTATAAGTAAAAAAAGCAAAAAAAATTTTGGCTTTGTTTCTTTTATAAGCTAAGAAAAGGAAAAAAAAAAAGTAATAAAAAAATAGCTTTTTTTGCTTAAAAGTTAAAAAAGTTAACCCAAAAAAGCTTGGCAAAAAGCCCTATGATCAAATAAAATATTAATACCACACAATATCTATATTTTTTAATTAAAAAAATCATATATTATTGTTAATTATTAAGTGTTTTATGAAAATTAAATAATAAGTTTGAGAGTATAAAAAATACTAAAAAGTATGATAAACGAGTTTTTAAAATATTTTTTAAAAGTTTCTGACAAGTTTTTTAAAATTATGTTAAGGGTTCAGAAACGTTTTAAAATCGTTTTCTAAAAGTTTTTTTAAAAATTTCAAGACAGTTTTGTTTCCGTTCTGTAAGTGAATTTTTGAAAAAACAAATTTTCTCTCTTAAAAAGAGTTTCTTGATAACTATGGGTAAAGCTGCAACCAATACTCCAGATCCAGGAAACAGCATTCTCCATTCTATATTAGCAACGGCACCACCATCAAGCCTTTCTTTAACGTTCGCATTCCCTTCTTGTTTGTCTGCCCATGTGAATCCACATCCTTTTTTTTCTCCAAGATGAGTGAATTTAGAGTTCATGTAAAAAATTCATTAACTTTGTGTTTGGAACTTGAATTTATTGAGAGAAAAAAAAGGAAAAAAAAGGATATGAAATTACATTTTATATTTAGTTGTAACTGAGGGGTAAAAAACATTTAAAAAAAAAAAAATAGGTGTGAGAATTTGAAATCCTTCATTTCTTTCTTCTTTTTTTTTTCCTCTCCTTTTTCTTGTCCTTTTTCTTTTTCTTTGATAAATCCAAGATCCAACTATAGCATAAATGAATTAATCTTGTACTTTTCCTTTACTCTGCTTCCTTCTCTTTCCATTTGAGAAGCTATATCATTGAAATCACCTAAACATTTTTTTCCCCCTCGACTGTGGGGAATCAATCTCTGACTTCAAATAAAAGACTTGGTTTCATAGAAGTCCTCAATACATTGTTGCCAGAAAGCAAAAATAGGAAACGAAATGAAAAACTGAAGTGTGAAAGTGAAACATAGCCTAAAAAACTATGGGAAACAGAAAACGCTAGGTAATATAAAATTAAATAAATTATTTATAAACAAATATATTATGAACTCTAATTATAAAAAAAAAAAAAGCAATATAAACTATATAGAATACCTTTAATGATCAAATAAGATGCTAATGCTACACAATATCTATGGACTTTTATTAAAAATTTAATATTATTGTAAAATAATAATATTTGAGAATGTAAAAAATATTAATAATTATGAGAAACAAGTTTATAAACAATTTTCACAATATTTTTTGAGAGTTTATGAAAAAAAATTTAAAAATTATGTTAAGTTTCAAAAACATCTCTGAATCGTTCCTATACATTTCTCTTAAAATTTCACAAGACTTTCGTCTGTGTCTTGGAATGAAGTTTCTGAGGTAGATTTCCCCTATCAAAGAGCTTCCTAGTAATTACTAAGTTTTAAAAATTTCCTGGCACTATGGTCTTGGAAGAAAGTTTCTGAGAAAGTATCCCATGATACATGCACAGGGCTGGGCTTATCTTGCTCCAAGTTTCAAGCTCACCATTAGACTTTTTGGACCATGTTGAAACAGAAAAATAGAATGATTTCCTGATGGACAATTTCTCCAGAGACTGAAAAAGCTTGAGAATGCACATACTCAAATCTAAAAGCCTCATAAACCACAGTAGAAAAATGATATTTCCTCTGATCATCAAACAGCCTGGTATGTAGAATTCAATTCTACTACTCTGCCGTAACTCTGAACCTTGCAAGCAAAGATTTATATGGGTACTGGCTAAATTCTTTGGAATGCCTTTTTTTTTTCTCCCTATCAATTGAAACCTAGTTTAAAAAGTCAGTAACATGAAAAATATAGTGTCCTGTTAACAAGCCAACTCTCTATCTCCTCCTCAGCTGCTAACCCTAGAAACTAAAAACAAAAAAAGGCACTGCATCAGCTTAGACAGGTGCCCTTAAGCATCTAGGAACTAAAAAAGCCGGTCTGGCAATGACATCATCCTTCATGGTGCTTATCATACCATCAGCGTGCCACTTGGAAAAACCTTCCTCAAGAGCCTCTCGCATCCATGCATGCCGGCAACTCTCAATAGCTTCAGGTATTGTTAGCCAAGTTCTTAGCCGAGTGCTCTTCTCTGGCCAAGACTCTAGCTCCTCCTTCACAAGCAAAGCAAACATGGCAGCTTTACACAAACCTTCAGGACTGGACTCATCTTGGAGTGTTTTGCTTTTGAATTTGTAATACCCCAGGAAATGCTGAAACAAGTATCACAGTACAGTTCTCAATCAAATGATAAAATTCATGTAAAGATGAAACAGAAAAAAAAATTTAGGAAAAACCGAGCCATGCTTGATCAGATCAGCTACATGTTAGAAAAGGAAATAACAGTCTTTGTTTCTGCTTCACCTCTCCAATTCAGTTTTTCAGGGCTCCCTCGCCCCCAATGTTATTCCATTCTCCAGGTACACTACCAACCATAGTTCTGGTTTCAATACCCCTTTCAACAACAGAATTCAACATTCTGTATGAAAATTCACACACGAAAAAACTCACCACAACAATAAAAAACATAGAAAATGCAAAATTGCCTTCCAAATTTTGTGCGGCCATCGAATCTAGAGCATTCACTCTGTGAGGAGCCAAAGAAATGTATAACCAGCGATAGGAAATGACCCATAATCACCAATGGTAAGCGAATATGTATAATTACAATTTTCCTTTCTTATCCTCTCCTTAAATGCCTTTCTCAGTCACGTACCTATCCTGTATTTAGTTGCCAGGATGATGGAATAGAATGTTGATGTTGAAAACTATCATGATTTTGTGGTTGGGGCCGGGGGACAATGTGATTGCAAAAGTTAAAAAGTTGCAATTACTACTTTTTATTCAATATCATGAAATAATATAGTGATGCCTTGGGTTTAGTGACACAATAAGAATGTGAGATAGTGGGGCAATGCTCATACATACATAAGTCCCAACTAGAGAGATCACACATACTTGGGGCCTTTAAGAAAACAAGGGTCGTAGACTATTATTGTACAAATATAAAACTTAAACTATCCTCCAGCTTAGTGACTATTCACCCTCTTACCAGTAAATCCCCTCGAACTCCAGCTTCTTCTAAAGCTTCACGTAGAGCTGCCTCCTCAACAGTTTCATCATTTTCCCATCCTCCCTAAAAAGAAGAATTTTAATAAAATAATCTTGTTGGGAATAATGATGAAAAAAAACCTTCCAAAAAAAATATGATTAAAAAAAGGACATGGATGCATCTTACATGTATCAAAACTTGCTGCATGTTATGTAAATGATGTCAAATTTGGCTTAGGAGTTGAACCGACATGCATAAGGAAATAATTACAAGTTTCCTCGTATAGAAATATATACAAACCAAATATATATTAAACGCACATATAAACATATACATATATGCATGTGTTCATGAGTGTTTTCATTCTGTGAGCTCTTGAGGATGATGAGTTGATAATGAAAACAGAAATAAAACATGTTTTCAGCATTCTGGTAATCATTTGAGAAAGCCACAACAAAAATGTTAATAAAAAGTCCAACATCATTTATAAAACTTCATGGTCATTGCACATTGGTACATTTGTTTGCTGGAAAAAAAACAAATACGATAATAGTTTCATTCCATGCAGAAATTTGGATTATTAACTGTAGGGCTCCTCACACCTCACTTTAACTCACTTGACTTAATAATCTTTCTTTTTTTTTCAAATAGTCGATGTAATAAACCTTCATTTTACTTGGGGTTCAGCTCGTGTACCTGGTTATGAAGGACTATCCTCAGTGAAGTCCAATTTCCTGGCCCCAAACCACATATTTTTTCCGTGTCTTTCCAGCCCCTTCAACATGGATCAAGTACATCCTATGTACCAGTACAATTATATAAGTCAAATATAGCCAAATCATCTCAAGCAAGCTTACTTCGTTTCATCTCTAATGGGCGCCTCTTCAAACTTCCCACAAATGCATTCATTTCTCATTCTATCTTTTATTGCAACATCAGTCATCCATTTCAACATCTTTATTTCGGTTACACTTCTTGAACATGACGATTTTTAATCATCATTTCATATTTACACAGCATCCTTAGCGTTATAATTGTCTTATAACATTCTCAAAGCACTATTCCATTTCATCCATCTTTGCTCTAAGTCTATGCACAAATTTCTCTTCAATCAGCCCTCCCTTATGTCTAGCTAATGTAAGATATTGGAAAAGATCACCCTTTGGTATCTCCCAGCCATCAAATTTCTCTATAGATTAATTCCTCCCGGCTTTGCTAAATTTAAATTTGTTATTTTTTGTCTACTATTGCTTAACTGAACACCATCAGACTTTTAAGTATTTGTCGATAAATTTGACGTAGAATCAACCT
Organism: Euryodendron excelsum; assembly: GCA_033060915.1. Taxonomy (NCBI): domain Eukaryota; kingdom Viridiplantae; phylum Streptophyta; class Magnoliopsida; order Ericales; family Pentaphylacaceae; genus Euryodendron; species Euryodendron excelsum. The sequence goes on along the minus strand of CM065392.1, from coordinate 11,382,331 downwards.
CCCTAGTCTTCTCTTGAAATATATGTTATTAACAAACACATATAACATAGGAAACCCTCTTACATATGCCTCTGTAAATTTATCCATAAATAACGTAAAAAATAGAGACTCAATGCCAAACCTTTATCTAAAACTACGGTTTTAGGGAATTTGCATGTATATTCCATAATTACTCGCATAATAGTCACAGATCACTTGTTCATATCCTTAATTACTTCTTTCTTCACTGAAACCCTCCACTTTATCACCTCATGAGCTTATATTGAGTTAATAAACACTATATGAAGCCTATATGTTTTTCCATCAACCACCAAAAGAGGAAAATAGCTTCTAATGAGAAATCTGTCAAACTTGACACCAAATTGGTTTTCCATTATTGCTGTCTTTTGTCTTAATCTTCTTTCAAATCTTCAATCCTATGACAATTATAACAGCTTTTAGTGTTATCTTAGCTTTTTATCATAGGTACCACCATACCAGTGTACTTCATAAAAATTAAGATTAAACCACTAAAATTACCAAGATCCCTGAAACAAAGCACATACATCTAACTTAGTCTAGCAATAGTATTTTATGATAGCATCTTAGAGACTCTAAACTACTATGAAACTTCAACACAATCAATCTCCCTAATGAGTCCCACCTTGAAATTGGACCATCATCACAAATTTTTCTTTCCTCGACCATCCTTATTCATACTCTATTTGATACTTTAGGGAAGAAAGGGAAGGGAAAGGAAAACTTCCCTACCATGTTTTGTTTGTAATTTAGGATGGAAGAGAAATGGGAGAGGAAGCTGTTTTCTACCCATTTTCCTTTTATTTTCCTTTCAATTTCAAACAAAGGAAAGTACTTTTTCTTTCACTTTCCTCTCATAGTCTTTGCAAAATCAAACAGATGAAGGAAACCACTTTCTCTTCATTTTCTCTCTCATTTCCTTTCTCTTTCTTTCCCTTTCCTTTCCATAAGTATCAAACAGACCCTAAGTCTCCTAAAATCTGCATCATTTCAGGTTTTAAAAGTTATAAATTGAGTCCAAAATGCCAACTAAAGACCTTATCATATGTTAAAACAACTATTGAGACTTAAAATATGTTTGTTATTTGTCAAATGTTAATAACTAGTGCAATAATAAATTTTAAACATTTTAAAAAATCTTGTGGATTAGAAATACAGACTTGATCACTTATTTCTAATCAATGGATGGCCAGCCCATGGGGTTTATATCTTGATTAGCTGACACTTGGGCGTGGTGGGCATGCTCGAGTGTCCTAGGGGATTAGTCCTGCTGAATTTGGGTATATCCCTGGTTATAAAAATACTAAAATTGAAGGAGTTTGGAGTAGAATTTGGATCATTTATTCTGTGAAAAGTAACACAAGAAGATGTAACTTTAATCTCCAAAAGTATTCATGGACCAAAGTGTACTACTTGTGCAAGTGGATAAAATAACAACCTTTCAATTCCCAAATGGAGCTTCATTAAGCATATAAGCTACATCACCATCAGTAGGAGTTGGGGGTAAAGTGATCTTTTGAGCCCAAAAATAAAAATTAACTTTAAAAGCTAATTGATTACACTTTGAAATCAGCCCTAAGATCCCCTCTCCACATCACTAATGTTCTTTGTCAATTTCTATGTAACCGGATATCTGTAAAAGGATGAAGCTCGTGACAATACCAGCCTTTTGGGCTCCCAAACTTCTTGATCTCACACGAGGCCTAGATATGGGAATAAACCAAGAAACATTTATGTTTTTTTAGGCTTTGGTGAATACTTCATTCGTACTGGGTTGCACCCACGATCTGTTGTGGCCTTTAATATAATTTTACTTGTATCAATGAAAGGAGAGAGGAACCATTGAACCAAGCTTCTACACATAATGCCACATAAATTCAGATCGGCAACTTGAGGGGAATTGAAACACACGTATGAAAAACATTTTCACCACACTCTCACTATAGCCTTCCGTATAATTCCCAACCATGTCAAGAAACCAATTTCCAGGTGTCCAAACATTGCTACAACAAGGTCCAATCTCCTCCAAACAGTTCTTCCTTTAATTGCATTACTATCACCAGTTGACCAAATAATTATTCAAAACCCCTCACTTTTTCAGTCTATAGAATGTAGTAGTTTTACCTTTTATAACCACCCACACTGGAAGATGGAAAAGAAAGCACATAGCTACGTTTGCCAATCAGTTACAACTGAGTACCAGATTGCCTAGCATAAGCGAGCGACACGCTTTTCATATGGTCAACATTCTTTGAATATCTTAGCAACTAGTTCCCATCCTTAATGCCATTCAAAGAACCATGGGCCACCCCAAAAGCTTAGGAAGAAACAAGGCACTTCTGAATCTAGTGTCTGTGATGTCTTTCAAAATTAGGACCTTGGCTATCCAAATCGTCTCCAGACAGCTAAAGTTACTTTTCAATCCCAACACAGCCTGAAATAACTTAGATGAATGTGGCTACTGTCACAGAAAAGTAGAAATAATCAGGAAGGCTCAAATTTTAAATTACTTAGTTGCACTCCTAAGAGAACAGACAGGATAGTCAATGTAAGCACAAGGTTTAAACATGACTTAAAAATCGTATGTGAATCCTCAAGCCTAATCACTACAAAAGTAACACTGGTAAGCCCAGCATAGCCACCAACCTTCTGTGTGCGCATGACCACTTTAAGAGCTTATTGACATCATACAAGCCAAAGTTCAAGTTGTAAAGGTCACCAACTCCTTTGTTCAATAACTTGGTACTTTAACCACATATCTAGATATTATAAGCTCAGTAAGCCACCTTGTGCCCCTAAAACAAAGAACAACAAACAGCTACTATCTTCGAGTTGAAGATCCTTCCCAAATTTGGTAACAATCCAAGAAATTAAATTTTTTGCATGATGAAGAGTTTCTTGAGTGCTAGGTGATATAGATTCCAATCAACTTAAAGGGAAATATCTACAAAATCAACAAGGGTTTTATGCAAAAGAATTTCAGGCAACCAATAGCAATCTGTTTCTGCTTTAATCCGTAGATCATACAAGATAGTTAGGATCCAAGTGTGAGAAGCATAGGAAAATTAAATTGATAATGGTATCCCATGAGAAGACAATAAAATGATAGCACTATAGACAGTTAAGGGTAATCAGGGCTGTCTATATTCACATTTTACATGGTATGTTACTGCCCAATCATCACGGAAGTAATGACAAACATAAAAGTAACGGACACTTAAGTAGACGTTATAAACACAATTTTCAGATTTGTACCTTTGGAAAGAGAAGACCTGGTCCGCTAGTTGAGTTGATCATGAGTACCTCAACAACCTTCTCAGATGTATCACCATTGTTTTCTACCGAATCTATATACTTAAAAGGAATACACCTGTCAACAACAATGCTGGTCAGAATACAGAGGTCATATTTTATATATGTGCATTAAAATATTACAATCAGCCAGCTCCTGCTGCAAGAAATTTTTTTTTCCTTGGTGGGGGGAGATAAGTTTACTGAGAAAAAAAAAAGGCATAAAAAGGATGCAATCCATATACAAGCGGAAGCAACAAAAGACAAACAAGCTATACATCCCTTAGCTTCTTAGTTGCGACAAAATCGAAGAAGTAATCGAAGGGTTCACCCCTAAAACCCAAACATACAATACAGCCAAAAAATTGCTCTTCAATTTACAAGTTGCAACCTCACTGCCTTCAAAAGATCTCCGATATTTTCACCTCAAATGATCAACATCCCACACAAAGGAGCCAAAACCCAAGCTTACTCCTACTCTTCCCAATTCACTGCCATCCCTCCAACTGAGAAAGAGATCCAGTACACTTCTAAGGGAAAACCCAACATGTCTCAAATGATTCAAAATTAAATGCCTGCCATTCCAATCCCCTTCAAAGACCCCTCCCATGAGATTAGTAAAACTTCCACTCCATAAGCCACCGTATTTCGAATGCACCACCCTGCTCCAAAGCTTTCCGCTTGCATGCATAATGCCATAGCCATATCCCCAACACTTATGAAAAATCTCCAATCTCCTAATACCCAAACCTCACTCCTTCAAGTACTAAAAGTTGTACCCCCAATACACTAAATGACGCTCAAATTCTTCCCCTAACTCTCCCCAGAGAAAGTCCCATTCTAACTTTTCACACTCCTTAGCTATAGAGAAAGGAATTGTGAACAATGACATAAAATACATGGACAAACTTGAGGACATGCTTTTGATTAATATGAGGTGCACCCTTTCGAATAAATATTTCGTTTTCCACCCAGCCAATATTTTCTGAAATCTCTCCACCACCAAATCCTACACCGACTTAGCCTTGAAAGAGAAACCCAAAAATGCAAAGGGAGAACCCCCACTCTACAACAAAGATACAAGCAAGGCTCTCATCATTAATTACATCACCAACAACGAGTTAACCAAAATTCAGCTTTAACCCTGAACTCGCCTCAAAATAGAGAAGAACACATCAAAGATATCCCAGCTACTCTTCCAATGCGCCCAGCTACTCTTTCGATGCCCCACCCCACTTGAAAATACTGGTTTCATCTACATAAAGTAAATGTGATGTATATAATCAAGAACCATCCACCTACCCCACTTGAAAGCTCTCCTAAAAACACCCACATTGATTTATTACTCATCCTATTTGAAGCTTCATCACCAAAATAAAAGAATTTGTGAAAGGGATATTTTATTAAACAACCCCCTTGAAGTTTGAAAACCATAAAAACCACAGGATAACCATTAACCAACCCCAAAAGATAGTCTAGAAATACAAAACCACATCAATTTCCTCTATGACTCCACAAAGCCAATCTACTCCAAAATCAACATGCTTATGAAAATAAGCCATCATAACACATCCCAACGTCGCTGAAGAAAACTTATAGTCCTCTCATCTTAACAGTGTTAGCGTCAACCTCTTTAAGCAATGCTAGTGTCAACCTCTTTAAGGTTATGGACATTCACCTAACAAAATGTTAAGTAATTCAAGTTTACCATAGAAATATGCATAACCTCTCATATTATGCATCAATTTCTCTACAACACCTTGTAAACACTATGTTATCTAGAAAATAAAATAAGTATATTAAGAAGTATGAATGTTTTGTTGTATCCAGGTGTCCTTCCACATAGGAATTAGACGAGTCCGACATTTAGACATACCCACATCCAACACCGGTACACAAGTCCATGCAACATAGCTCCTACATTTTTTCAATTTACAAATGCTTCCTTCTTATGCTTCCTGCTGTCCTTTTCCGCATTTGATACATCTCTATCTAATGCTCCTCTAAGACCCTAGCTTTTTGAACATCAATCTCCGAGGTAACTTGCCTCTTCCACTTCTTCAAATCCACCTTTAAAAATCTTATCTTTTTCAGCCAGCACCAAACTAGGCCTCCTAAGTCCTAACAACCTGGTATTGCGCCACCAACCCCTCACCATGTCCCAAAAGCCCACCACTTGGAGCTACGTATTCTGAAATTTGAACAAGCTCTTGACTCTAGTCATACTGCCACAATCAAGAAGAATGAGCATATGAATCAACACCAAGCTCAATAGCATAATCTAGGACACGTCTATGAAAAGCTTCTCCCGGATCAAGGAGAAAAGGATATGGACTATCCTAGACGAAGACGGCACAACTTCCATCTTGGTCTCGAGACCAAATCAAATTTCCCCTAATTAACAGAACATCCAACAACTCCATCTCATCAATGAAATCAAAGAAATCCCTCATTACACAATTCATGGAAGCGAAGCTAGATCTTTCAGAAGGAAGACACACAACAGGGATCACTCCATGACCTCAGACTATATCTATTTAAATATTCCAATCCATAGCACAGACGATGGCCTATAAGCTCAAAATCATTGAATTTTGCATTCCAAATTTAGAGAGACTAGGATATAGTACAATGCTCCAAATAGTAGAGCGTCAACTGTAAAGCATAAGGTCCCTTAGGTTGTAAGCTATCACAAAATAATCGCCACCTGTACAAGACCAAGGGCCAATTAGTTAAGCACAGTTGACTGCAACTTGTTAACCTAAAATCAAGTTATTATTAGATTCCATGGAAAACATGACTGGCGCAAAGTACTCTTGTGCACCCATGTCACTCGGCTTGCGCAGAACCCTGTGCCCTTATGTTATGGAAAATTGATCTTATGTTGTTGGATAAATTTCCAGTTGTTCCTTGCATTGGCATCATCAAGCAAGATTTTCCTTGCAAGGTTCTAAGCTTTGGGGAATGTAAGGAGCATTTGTATAAGCTTTGAGCCCATTCCCCAAAATGGCAATGGAAAAAGAAACTTTCTGTGTCCCACATTCTTTTCACCTCTAGATCACTTGCATTTACAGATATCGAAACATAAAAGAGAAAACCTTGTGGCACATTCAAAAAAGTAGTCAGCATTTGAAGTCAATAGTTCTGTTTGCCAACCTGATGAGCAAAAATGCAAACGGTTAAGAGGCAATGTCAATCTAGCCAAGAATTAGTCTACGAGACGGTTGGGAGGGGAATAAAAACTAAAAAGAAAGAAACACTAGGCATAGTGAAATCAAACCAGAAGTAAATACATTGGGTTGTCTGAAAATGGCCAATGCAGAGTAATGGAAATCCCAAACATAAACTACAATTGTTCACCGTTTACACATTTAACTTTTTTTTTTCTTTTCCTTTAATTTTGGGGAGTGGGCAAGCGTAGTAGATCGTCAGCCTAAAAACAACGTCCCCCCATTCTAACCCTTGGGCTGGCTCTGTCGGCAAGAATGAAAAAAACGATCACGGTCCTGAATACTGAGAAATGAAAAACAATATTTGCCTCAGCAGTTTCAATCGGTTACCCACATTTTGACAAGAACCAAACATAACCCAATTAAGAAGAACCAGAATGAATAAAATGAGAGTTCAAAACAAAAATCTAAAGAGTGTGCTACAATCACAATTGAAAAACGAAAACAAGAAAAGTTAAATCAAGACATATGTATATATAGATATACATATATATATATATATATATAGAGAGAGAGAGAGAGAGAGAGAGAGAGAGAGAGAGAGAGAATACCCGGCGATGAGGCGGTAACCGGCCTCATAGCGCTGCTGGTGACGACCAGTGCGGGCCACCAATTCAGACATTTTGCTATCCTATATAACCTTCAACTTCAGAGACTTCCCTTACGATATCTACACTCTTAACAATAAACCCATCAATGATAGCCTATTCTCTCCTTCTCTCTATGCTTCAACTATCTCTAGAAGAGGAATTCAAACCCACATTATTCCATTGCTTCACCAACAAAAAGAGTCTCTTGAAATGTGCTATCTCACTGCCAACAATCGTGGGGCAGATACCCAAAAAAGAAGATGCGACAACGGAGATCGAAGCACTTGCCTTTTTGTTTGTATTGCAAATTTGCAGTTCGAGAGAGAGAGAGGGGTGGGGGCCGGGTTAAGGGCAACGACGCATGGATCGGCTTTTTGTTGGGGTGCGAGTGGGAAGAGGTCAAACAGATTCAAAGGGTCGGTTACAACATTCAACTTGGTTTTTTTTTTTCGAAGGGTCGGTTACAACATTCAACTCCGTTTTTTTTTTTTTCAAAGGGTCGGTTACAACATTCAACTATTTTCTTTCCTTTTTTTTTTTTTTTTTTTTTTTGGGTTTAGGAATTACAAAGACCGCGGAAACTGGTAAGAAAATTTTGAAAGGAGATTGAAACTTTTTTTTTTTTTGGGATTTCAAAATTACAAAGAAAACCGAACCGATAAGAAAATTTGGGTTAGTTACAGTTGGTTGGTTATAACATTTAACTTTGGCATCCTAACAAAACCATCGTCAACAAAAACCCAAAAGCTGCTCTCAATTTGGATACATAGGGCCATTTGCAACTCCAATTTTCTCTAACCAAGAGACTGGTGCTTGTGCACCCCCTTGGATTGACCACCATAATGTTTTTCAATTTCAAGATTAATGAATGGCAAAGAGAAGTGGGGGTATATTGTAGATTTTGAAATATCCAAAATTACTGCCGGTATACAATAACCTTGTTTGGATTCCGTAGGATCCACTCCCACATTTGAGTCCGCCACACCGGTAGATTAGACCAATTAAATTGGGATTAAATGTCTTTTTTTTTTTTTACAAGGTGTCTGCATTTTCGATCAACTACTCTCTCGAATTCATGTAGGACCACCGTTCATACAAAGCATATAAATTTTATGCATTACATGAATAATAATTTGTCGTAAGAGAGGGTAAGGAGGGGTCAAACTTGAAATCTATTACTTAGTACAAGAAAAACCTGACTACAAAGTCACCTCTTATAATTGAAATGTCTTTACCCGAATTTTCTTGCACTCTCTTTCTCTAAAGCCATGGCCGAGGTGCATTCTAGAAAGGAAAAAAACAAACAAACAAACTTGCATCCCCAAGTTCGAAATGTGCAAGCCACACGATACTTCACCAATTTTGGGATGTCTGACCATTAGTGAGTCCTATTCACAATCATACTGGAATTTCATGTCCACATGCTATTAGTTAAACATAATTTTTCAGCTTAGCAAAAATAAATAAATAAATAAAATAATTTTTCAGCTTTAATGAAGAACTTTCTCAAGTAAGACCACATTGGGCTCTCGACAAAGGCCGAATACGTGCAATCATTCATAAATTACATGTATCAGTGAAATCTGGCTAGTTGACACTCGTAAATTCGTAATTGTTTTGTAATCCTTCCTCCTACATCTGTAATCCCCTCCTTCTAAGATAAGTGTTGTTAATGCAGGCACAAAGATTGTAGAATTTAGCAATTTTCTAAAATATATGAATGTTTCAAATAATTATTTTTTTGGGTAAAATACACCAACCTTCCTTTACATTTTCGAAAGAAAAATATATCCTACTTGATCAGGTGTAATAATCACAATTGAAGGTCATGCTTGTATTCGACTTTTTTAAGACTTTGATCTATTAAGGTTTATAACCATGGGTGGGGCTTATAAATAGGCCATAAGTTGGCCGGCCAGGTGCCGTGGGTGTTATCCGCATGATTCACTCAAGACTAAGGCTCAACCCCATCAGGAGATCTCACCTCCCTTCAGGCTTCTCAGTAGATAAGGACTGCTATGGTCATTCCCAAGTAGGATCGCCATGCTTATCACCCCCTCTACTCCTATATTTTAAATTTAGCAAAAACAGAAAACAGAAAGAACATCCATCATCCCTCTGCCACTGTATCCCAATCTTTGAAAGTAATACATAGGATTCATTCCTTCCAACTATTGAGTGCAACCAATGCTTAAAAATCTCACAGGAAGAACCAAGATACAACTTTTCTTTGCAGGAGTATATATAACAACATGAACAGAGAAGTTTCATGGATGCTTTTCTGCGTGACCAGTCACCGACAGAGACTAGTAGAGTTTTGTGTCAACTATTCATCACTAATCAAGTTAATCAACCACATGATTTAGGAAACTCCAAATAATGCATGCCAATCTTCTCTAGCATGGACCGGTTCAAAGCTCAAACAAGATGAACAATACAAACTGAGTAATCTACCAGTGTTCGTGCACAACTGGCATTTTCCAATAGACTACGGCTGATTTCAAGAAATTCGAGGACCCCCTACACATGATAGTACATCCTCTTCATAGTAAAAAGCTACCTGACATTTATCATGAAGAACACCTCAACTGTGATTACTGCTAAAAAAAATGTTCAAATGCCAGCATATGTAACATTCTGCACATTTCCATAATAGTACATTTTCTTCTTACTAAAGCTAAAGCAAAGAGGGTTAACATCCAGAAAGGCCTTTTCTCCAAGGATGTTAATAAGATACAGTACTCAAAGGTGAAATGAAATAACGATGTATAGATCATAACGGCATCATGCACTCAGATTGGTCCGCATGTTCAAGTATTTGGACATCTCCCTAGTCTTTCACAATTTCTGACAGCAAAGAGTATGTTCCCAGGACTGCACTAATGATGCCCAGTGCAACAATTGTGATACTCAAAACAGTCTAGATATGTGAGAACAGAGTTGAGTGAATAGAAGGGCAGATAGATTCAAATACAAAGCACAGCCACATGTGAACATATAAATTGTATCAGAACATTCAAATTGTACCATCACATAGAATATGCAACAACTTCCTCTTCTGCTTTTTTGTGTGGTTTTTTATTTATCCACCTCTTTTTTTCTGCTTTTGGTAGGGGGAGATGTGAAGGGGCTCACAACCTGGTCGGGGAGGGAAGAGAAAGGAGGGAAGGGAAAGGAAAGATAAAATGAAGGAAAAGTATATTTCCTTCCCCGTTAGGTTTTGGAAAGAAAATGAAAGGAAAGTAGAAAGAAAGAAGAGAGAGAAAAAGAGAGTGATTTAAAAAAATTTCTCCATTTACCCTCCCCTTTCCCTTTCCTTTCTCTCTTAGGTAGAATGAAACAAGATAAAGGAAAAGTTTCAAAATTTTCCCTTCCCTTCCCTTCCCTCCCCTCCCTCAAGTTCCAAATAGGCTGCTAGGGTTTTGGAGTTTCTGTATAAGAGGTAGTTCATGAACATCAATTTATGCCTATTGTTATGGTAGCCATCTGATACTGTATGATACCTACGCAGTCTCAGTACCACCAAACTAATCAGCATTTAAGCAGTAAAAACATTTCTAACAGGAAAACCCTTGTTTTGTATAGTTTAGACCAAAAGATTTAATTTCCCAAGGTAGTATCTCTCTCTCTCAGATGCACACACAAATAATATTTGCAGCTACAACTTGTTAAATTGAAAAAATTTTGTGTTACAAATGTCATAAAAGAATAATGTTCCTTCTCGAAGAAAAGATCTCCTGCTCCATAACCAGAGCTAAAAATCTTTTCAGCAGGTTTCATGTTAGTAAGTTCTTGATCCTTAAAATGTTAGAAATGCAGATGTCTGGTACAAAATCCATTCTGTTTTCTAATTTGTCTTCTTAAATGGAAGGAGAAAGACAGAAAGTCTTACTAAGCACAAATACGAAGGAACTGTAAATTGAGCTCTCTTACCAGAGTTGTCGTTGCCTTCTTTACAATTCTCAGAAAACATAAAGCCGGCATTATTACTGCCTGAATCAGACCAAAAGGCATCGTTGATGAGCATTTATACCACATACAAATATATATATATATATAGAGAGAGAGAGAGAGAGAGAGAATAAAAAAAATGAATATATCATAAAAACAAACCAATGCCGAAATCTATATCATGAGATATTGGTGAAGATTTTCAATTTTTGCAAAGGATTAATTGAATACTTCAATTTTGTTTTTATATTGGCTTTTCATTTTTTATAGGTCTACATAGTAAGTAGTCTAAAGAAAGCAAAAAAAAAAGAAAAAAAAGAAATATCTTTGAATTGCAAATGCTTACAAATATCCCTAAATGAGACAATAAAGTAGTTACTCTTCTTCCTCAGTACCATATCCATTTGATATTGAAAAGTTAAAATTTTGCGCAACTTAAAAGACTTTTTAAAATACGTCCATTCTTCAAGTAGTGATTTAAGTCCACCATCCAACTTTTAACTACTAAGTATCACAAGGAGGATTTCCAAGTCAGAAGTTTTAACTTTTATAGGCAATTCTAAAAGAGACTTCCAACTCTTCCCAAGGGTTTATTTCTCAAGTAGAAAGTACTTTGATCCTTGTTTAGAGATCTTTCATAGACCCACCCATGGTAACCATACAGATCATTGTGACTCTTTAAGAGTTGCAAATTTATCATACCCATTCATAAACAAAGGGCCGGCAACTCCATACATGTACAATCACCACAATAACATGTAGCAATATTCTATGTCCCCATAAGTTAGGTGCAACATTAGCCACTCAATTGTACTGATTCATGAGATCAACCATTTAGACTGTATCATGTGAACCATGATGGCTTTGATTGCACACAACCGGCAATTTGGATCATTCTATGAACCCGATCATATTTAATGCTCGATAATGTGGAAGACGCAAGTATCAGCATTATAATTTGTTGATAATGAGCTCTTTAGGCTTCTTTTGACTTTCTGGTTGAGTTTATTTTTCTCTCTTCTTCTTTCATTTTTTTTGTTTGAATACCTAAAGATATAGGGAGATCTGAGTCCAAATCTAATAACCAATATTAAAATCCAAGTTTGAATCCAAAGCCAATGGGCCTTATATTCTTATGTTTGAGTGTGAAATTTATTTCAATTTCAAGTTCAACATGAGTAAGACAAAGATCACTGATAGAATGTGCAGCAATTTCGACCCACGTTGGTATGTGTTAAGTCCTCTAAATAGGGGGATATGAGTATTTAAGTAGAAGTAATAAACCAAAGTGACATCTTATTGGCTAGCCGCTTTGAGCAAGTTTCATTGGTTGTCACTTATGGCATCAGAGCCAACCCATGCATCCGATCATGTGGACTTAGGAGCACTACATCACAAAGTCAATGATTATTTGTGAAATATAAGAGCAGGGGTAGTTTACCGTGTTGACGTGCGTTGAGTCCCATATATAAGTAAGAGTAATGACCAAATAGCATCTCCTTGGCCAGCCATTTTAGGTGAGTTCTTGTGGTTGCTGAATGTGTGCTTACAATGTTATCCTCAAACATTATATATCAAAAAATGTTATCCAAAGAACAAATACAAATACAAAGTATGCACGAAAAACATAAAATTAAATTCTCTTCTTAATTAAATTGAATCTCTTTTAGAGTAAGTTCATTTTCTTTAATTACAACTTGGATTCAAACTAATGGGTTCCCAAGAACTGTATTTGTTAGGTTTTACAATATGCTAGTAAATTCCATGCACAAACACTTTTCATGTAGTTGTGTTCTTTAGTTGTAGATTGTTATATGTACCCTATTTTTGTTCGCTCGGCAATCTCCAATTCAAATCAATAGGTCGCTTCCTAGGCCTTTCAGGCCCAACTGAAGCCAATGACCAAAATGTCCCCAGGCTTTCCAAGTAATTTTTAGAGACCGAGCAATCTCTGAAAACAATCACCACCATCGGAGTGACGAAAACACTCATTAACTTTAAGTGGTTCACTTCTAGCGCCTGCTAACCCACCAATGTAGAATATCCGTCATGCCCCTCGGCATCCAGTAAGTTCCCCGAGATTAGGCGGTCTTCGGAATCGACACCACCCTGTCGGAGTGACGTAAATACTCACAAACCATTAAGCCATCAGAGTAGCGAGACCTAACTCACAAACAGGTCGACATGAGTATGTCGTTAAACAACCCAGTGTCACGAAACTGAAAGTGCCTATTGGCCGTGGCACATTTACCAAAGGACAAGATACATTTAGAAACGAAACTGTCACAACCGTCAGAGTGACAAAAACACTCGTAAACCCAGATCAACACCGACTCCTGCTAGCCTAACACGGTAAAAAATTACCAAATTGCCCTTGAGTACGATGATACATCTTGCGAGAAAGTACAAACTTCTCGAGACAGTAAGTTCATCCAACTTGGCATCTCTTGCAAGAAAGTACTAAGCCCTCGAGACAGTAAGTCTACCTTTCCAAAACTGTCCCTAGACAATCTAGCATGTTCAATATGTCATTCTAGTTGACTCTGGGCCAAATCTAGTGATACTCGGTCACAATGACCATTTTGTCATTAGTGGACCCGGACCCTTGTCCAACCACGCCGAATATGGAAATTAAATCGGCAACCACCGAGATACTCCTAAGAGAACCCCCATCAATTTTCCAGCAAGTCCCTTGACTCGAAAACCTCCTCAAGTCAACAAAACCTCGTGGAGCGTGTCATTTACACTTTGTCGGGATTGACTTTTTCTTCAATTTCCTAGTTAAAATACACCGTCGAAGGACTTGAGAAATGAGTAAAATAGTAAATTCCCCAAAGCCTTTCTAAAGGTCTTTCAATCGGTATGGTTCGATCGGAACAATTGCTTCCCAAAGGCCCCAATCACGTGGCACAAAAAGGGCTATTTTGGGAAACCGACGAAGCGTCTCACAAACGCTCCCGAAAGCTTACTTTCATACACGCTTTTTGAGACAACATTTGCATCATTCGGAATCATCTAAGGCTCCTTGATAGCTTCTGATTCAAAAGGAACTGTAGGGGAATGTCGTGACCGTAATCGATTTTTAAGGATCTTTCCCGAATGGCACGAATATTGCGACAAAATTAGCATAAAAGTTCTCGGCAGCCAAGCATGTCCTATATGGCACTTAACCGTTGGTTGAATGCCTGCGTGTGTTCTACGTGTTCTACATGCGCATGTCCTACATGCACATGAAGAGGAGTTTTTGGCCTATAAATATCAGGCCATCCTCCAGCCATTTTCAAAGGCAAAAACAATATAGAAACTGACAAAATCGATATAGAACCTCCGAAAATCCAAAAAGCCTAAGTCTCTACAAGATTCAAGCCCTTCCAAGCTTCCTCAAGCCTCTCCAAAGCTCAAACCCTAAAGGCTAAAGGTAAACTCCTATCTAAGCTTATGCTATTATCACTCCTCTCTTCTCCCTCTTAGTTCACTTGGGCTATTTTTTCATTTTAAGCCTCATCTTCTACCTCCTCCTTTGCATACTTGAAACAAGAGGGCTCTTAGGTCATACTTAGAGAGAAGCTTGTGAGGACCACCGATTAGGGAACCTCTCACAAGCAAAGAACAAAATTTCCATTTTTTTCCTTCAAAAAGGCCAAAACGTTTCCGTTTCCTAAGGGACCGAAACAAAATACTAGTAGAATAACGAAACACTATTATTACAATCAAAACACACTAAAACATAGAAAAATGTGCCAAAACCCAATACTATATACCTAAATAATAAGTTGTATTAATCCGAATTTAAAATTTTTATAGAACGTGTACAATTTTTATACAAAAGATTATATTTTACTATTTTAATATTTATCACTTTTGAAATGTTTCCGAAAAGTTTTCGTTTCCGAGCCAACTAAAGCGACTCCTCGAAACGAAATTTTGATCCTTGCTCACAAGCCATCTTGATCATAATATAGCCCTTAGAGCCCCTTGCAATGTAGTGTAGCCTTGAACATTGTATGATTCATAACCCTCTTGCATTATAATGACTACTATGTTCATGTATTGCATGTGATAGTCTTGTTGTTATGTTTAAAACCTTTTTCAAGCTTCAATGGTTTCATTTTCTAGCATACTTCAAAGTTCAAAAAGTGCCTTTAAAGTTCTTTAAATTGGAGCTCCTTCAAGTTTTAGCCAAGAACCCTAGCTTTCCATTCATTAAAAAACCCACCTAAAACCCTTACCTTCCATTTTGCATGATTGAATTTTACTCTTTTGAACTTCCATCAAAATGGTTTTCAAACCTATCCTCTCTAAGAGAGGTTTTCAATGGTTTTCAAAGTTTTCAAAACAACCCTCCATAGGGAGGTTTTCAATGATTTTGCTCTCTTGATTTTTGAGGTTGGAATGGTCTTAAGCAGGCCATCTTTGAAGTGGTTTCATCAAAACTACCGCATAAACCCTATCTCACTAGAGTGGTTTTAATGCCCGAAAAGTGATTTTCAAAACAACCCTCATTAAGGAGATTTTCAAAAAGTTCACTCTCTTGAGTTTGCACAAAAGTGGTTTTCAAAATAACCCTCATTTGAGTGGTTTTCAAATGTTCAAATGGTTTTAAAAAACTACTTATTCCATATTGATTTTCAAAGTTTTACTCTATTGAGTTAGTAATTGCAATGGTCCCAATTAAACTCTCTTTTGAGTGGTTTCCAAGCATCAACCATATGAACCCTACACTTACTTGAGTGGTTTTATAAAAATGATTTTCAAAAACTCCCAACTCTCTTGAGTTGGTTTTCCAAAAGGTTTCACATGAAATGATAACTTCTTCACATGAAATGACACTTTTCTTCAAAATTTTCACATAAAATGATAAGGTTTTTTTATAAAATCATGATTTTCAAAACCTCTTTCCAATTTGCATGCATAAAACCACATTTCCAAAATCATTTGGTCCAAACCCTAGTCCAAAACCACATTTCAAAACCACCTTCCAAAACCCTAGGTTAACCCAACCCTAGGACACCTTTAAACCCTAGGTTAAACTAACCCAAATCAGTTAACCCAAGGTCACTTACCCTAGTCAACCCAACCCTAGTTAGGTAACTCTAGTTATCTAACCCTAGGTTAACCTAACCCAAGACCCTAGTCAACCTAACCCTAGTTAGGTAATTCTAGTTGTCCTAACCCTCGTTGCCCTAGCCAAAGTGGGTTAAACTTCAAGACTCCAATTCAAAGGCCCTTTTCCAAACTCTCTTTCAATTCAAAAATTATTTTCATAGCATGTTTTCAAAAACATTCCACTCTCTTGAGTTTTCTAAAATTAACTCCAAAGTCTTTTCAAATGCTTTCATACCTTATTTCAAAAATATTTTCAAGAGCTCTCTTAAACTTGTCTGGACTAAAATAGCTAGATATTTACCATTTTCAAAATGTTTTCAAAACCTCACAACTTTAAGGTGATCCTAACCATCTCATGGTTAGGGTTTCCAAGAGAAAGTGATATAGCAAATGAAACCTTCAAGGGTTCATAGTAGGGTCTTAAACCCTAAGGGTTTTTAAAAACCATTTTTAAAAATTATTTTTAAAAGTCACATCCTTAAGATAATTTTGGTCATTCAATGATTATGGTTTCTTAAAGAAAGTGAGATATCAAGAAGGGTTCTATAACCCTAAAGATTTCAAAACCCCAATGGGAATGTCTAGTCACTCTTTCAAAATTGTTCTCCAAAACTCACATCCTTGAAGGAAGAAGTTTAGTGTTCCAATAATCAATCTCTCAAAGGTAATGATACATTCAACATACTATTTCAGAAAAAATGATTCCAAAACTTTTCAAAAACAAGTTTACAAGAGCTTTTCTAATTCAAACTCTATTTCCAAAATTTTCAAAACAAAATTTCAAAATATTACCAAAACTCCCTTAAGTTATATTAAAGTATTTCCAAAACTCCCTCAAGTAATTCTCAAACATTTCAAAAACTCCCTTGAGTTATTTCAAATAACTTCCAAAACTCTCTTGAGTTATTTTTAAGAACATTCAAAACATTCCAAGTTCTATTTCAAAGGCATTTTTCAAACTCTCAAGTTCCATTCAAAGCACTCTCAAATTCTAATTTAAACACTCTCCAAGTCCAATTCCAAGTCAACACTATTTCAAGTTCAAGTTTCAAAAGAAACATTCCAAGACTCCCATGAGTCTATTTTTAATCGGGCCCTAACCCGAATCACGACTGACCTGATTCTTGCCAACTGAGATACGTAGGCAACCTTCAAATAAGTGCGGTCATAACTTTATTTTCAAGTCAAATACCATTTTCAAAAATTTCCAACTCTTTCAAAAGTCAACTCTCAAATTTTTCTAAACTCTTCCAAAACTTGTATCATGCATGATTCATTCAAAAAGTGATAATTAAACCCCATTTTCATGAACTTTTCTAAGTGGATAAAAGGAATATTAGTGACCGGTAATTCAAGTGAGTGAATTAAGGGTGAATAGCCATGCAGGTACTGAAAGGACAGGATAGGGTGATGATCTTAGAATATCTTCCCTACACGTAACCAATTCCCGAATCATAGATTTTTATTTCGAAGAGCAAAACCGAAGTCACGTTTTCAAAAGGGCTTTAAAATATTTTCCAAAGGTTGCTAAACTTCCTTTTCTAAAAACTTCCTTAAGAAGGACATTTTTAAAATATTTTCAAAAACTCTAAGTTTAATCTTCGGATTACACTTAGTTTTAGGTGACCTAACACATCTTTAACTATGTTAGGTGGCGACTCCCAATTGTTTTAAAAAGCCCTTAATCAAATCAAATTTTCAAGTTCAAACTCCCGTCGCATTTGTTTTTTTAGGAGGATAAGTTCTAACAAAAAGAATATCGGGTTTTCCTTAGCCTATACCCTAGGCTCGGGTAAAAATTGGGGTGCGACAGTTGTCCTAGCGTGCCACAATATTGCCTTAATGAAGGTGGTTGCAATAAAGCTACAATGGGAAGTGGAATGCAAACAAACTTCTCATATTATCAAAATCCTCAACATGACATAATAATGTGTTAGTGATAGTGACTGATGAAGGTGGTTGAAGCAAAGCTATAATGGGAAGTGGAATCATTATCAGATTGGATGGCTGAAGTAAAGCTATGAAGGTGGTTGAAGTAAAGCAATGTGATTACTAGAAGGTTGCACAAACCTTCAAAATACTATACGTGATATAAAAAGACATATTCTCTCATTTATTCACATAATTCCCACACTTATTTTCATGGCTATAAAGGAGGGCCACAAGTGCTGACTAAGCTACCTACATAAATACTTTTGTTCTTCAACATCGATAGACATCTAAGAGAGTGTAAGGGTGACCAGGTAGAGAGAGAAAATAAAAAGGAGACTTTGTCTAAGCTTAAAAGTGAAGATTTCCTTGTATTGTCATTGGGGTAATGTTCTCCCATTTTTTAACTACCACGACTATTGAAGAGTAAAGAAGCCTTGGTGGATTTCCAAGAGTAGAAAGTGCCTTTGTGGATTTATGAAGCAATGCATGGTGTCAAGGATTTGACGCGGGTGATCAAGCGCTTAAGAATAGTGAATCGTGGATTCCAGAAAGAGGACTACACCTATATATTTGTGGACGACTCCCGTGGGCTTTCCCGTATCGGGTTTTCCACATAAAAATCATATGTTTTCCCTGTGTGAAATGTTTTATATTGCTTTAACATGTGATGGAGTCACATGCACTTGCATTAAGCAGAACTAGTTAAAAATGGTAAAAAGAACTGGATAGACCTATTCACAACCAGTAGCCCTCTCCCCTCGGGGTCTGGTAAACTCATACATACAAAATTTTCATTATTCATCTAGTATAGATCCAGCATCTTCAATATAAAGATCAATTGGCTTCGTATTCAAATTCAAATTATTAGTCATCAGATTCCAAAAAATTTTGATTTAGCAAATAACATTTTTTGGTTACGTTTTAGAGAGAAAAAAAAAAAAAAAAAAAACAAATATGCCAAGGATTGTCATGCTAATTCAAAGGATCAACTTCTAGCGAATTATCACCAAAGATACCAACATAATTACTTTTCATTTTATGTGATTTTAGAACACAAACAAAGTAACATTAATAATGACAATTAACAATAGTAGTTCCATAAATGTTACTTGAAACAATTATAAAAGTTATAGACAAAGAAAAACAAAAGAGCTTGGATTCATATTGGCAATGCATGCAGTCAAATATCTGAGATTCTCATCACAAGATTGCATATATCCACAAAAGACTATCCCCAAACATCCAGATCCCATATATCCATAAAAGACTCATCCCCGGACTCATGAGAGGCAACGTTGATCTAGAGCTCTAAACCATAGTTACCAAAATAAAAAGTGGAAGCAAGAAACGTAAGAGGAAAGGAAAGCGAGAAACGTACCCAAAAAATAAAGAGGGAAATAGGATTGTTACCAAAATAGGAAGCGGAAGCGAGAAACATTAGGAAAACGCAAGCAAGAAACGTAGCGAAAAAATATAGAGGGAAACAGGAAGTGAGAAACGATTGAAAAACTTAATAGGAATATTATTTAGAAGCTTTGCGAAACTCAAAGGAGACCAAAACTTAATTGAGACTTTTGGAAAACTTAGTGAAAACTTACATGACTAATTTCATAGATACTTAGTTAGAACTTAAAGGAGAAATAATATACAAAAATTAATATTTCAAGTCTCCAAAGCATTTTCCCCAAGTTTTCCTAGAATTTCCGTCAAGTATTCCAAAAATTTCCTAAACGTTTCCCAAGAGTTCCCGAAACATTTCCTCAAAGTTTTCAAACGAGTTACGTGTCCGTACCGGAAGCAAGTTTCTCGGGAAATGGGCTTCTCCCTCCCAAATGAGTTTCCCAACAACTATGCTCTAAGCCACTCCACTTTTGTGTATGATAAATATTTACAAGAAACACAAAAGATAGAAAATCATATAACAATTACATATCATACACAAGTATGAGTATGAATCATATATAACAAGAAAATATGAAGGGAAAAACAAAAAAGAAATCAGACCCCAATAAACTGAGTGAAAATAGGATTTCCTTTTTCCGTTTTATATCACAAAATTTATGTGATTAAGCTTGAAGAGCGGGTGTTGGCCACTTGAAGTTCCATCTTTTATCAGCATTGGTTCTTGGTTGCCTGCAAATGGATGTGATATGAGGAAACACATTATTACCTCCTAAAAAAAATGGGTTTAAAATTTAAATGTTATCATTTCCCACTGAAAGATAGAAGAATGTAATTAAAATTATAGAAAATGAAAATCTCAACCAATGAAACTTAATCGAACCAAAACCAAATGTACACAGCGAGAAAAATAGAAGAAAACACTGACAAACTAAAGAACAGGGAAAATGAGCACCAATCACTAAAAAACTGAACAAATTCTCAAACCAGTCAGTAAAAACGAAATCTCTAATACCAATCATACATCCATGAAAATAATAAGAAAAACCCATGAACGCACTCAAGATAAAAGGTCAATTTAATCAAAACTTGAAGGGAAAGAAAGGAGAATCAGAAACAAACAAATTGGTACCCACAATGTCCAGATCCTTCTTTCTCCATTACAGACTCATTTTCAATCTCCATCTGTATATCTGTGCATGTTCCAGGGATAAATAGAAAACATATAGAGGGACTCAAAGACAAAATAGAAGCAGAAATAAATGAAAAAATATAACAAAACCCCCACCCCAAAAAAAATTTCCAAACCTTACCCGAAATCCATGAAAAGCTAAACGAGACTCGTGACTGTAAAACTCTGAAGCAAACAAAAAAAGTAATCTCTAACCAAAATCAAACATCCAAAGAGAAGGAAAAAAAAAAAAAAACAGAAGAAAAACACTGATGAAGTTGAGAACAAGAACAATGA
This sequence comes from Euryodendron excelsum, assembly GCA_033060915.1. Classification (NCBI taxonomy): domain Eukaryota; kingdom Viridiplantae; phylum Streptophyta; class Magnoliopsida; order Ericales; family Pentaphylacaceae; genus Euryodendron; species Euryodendron excelsum. The sequence goes on along the minus strand of CM065392.1, from coordinate 11,361,344 downwards.
GTATCAATCACTGAAAAAAATGAACAAATCCTCAAACCAGTCCGTAAAAACGAAATCTCTAATAAAAATCATACATCCATGAAAAGTAATAAGAAAAACCCTCGGACGCACTCAAGAACAAAAAGATGAAAAAAAATGACTACAAAAAAGGAACAAAATCCACAAATCAGCCAATAAAAATGAAAGCTCTAACAAAATCAGATACCCTTGAAAACAAAGGGGAAAAAAAAAAAAAAAGACAAACTCAAGTACAAAAAAATAATAATAAATACTAAAAAAAAATCCAAACAAAAAGCGCAAAAATTCAGGGAAAAAAAAACTAACTATAGCCCTCAAATCAGTCAACAAAAACGAAATCTGTGATAAAAATAAGAAAAACTCGATAAAAAATGAGCAGAAATCATGGGAAAAAAAACACTCAACAAAAAAAAAGCCTAATGAGAAAGAGAACTAAGAGCGAGAGAAACACACTTCGAGTTCTTGAAGATCGAACGACCATGGTGATTCATCAAACTCTAGTGCAGTTAAGGTTTCGAAGCAAAGAATAGGAGAAGCCAAGAGATGAGAGCAAGAGTACAGAGAAACTGGGAAAAAAATGCCCCGAGTCTCAAACTAAGAAACTTCTTTTTTTCTCTCTGCTTTTCTAGCAGTATCGAGTTGCATGAGAGAACCCAGGGATGTGAAGCTCTCTCCACTAAACCAAATACCAAGGAGCATAGGGTAGCTGATACACTATATGTCTCCTCTCCACAACAAAGAGCCCCCACAGCTCAGGCATAAAGAATTAAAGCAGGGGGCAAAACAGCATTGCATTGTGCATGTCTAGTCAACCCAACTGCCAGCAATGCAGCGCCATTTGATGAAAAGGTCTGGGGCAAGAGTGTCCGGAATGGGGCAAAAAATAAGACGAAACTTCTTTGCACATCAGCAGTTTTTATATAGTTAGTAATCTAAAACAATATGCTGAAACATACATGCCTACTGGTTGGATCGTAGGAGTTCCCACTAATTTCATTAGACGAAGAGATGATCACCTGTTGGTGCTCCCTCAATGTTTTAACTTGTTGCTGAAGAGACGCGATCTCAGCTGAAGGTGGTGTGAAAGTTGTTGGCTTGATGACAGAAGTGCCTGCTGATTGGATAGTAGCATTTTTGAATAATCAACAGAGCTTGACTAAATGAGGGAAAAGTTGGTCAATGCAACAAGAAGGTTATCAGGCTTAGCCATCGTTTGAGGATTTAAATGCACAGCACTAACAGGGGAAGGATACCAATCCTCACTAGAAGCACTAGTAGAGTGCTCTGGTTGTGGGGAAAAATCAAGAGGTGGCAATTGTGAGTTTCATGAAGATTGGTTGTACTCTTCTTAGGTGCCCTGATCATGAAAACAGCTCCCCAGTTGACTCATAAAAATATAAGAAGGTCTATGGAGGTGTGATAGTCACGGAGAAGCTACAACACACATCAGATTGCATCGGAGGACTTAGATGGTTAATTGGGTAAAAGATGAAACAGCTCAAGTCAGACAACGAGAGGCACCATTAAGTAAGGTAGATAAGGAGTGTCCTCTAATAAGAGAGTAAGTGTCTCTTATATAGAAGCTCATTCAATATCCTCGTAAAGATAAGATATAGCCTAGATAGGATTAGGCTGGCCTTTTGAAGATAAGCAATAAGGCATATATGTTAGAGATGTTCCCTAATAGGAAAGGTAACCATTGTTCTCTTTGGAGAAGTCTCTCTCTCTTAGTTGGACTTGACCTAAAGGGAACTAGAACTCTGCAAGGTTAGCGCAGCAGCAAACCGTTCACCCTAGCCATTAACCCACAAGACCCCAAAAGTTCCACAACAAATGGTCAAAGTGCCGCCTAGAATCCAAGTCATTCGGTATACCTAGCCTTGCTTCTCGACCTAGCTGAAGTCATGCAGTTGTATAACTTGTGTGTCGAGTAGACCAGAGCAATGCTTCTGGTCTCTAAGTCGTTCATTAGGTCCAATACATCTGTTGGGTATAGCTGAACACGTCACTAACACAAGTCTCATGCATGGACCTATGGAGGGTTATTGCACATCTTAGAATGTTTTGAGGAAATCATACCAGATTGAACCAAGGAACTTCAGTAATTGGCACCTCAGGGCATTCTAAGCAGAGTATGATAGGAGTGCAAGATGAAAGGGTTCTCAGTGGGTTGGTTGGTTAGTTCAATGGTTTGTTAGTTAGCTTTATTAGACAGTTAGTCAGTTAGGAGCTTGAGAAGCTGTATAAATAAGTGTTTGATGCTAGAAGATAGGATCATGTATGACAAACTTTGTTTTGTAGAATAAGAAATTCTATAAGCTTTTCTCTCCTTTTTCTGGTTTTGGAGAATTGCTTGAAGGTTATCTTCTTCCCATATTCTGGATCTCAACAATTGGTATCAAAGCAGTCCATTCTTGGACCTGTGACCACCAAAGAAAAGATGGCAGAGGGGACTAGAGGCCAAGAAAACCAGGGGATTGAAGAATCACTTCAAATTATGAAGGAAAATATGGAGAAAGAAGCTAAAGATTTGGAAGAGATCAGGAACATGTTGAAAACCATGAACCAGAGATGTGATCAATGGTTTAAACATTTTCCAAATTCACATCAAGAAGAAAGCATACCTATGGCAGATTCTCAAGAAGACCTTAATCAGCAAGCTTCGAAGATCAACAACTTGGGTGAGCCACTGCCTCTTGATCTCTCTGTTTCTAAGTTTGAGGATTCTGTTTGTCCCCCGCTGATTCATTGCTCGAGTCCGAATCTATAAGGGATTTGAGTGAAGAGGTCTTGCTTTTGAATGAGGCTGACTCTAAGCCTCACCCTGATATGGTTGATTTGGGAAAGATGGAAGTTGGGGCTGTAGAGTGTTGTATGAGAATGGATAAAGCGGGGTCTTGCAAGAAACCCATTTTTAGAGACTCATGTTGGGGGCGTTGCTAGAAATTGGTGGATTTGAGTTCTACAATTGGAGATGGGTCTTCTAGGAAAACCACTGTTGGCGACCCATTTGGTGATGAGTTTGAGAAATTGGGGAAATTGGGTTCTTTGATTGAGAAAGAAATATGGAAGATTAGTTTGAAAGAAAGTTGGGGAAAATGGGTTCTTGCTGATGCAAATGGCTGGAAAAGTCTGGGAATAGCAGGTGATCATAGATCTGAAGTTCCTCTTCAAGATGCATCCGAAGAAGACTGGTTTTCTTCACCAGTACACCTTGAATTTAATCAAACCAATCAATCATTGTTGCAGAATTGTCATGGATATCAGAGTATAAGCTCTACCACAGATAGAAGATGCAAATGGGAAGACTAGGAAACCAACCGTGAAGAGTTTCTTGAATAGAGCCTTGAGGACAAGGCTAATTTCAAGGGGTAGGACTGATATGAGTGCTAGATGAAAGGGTTCTCAGTGGGTTGGTTGGTTAGTTCAGTGGTTTGTTAGTTAGCTTTATTAGACAGTTAGTCAGTTAGGAGCTTGAGAAGCTGTATAAATAAGTGTTTGATGCTAGAAGATAGGATCGTGTAAAACAAATTCTGTTTTGTAGAATAAGAAATTCTCTAAGCTTTTCTCTCCTTTTTCTGGTTTTGGAGAATTGCTTGAAAGTTATCTTCTTCCCATATTCTGGATCTCATCAGAGTAACTTCCATCTTTTGTTATTTTCCAAGTCACCTTATCTAGACTAGCAGGCTTTGGTAGAAATGCTTGTGGAGTATTGAAATCAAATTACTAGTAGATTAGGGGTATCCTTTTGCTTGCACATGATCCATTGGCCTCCAATTTGAATTGGACTCGTGATTTCACTCGGCCTTAAGGAAGGGTCCAACCTTAAGTGCTACATACAAACCTTGCTTGCTAATCAATTTGAAGATTTTCATAAAGTCATTGTTCCTCTCAAAATTGAACTGCATATAGGAACAACATTCACATTAATTGCATAAATCAAAATAACTGATATCAAAATTCAGCCCACAACTAAAAACAAGACTTTTGGATTATTTCCCCCCGTGAACAAGTTTTTTGAATTCTAGAATTAGGTACAGTCGAGCACTGAAAGGTTAAAGAACTTAGTTGGGGGAAAAGGTTGGACACCTGTCCTTGGTATCAAAATCTTGCAATTCTGCAGATTGTTCTCATAACAAGCACACTTTCAAAAAAGTGTCCTTGTTCTTCTCTCTATAAGAATGTCTGGCCAATGCCTCTTCAACAATTTCACATAAATAATAGTTTCTTTATAAGTAGTAGGTTTCAAATCACATAAATAATGCATAAGACATGAGATTAAGATGGAGCAATCACCATGGCATGCAGTCCAGGGATCCATAAGGTGTGCCAGCTCTACTACCATATGACATTATAAAACAGAAGACAAATAAAGAGGAAGATTGGAGGAAGAGCTGAGGAGAAAGAATAAGAAGAAAGTGGGAGGTTCAACAATTGTAAATCACCAGCTTATCAAATAGTCATAGTAAGATGATGAAATCTTTGTTACATAGAGTCTCCTAAATGTGTAAAATACCTGTGTCGGACACTCAATACTCGAATAAGGGGGATATGTATCTTATATGACTAGTTAGACATGCATTTAACAAGAACGTACCAGTATTGAGTTTACTATAGAACCATGTATAAAACTGCTATTTTATGCATAAAATGCTCCATTTTACTTTATAAACACCATTTTAACTTTTGAGAAATAAAAGTACTTAAAAAATATAAAAGTTAGCCGTGTGCTGGTGACCTTGGACATAAGAATTATACGAACCTTATTCTTAGACATATACCCACAACCACCTCCATACCCAAGTCAATGTAACCTAGGATGAAACCACTAAACTGTTATATGTGTAATGAAATTCTACGAAAAGCTCTCTCTCTCTCTCTCTCTTCTTCATGTTATCATTTCAGAATGTCAAAATAAGATATTGCACCCAGAAGAATTATCATGCTAATCTATCCTAGTCTAAGAAGCACCGATACGGACACGGACATAGATATGGACACGGGACACGGCAATTCTAAAAAATAGGGGACACAGATACGGCGGGGACACGGCAAATTTTTTTTATTTTTTATATATTTTATTTTTTATGTATATAAATATAACATGTACATACTACCAAGAATATCTAAAATCCAATACCCAATACTCAATAGAATAGACAACAGGTCATCAATTCATCATCTATCAAGCATAAAAAAATAAGAATTATAGCATCTGGGCAGAGAAGGAGAAGAAGAAGCAGAAGAAGCAGAATAAAGAACAAAAAATTTGGCCAAAGGAGCAGAAAAGCAGCAACAGAAGAAGAGCAGCAGCAGCTGCCAGCAGCAGAAGCAGCAGCAGAAGAAGAAGGAAAAAAAAAAAAAAAAAGATGAAGAAGAACAAGAACAAGAAAAGAAAAAGAAAAAAAGAAATTTCGGCAAAGAAAAAGAAGAAGAAGAAGAAGAAGAAGAAGAAGAGGAAGAAGAAGAACATAAATTTCGGCAGAGTAGTAGTAGAAGAAGAAGAAGAAGAAGAAGAAGAAAAAAAGAAAAAGAGGAAGAAGACCTGAAATTTCGGCAGACAAGAAGAAGAAGAAGAAGAAGAAGAAGAGGAGGAAGAAGAAGAACATAAATTTCGGCAGAGTAGAAGAAGAAGAAGAAGAAGAAGAAGAAGAAGAAGAAGAAGAAGACGAGAAAGAGGAGCTTACCTGGTAAGTGGTGTGTTGCTGCAAATTTTTCTCCTTCGCACTTCTTTTTCTCCAACTGAGCAGCTAGGGCTTCTTCTACAAGCTCAACGATTAAATGTTTCTGATTTGGGTTGTTTTGTATATTTTATATTAAAGTTACATAAATTACAAAATATACCCTATTTAAAATTTTTTATAATTATATTTAGACCCCCGCCGTGTCCTAAACGTGTCCCAGCCGTGTGCCCGGCGTGTCCACAACTAAAAATATAATTAAAAAATAGGACACGCCACCTGGATACTCTGTGGACACGCCAAAATACGTGTCGAACACGCAAACGGCACCCTATTTGGCGTGTCCGTGCTTCCTAGATCCTAGTAAGTTTAGATTTTTCACTTTTCAACACTCAAAAGAATTTGAGAATTTTTATCAAAGCAGATAAACTAAGCTAAGCTGATCGAAAAATAGCTCTAGTACAAAGAAGACATAATAGGTGCTCAAGTTCTCAACACACTCCTCTAGAGCCTAGAACATGATAGAAATAAAAGAATCTTGTAGCGTGGGAATTTACATACCATAAGATAGATTGGTTAGAATTACCGTTTCTCTTGCACCTGGTGCATGCAGGAATAGGAAAAGGCTTTGAAACAATAGTTTGCTTGTCTTTGACTTTCAACAATTGTTATTCCTGGTTCTCACTAATACCGGTAAGTTATGCAGGATGCTTGTCCTAATTCAAATGAAAGCAGCAATGCATGGCAGTTTTGCTAATGCTTCTCAAAGGTAAACAACATAGATATCAGGGTTTGAGGCTCTATCATTTAACTACTATCATCCCTACAGAAAATTAAAACACCCCACTGTATCTGCCACTGCATTTTGAAGGCATATCATAGAGTCATTCAGAACACAGCCAGCCAAGACAGGAAAACAAAATTTTAATTTCATCATCAACTTTTAGTGAACGTTACTGCAAGTGATGTCATTTCTTGGAATCCTTGAAACGACCCTTCACACAATTAAACAAATTCACTTTTTTAAACTTACAGAACATGATATGAAGTAATATCAAATGCTACGTGATATGCAACAAACAAGGCAAACTAGTCAATGCAATAATCATGATTGAACTATCAACAAAAATGATTAATCAAATAACTGATATGGGAGATACCGCGCAGGCCTATGATGGCTTTCAAGCATTTTACCAAATAGTTCACGTGCAGAGTCTGGTCATTGTTATTCATTGTAATTCATCAAGCTATAATCACTTCTAATTAATAGAATGAAGGCAATTTACATCTTGTTTCAAATTGCACAAGCATAGAGTATTTCAACAACCAGGCAAATATGTATGCATATATATACACATACATATATATATATATATAGAGAGAGAGAGAGAGAGAGAGAGTTCAACAAACCTTTTCCAGAAGAATTAGAAATGGAAAGTTTCTCCAAGTCTAACGATAGCCGCTTCAGTTGCCTTTCGTAGATTTCTTAACCTGTGAAGCACAAGGGCACAAGAATTGAAACCAAATTTCAACTTGAGGTGTTTGTAGAGAAGGAAAATAGAATTCACATTCAAGTTAAGGAAAAATATAAATTGAACAAAATATGAAGGATCATTGACATAGAAAATTGTTTTAACGTTGGTAATGAATGCGGAGAAGAGAGGGAGACCTCTCGTGCCTCAAATTGTTCCCACCTTCAGCTTTTCTAGGGTTTCCTAAGAAATGCATTCAACCCTAGTGTTAGAGAAAGAGAGTGAGAGAGCAAGATCGTCAGAGTTAAAAATAAGAATAGATCCTCTCAAAGCTGATATTGGCATGCATGCGTGAGAGAGAGAGAGAGAGAGAGAGAGAGAGAGAGAGAGAGAGAATTCCAGGGTAATTCTTGTGATAGGAAAAAGAGGGGTTATAAGTTATAACCACCCTGATTTTTCCAAACATCGTCAACAGCCTGTCTGGAATTTGAAGACAGAAAGGGAACTTTTAAGGGAAAGAGGAAAAATAAAAAATTAAGGGAAAGTTTTTCCCTTCTCACTTTCTTTTTATTTCCTCTCATTATGTCTTTTTAATAAGTACTTTTGTTAAATGCAAGAAAGTTATTTTTTTTTTATCATTTTTCTTTGTAAAATCGAACAAAAATTACTATTCTTTTACAATTTCTCCCTCACTTCATTTTCCTTTCTTTCTCTTTCCTTTCAAACAATCTAAAATGAGTGGATTGTAGACTCCATCTCAGCTCCACAAACAAATTATGTTCTTTAGTCATCTCCATACAAAGTTTTGGATTTTAGAGGCAACAGAGGCAACAAAATGGACCATCCTGAATTTCAAACTTTTTCCAACCATGTTACATCACCAGTCTCTACCATTGGCCCCAGTCTTTCTCTTGTCAGTTTCTTTGTTTCTTTGTAGATTAAACTAACTAAAAATTGACCATTATGTATTGCCACACAATTCAATCATCTATGCTAAAAAAAGAGAGAGAAAGAGAGAGAAATCTCTATATCTTGTATTAATGAACAATGAGACATAGGGACATACATATAGCACTAGAAGAGTGCTATGCAAGAAAGACTCGAAAAGGAAAGTCTAAAATAAGGCAACCAAAACCGAGAGAATCAAACCTATACAATACTATTGTATATACACTAACATCCCCTCTCACACTCAAGGTTGTATAAGCGAGACCAATTTAAGTTTGGAAACCAACTCGTAAAAAAGACCCAACAGATGGGCCTTGGTGAAAATGTCAGCAATTTGGTCAGTAAAAGAGACAAAACAAGGATGAATCGTGCCACGAATAACATGCTAAAGTATGAAGTGATAGTCAATCTCAATATGTTTGGTTCAGTCGTGAAGCAATTTGAATAGCACTCTAATTATCACAACAAGGACTAGTAGCACTAGAATGAGAAACTCTTATGTCCTCGAGTAACCATCGAAGCCAAAGAAGCTCTTAAGTAGTATCAGCAAAAGCACAATATGCAACTTTAGTACTAGATTGAGCAGTGACATTTTGTTTCTTGCTAACACCAAGATATAAGATAATCACCCAAAAAGAAGTAGAAACTTGTGGTAGACTAACGATCAGTAGAATCACCAATCCAATCAGCATTTGAATATGCACGTAGCTAAAAAATGAGTGAGCAAAATAATGAAGATCGTGAATCATGGTACCCTAAATATAATGAGGAATGCAAAGCACAATAACATAGTGAGTAGATCGAGGAGCAGACAAGAATTGGCTGACCAAATGAATGGCTTAGGCAATATCAGGGCAAGTAACAATGAGAGAGACAAGACTGTCAACCAACTAACAATAGATAGTAGCATCAAAGAGTAGAGTGTCATCCAAATGAGTGAGTCGAGTATTGAGCTCTAGAGGAATAGACACAGTCTTACTCTCAATGAGGTCGACATGAGCAAGAAGATCAAAAACATACTTTGCCTAAGAGATATAGTAGCCAATAGAATCATAAAAGATCTCAAGACCTAAGAAATACCTAAAAGAACCCAAATCTTTCATTTCAAATTGTTTTCTAAGAAAGATTTTTAAATTAGAAATTCTAACAAGATCATCCCCAGTAAGAATCATGTCATCAACATAGAGGAGGAGAAAAATGGTGCCCTGTTATGATTTATAAATAAAAGAAGTAAAAGAATACGCAGTAGTGGCAATAACAGAACGAGATACAGGCATAGACTGAAACTGGTGATGTGATTTGATATGATTGCTTCTAACTAATGAAGATGTTAGTGTTTGGGATACCTAGACCAATTTGATGGCAAAACCTGCAAACTCTAATAAGACAATTTTTCAAACCATGACTACATTTGTAACAATATGCATAGGAGGGTGGTGTTAATAAAATATGCCTAGGATGAAGAAAAACATGTCCTTGTCCAAATTGATTACCTATGCTATGACAACAGTCCACAGTGTAAAAAATTAAAGTAGAATGAAAAACACGATACTGCAGAGGTCAAACCATGCAAACCAGAAGTTAAAATTCAGTTCAGAATGTCCAAATCAGTTGGGAATAGGTTTGAACCGGTCAAAATAGTGTTGAACCGGTCTAGTTAAATTACAAACTAGTGTAGGATTGAACCGGTTCAAGGTGAGGTGGCTGATGTAAGAAACTACTGGCTATTGGCACGGTTGAGGAGTTGGCTGGCGCGTATGGTAGCAGTGGCAGGCAGCTGGCTGCTGTTGGCTGGCGCTATTGAGGAGCTAGCTGGCGCATGGATAAGGCCTGCAGCCAGGGGGAATGGAGAGGAAGAATCTCAACGTGTATGAGCACGTGTGTGTGAAGATATTGGCGACCACTGGGATCACACTCCGAACTTGAAGCCGCTCGTGAGGGCGCGTGAAAGGTTTTCCAGTGACTATTTTGTGTTGATCCCATTCTGTAGATCAAGAGGAATCTGAGGATGCGGTCAAAAACTAATTTGGACGAGTTGAAGCTGGACTAAAAATATGAAAAAATGTGATGATGCTTGATTTGACCAAAAATCCAGGTTTTTCGGCAATGTCGATGACAGTGGAAGCCTCTATTGGAGAGCAATAGAGGATGGCAAGAAGCTAAGTACAAGAAGAGTGAGGCCACAAATGGGTGGCTTTGATACCTGTTAACTCAAGGTTGATCCCTATGTTGATTTTGATGATAACAAAACCATATGGTTGTTACCTAATGATTTCAATTGAGTGCGCAGATTACATTATAATCATTTGATAACAAGAAAATATTTGAGTTGATTGGTTGAGTACCCAGTAAGAAGATTACTTAAGTAATCTTATTCTCGAAGAGATTAAGTTTGGGTATGCATATATTTGGCAACATTTATGGCCAACTTATTCATTATGAAAACCCTCGATCCTTGTGGTCATATCAATCCACTAAAGCATCAATTGCATAAGAAAGGGAGAGCAAAAGTTTGTATGCTCTGAGACATAAAGCACAAAAGAAAATGGGAGTAAGTTTCTACTTATCACATTGAAAGATGTTGAAGAACTTGTGTTGATAAGCCTGTCAAGAAGAATTAAGGTTGAGCAAAGAAAAAGAGTGACATCTATTCAAATATCAATCAAAGGGGTTTGTCTTAGAAGAAATTAAGGATATTAAAGATCTAATTAATGATATTAAAGATCTGAATTTGAAAAAGAGATCGGTAATAAAAAGAAGGAGCTCGGCAATAAAGAAAATGAGATCGGCACAAGAGGAGATCACAAAGGTTGTTTAAGTATGATCATAAAAAGGAATTCAATCCAAAATTAAATTGAAGAAATTCTCAAAGAATAACTCTTGTTTGAAGATCAACATACCCCAAAGAGAATACTTCTTGAAGATCTTAAAGTATTTTGAAGCTAAGCCTGATCAGGGAAAGCATGAAAAAAAAATTCTGGGCTTATGTGTTGACACATGGATTTAAAGTGTTGACACATGAAGACAATGGCCAAAATCTAAAGAATGGATGGTCATGTGTTGACACATGGGGTTGATGTGTTAACACATGGAGGCAGTGAACAAAATCTAGGGAATGCAAACTTGATGTGTCGATACATGAAAGTCAGGTGTTGACACTTGGGCTTCAACGACTATATTTTTTTACCGTTATAACAGTACGATCTTGCATCAAATGGTCTCCCATCTACCACCAATGGCTACAATCAACTCAAGGCTATATATAAGATCCCCAACACAGATATGAGTAAGAAAAACACAAGATCAAGTACTAGAAAGTGAGATTTCATCTCTTACATCTTATACTCTGTTTTTATTCATTTAGGGGTTCTTGTGTGAGTTGAAATTTACTTATCTATTATTGAAGAGAGAGTTATTCATTATACAACATTCATCTATTGTTGGGTGTTGTAAACTTATAAGTTTGGGTGAAGTTTGGACAAAATTACTTGTAAGTTTGAGTAAAGCTTGGATAAAATCACTCAGGATTTTGGGAGTTTGGAAAGAGTTATTGTGAGAGTGAGCTGGGCACTTGGAGCAAAACCAGCAACTGTGTAAGAAAATTTTACATAGTGGAATACCTTCGAGAGGATCGAGGAAGAGAGAACGTAGGCAAGGATTGGCCGAACCTCTGTAAAATTCTTGTACCTTCATTCTTCATTCCTTGCTTTGTTTTGCTTCCTTACTTATAACACTTGCTTGCATTGTATCTTATTATTCGCTTGTTTGGGTTTTTAGTTTGATCACCCACTGCTACATTTCTTAATAAGTTTTTAATTGTATTTTTTGCTATTAATTTCATAAAACCCAATTCACCCCCCTCTTGGGTTGCCTACTTGGGCCAACAATTGGTATCAGAACTAGTGCTCTAGTTTAAAGGTTTAGCATCCTTAGAGTTGATCCATGGCAAGCAAGTTTGAAGCTCTCTAGGTGAGGGTCAATCCACCATTAGACCTCCTTTGTTCAATGGAACTACAATTATTAGAAGAATGGAATGATGATATATATTCAGTCCGTTAACTATGAACTATGGAGGATCATTGTGAATGGTCCTAAGACTCCCACTAAGACTATTGAAAGGGTAGTCATCCCCAAACCTGAAAGTGAATGGGATGAGAATGACTTAAAGCTTTTGCAATCTAATACCAAAGCTATAAACATTTTATATTGTGCATTAGACCCAAATGAATTCAATAAGATCTCTACTTGTGAATCTGCCAAGGAAATTTGGGATGGATTAGAGGTTACTCATGAAGGTACCAATCAAGTTAAGGAATCAAAAATTAACATTCTTGTGCATTATTATGAAATGTTTAGAATGTTATCAGGAGAGTCCATTACTGAAATGTTTACACGATTTACTGACATTATTAATGGATTGAAATCTCTTGGAAAGATCTATTCTAACAATGAGCAGGTGAGAAAGATTCTTAGAACTTTATCAAAGGCTTGGAAAGTTAAGGTGACTGCTATACAAGAAGCAAAGGATCTCAACACTTTGTTACTTAAGGAATTACTTAGAACTCTCATAATATATAAGCTGACACAAAGCCAAAATATGCAAGATGAAGATGAGAAAAAGAAGAGAGTCATTGCATTCAAATCTATAGAAAATAACCAAGACAGTGATGAAAAGAAAGATGAAAAACTTGCATCAATCATAAAAAAGCTCATAAGGTTCATAAAGAAGAGATGGAAGGAAGGAAGAAAACAAGAACATAAGGGTGAATCAAGAAAGGCAGATTCTTTCATAACATGCTTTGAGTGCATAAAGTCTGGACACATCAAATATGAATGTCCACGACTCGAGAAAGATGGAAGAAAGGTAAAGGAAGAAGAGCTGTAGCTGTCGCCACATAGAGTGAAAATGAGGAATCCAGCTCTAATGAAGAAGCTAAATCTCAAGAGGTTGCCAACTTATGTTTTGTGGCAGATGAAGAAGAAAATGAGGTAACAAATTTTAATTTACTTTTGAAGAATTACAAGATGTTTTTGATGATTTACTTGTTGAATTTAAGAAATCTGGTATAAAGATTAGTATACTAAAAAAGATGATTGCTTCTCTTACAAAAAAACATTGAGGATTTACAATCTACAAATGATCTTTTGAAAAAGGAAAATTCTATCTTGAAAGAAAAAGTAAATGATTTAGAAAAATTTCTTTCAAAATGTGTTGATGGAAAAGAAAAACTTGATGCAATGCTTTGCAAACATAAATGCTCTCTTGAGAAAGCTGGCATTGGATACAATCCGTTTAAAAAGAGAAAGTTTTCAAAAACAAAGTTTGTATCTCATAGTGAAAATCTCATATTACTTATTTTTATTGTCAAAAGAGAGATTACACAGCACATCAATGTTTTCTTATGAACAAGTCTCAAATAATTAAAAAGGTTTTGGTTCTGAAAGGTACATTGAATACTAACCCCCAAGGACCCAATATGATGTAGGTACCGAAAAAGAAAACTTGAATTACTTTCATTGTAGGATTGCCTACAATCCAATCCAAAGTCAAGAAGGATTGTTAGCATTTGGAGAGTGATTTCTCAAGGTATATGATTAGCAATAAGATTCAATTCACCTCTTTCATACCAAAAGATGGAGGTATGGTGACTTTTGATGATAATAGAATATCAGTTGCATTGCAATCAAAGGAAGAAATATTTGAGTACATCAAGCACTTATTTCAAAGATTTGATGTGGGGAACTCAAATTTATTAAGTAATCTCATAGCTACATCAACCAAATTGGATGGCAATAAAAAGGTACACTTCTCAATACTAAACTTTATAGTAGCATGATTGGTTGTTTATTTTGCTTAACCATAGATTATATTCGGTGAGTGTATGTTTAAAGAATTTCATGCTAATCATAAATTATATTACATTATGGCTGTTAAGAGTATTAAACATGTGCAATCTTTAATTTGATTGATTTTGATGATATATATATATATATATATATATATGCTATGTATTTCATGTTAAGTATGAGTAATCTATTATCTTGAGTGCTTAGGTTGCTATATACGTTTGTTAATGCATATGAATATTTTAAAATCAATTATATGTTTATTTGTAGCATTTTATGGCATTCAAAAATTCATTTTTGCATTTCATGATAAAAAGAGTCGACTCATGTCCTCAAAGAGTTGACCTCTGCACATGATCATAAATGTGTTTGAATCTTATTCACACTAACATGTACATACATTTTGCATATATTTCAATCCTCATCGTTAACCAATCTTTATCAGTTGCATTTTCAAACACCAAAAATAAATTTTTCCTCTTATTTTATCTATTCAAATTTTCAAAATCAACTTTTGTCTACTCAAGCCTCTCATAAAGAAGAAATGAGTCAATGAGAAAGTTCTGAACAAGGAATTATGAGATATCACACACTAGAAAGGAGAAGCAAAGAAAGAGGTGATGTCAAAGACTGATGATTATATTCAATCTACTATAAAGAGAATGAGCCATTAATTGAATGAAGAAACAAATATTTGGTTTTTGTAGCAAGAACTGAATATTATTTTGAGGGGGAGGATACTCTCATCAAGAGGAACTTTAGAAGCAAGAGAAGAAATTTCAAAAGTTTTAAAGCAAATTCTTCCCATGATGTCAACTTCTGAAAATGAGCAAATAGATGTTCTAATGGGCAATATGATGTGTTGATGAATATGACAAAAGAGATAAGGAAACATCAAGAAGAGATGTTCACAAAAATTAACACAAATGTGGACAATGAAGAATTTAGATTGATGAGCTTGAAGAAGAAAGTGAAAGAGGATATTTTGTAGATGATCACTGAGCATATTGGAAAGCACATTACCTTGATTTTTGGAGATAACTACAAACCTCTTTACCTTACAACATCAGCAAAAACAGATGACTCCACTGATAACATGAGTGGATCTTTTAAGGATGGTAGTACTCTATCATAGTCTTCTCAGCCTCCACCAGAAAAATCTGAAGAGACTTCTGGTTCAAAACAACTAGAAGCCCCCTCCTACCAAGCAATATTCTTTCAAGCCTAGAACTTCAACCTCCACATTCTCCAATACCTCTGAAGAACCCAGTCTTCTTCACCAAAATTTGCATGAACATACATCATCATCATACATTTATATATTTTGAATAATGGTAACTTGCTTTACATATCTTTATATGGATGCCTACGCTATGAAGGTTTAACTATCTTGATTTTGATGATTTGGTGCATTTGTTGGCTAGTCTCCTTACAATACTTATAATTTTATTTTAATATTTTTGCTATTGTACCTATCATAAATTTTTCATAAATTATTTTTAATAAATTAACAAAAAGGGAGAGAACTATTGTATGCCATAGTAAGGAGAAATCCTCTATTAAAGGAGAGTGATAATCTATATATAAATAGAGGTGACATTTTTTAGTACATGATATTATATCTTTCATACGGAAAGAAATATTTTATATTAGGGAGAAAATCTGCAATATGAATAAGTGTTTTCTATTCTAAATTTACATTATATTTTATTGTTCCTTTTTGACTAATTGACAAAAAGGGAAGAGATACTCCATGAAAATATATAAATATTATGTGTAAAGCGTATCCTTATTCTGAAGTAGTAAGGGGAAACCTTACAAGAAGTATGTTGATTTAAATTCTTTAATCCTTATACTTCATTTATATTAAGCTTAATTACATATATTTTTAAAGTTTTGTCATCATAAAAAAAAAGAGAGATTATTGACTCAAGATTGATTCTTATGTTGATTTTGAAGATTACAAAATCATATGGTTGTTATTTAATAATTTCAATTGAATGTACAGATTACATTATTATCATTTGATAACAAGAAAATGTTCGAGTTGATTGGTTGAGTACCCAACTAAAAGATTACTTACATAATCTTATTCTCGAAGAGATAGTTTGGGCGTACATATGTTTAGCAACATCCATGGCCAACTTATTCATTATGAAAACTCTCGATCCTTGTGGTCATATCAATCTACTAAAGCATCAATTGCATAAGAAAGGGGAAGCAAAAGTTTGTATGTTTTGAGACATAAAGCACAAAAGAAAATGGGAGTAAATTTCTGCTTATCACATTGAAAGATGTTGAAGAACTTGTGTTAAAAAGCCTGTCAAAAAGGATTAAGGTTGAGCAAAGAAAAAGAGTGACATCTATTCAAATATCAATCAAAGGGGTTTGTCTTAGAAGAAATTAAGGATATTAAAGATCTAATTAATGATCTTGAAGATCTGAACTTGAAAAAGAGATCAGCAACAAAAGGAAAGAGCTCAGCAATAAAGAAAATGAGATCGGCACAAGAGGAGATCACAAAGGTTGTTTAAGTATGATCGTAAAAAGGAATTTAATCCAAAATTGAATTGAAGAAATTCTCAAAGAATAACTCTTGTTTGAAGATCAACATACCCCAAAGAGAATACTTCTTGAAGATCTTAAAGTATTTTGAAGCTAAGCCTGATTATAGAAAGTGTGAAAGAAAACTTCTGGGCTGATGTGTTGACACATGGATTTGAAGTGTTGACACATGAAGACAGTGGTCAAAATCTGAAGAATGGATGGTCATGTGTCGACACATAGGGTTGATGTGTTGACACATGGAGGTAGTGAATAAAATCTAGGGAATGCAGACTTGATGTGTCAACACATGAAAGTTAGGTGTTGACACCTGGGCTTTAACGACTATATTTTTTACCGTTATAACAGTACGATCTTGCATCAAATGGTCTCCCATCTACCGCCAATGGCTACAATCAACTCAAGGCTATATATAAGATCCCCAACACATATATGAGTAAGAAGAACACAAGATCAAGTGCTAGAAAGTGAGATTTCATCTCTTACATTTTATACTATGTTTTTATTCATTTGGGGGTTTTTGTGTAAGTTGAAATTTACTTATCTATTATTTGAGAGAAAGTTATTCATTATACAACATTCATCTATTATTAGGTGGGTTTGCAAACTTGTAAGTTTGAGTGAAGCTTGGACAAAATTACTTGTAAGTTTGAGTGAAGCTTGGACAAAATCACTTATAAGTTTGAGTGAAGCTTGGACAAAATCACTGGGGATTTTGAGAGCTTGGGAAGAGTTATTGTAAGAGTGAGCTGGGCACTTGGAGTAAAACTAACAACTGTGTGAAGAAATTTTACATAGTGTAATACCTTCGAGAGGATCGAGAAAGAGAGGACGTACGCAAGGATTGGTTGAACCTCTGTAAAATTCTTGTGCCTTCATTCTTCATTTCTTGCTTTGTTTTTCTTTCTTGCTCATAACATTTGCTTGCATTGCATCTTGTTATTTGCTTGTTTAGTTTTTTAGTTTGATTACCCACAACTACATTTCTTAACAAGTTTTTAATTGCATTGTTTGCTATTAATTTCAATTCACCCCCCTCTTGGGTTGCCTACTTGGGCCAACAATACCATGTAAGAATAATGAGAGAGAAACAAAAAGAAATCTCTATATCTTGTCTTAGTGAACAATGAGACATAGGTACATATATATAGCACTAGAGATGTGCTATGCAAGAAAGATTAGAAAAGGAAAGTCTAAACTAAGGCAACCAAAACCCTAGAGAATCAAACCTACACAATACTATTTTATATACACTAACAACCTTTATCCCTCAAAGATATTAGAATAGAACTTATTTGAATTTTCAACTCCTGATCTTTTTGACCCAAAGAACCAAGCTAAAATAGCATTTTGTCATTTCACAGCCCTTATAGAAGCTTGAAACACTTCGTAGCATGTACCAATGGAGCCATGGCCCCCCAATTTAATCATAACTTCCTTCTCAGCTGGTGGCAACAGTTTCTCGTTTCAGCCTATTAGCATTTGAGCATGCATGCGGAAGCAAATAAATAGTCGCATAACTGGTTAAGAGTGGGACTCCAGAAATAAAAACTGACAACAGGATGCGTTAGATGCCACTCTTGCAACTCTAGCAACATGGTTCTGATCTTCAAACCTTTAAAAAGCTCACGGTACATGTAGTAACACCGCAATTCCATTACTTCACCCTTTCTAGAACTAATGGTGTTGGCATTTGACAATTGAAGAAAAGAAAACGTTAAGAAAATAAAACGGATAATTACATTTTACCTCATTTGGCCCTAAAACACATGACTCGCTATTGTTCAAAAGTAAACACATAGCCCTCACATAGTTTGAAATGAAGTGCAAATTGGATGAAAATTGTTAAAACTATACAAGCGTGTACTACACACATAGATTGGACAAGCATTGGAAGAGTCGTCAGTCAACACTTTCAAAGCATCATTAGACTGGTTTTTTAGAGTCAATCATCTGTGGCAATTTAGTGGTGCTAGTGAGTTTGGCTAAGCGGTGGTCAGCAGATAAAGAAGAAGGTTGTTGGGCTGTTGGTGGTGATGACCGAAGAGGAAAAAAGAAGAGGAGAGATGGCTAGTGGTGGTCTATGGTGTTATGATGGAGGTGGACTGAGCCTTTTCTCTTTATGATTCACTGATCACTGTTACGTATACACTGGTTTACTACTTCTCACTCACTATAACTTCTCTTTATTTTTAAACTTGGGGCATTTTTGTCTTTCATAAAAAAAATTAAAGTACATCCATTTCGCATTTTAGCCCTAACCAACAAAGTGGTTATGATGTTATGTATTCAATTTTAAACAATTGAGAGGCCATGTGGTTTTGGGCCAAATCATAATGAGGTAAAGTATAATAATCTAAAATCAGAATAGAGATGACCGAGTTAAACAACATTTTAATGTATTGAGATAAAAGCATACTCATAGTCATGTGTGCCGCCATGTTATACATAGTGGGTTTGTTGACCCACTGGACTTCTAAAAAATTTCTTAATCAATGGTTGTATTTCAAAAAGAAAATTTTTTGAGTACCATTTTAGAAATAAAAAAGTTTAAATCTCTAGCAAATCTTGCACATAGAAACAAAAAGACTATATAAGCACTACAACAAAATCTTGGTTTAGTGGCAGCCGAAAGTGTCACTAAAAAACACCTCTAGTGGCATTTCTAAAAAATGCCAAGGATACCGATGCCATGCTAGGTTAGTGGCATTTTCACTGGCACTTGTAAGTGCACCTAGAATAAGATGGCTTGAGGTCTTTTACGACACTAAGTGCCATTATACACAATATTTGTGGCACTTCCAAATGCCATTAAAAAGGACCTAATATTTAAAAAATTGTATTATATTATCCTTCAATGGCACTTTAAATGCCACAAATGAATATAATTCTAACATTTGTAAATGCCACTAGTTTCATCTTTTAGTAGCGCTTCAAAGTGCCATTACTCTTGCTCTTAGTGGCATTCAATTGTGACTCCAATGGACATGAAAACTGTCAGTACAGCTTCCACTAGTGCCATTTGCAAATGCCACTTATTTGCTCTTTTGAGTGACCCTTTCAATGGCCACAATTTTACCAAAGAAAAGTGCCACAATTGCTTATTTTACTAACATGTAAAAATGCCACTATATGTTCTTCTTATGGCTAAAAGAAATGCTAGAACATGGATATCTAGTGGCATGTTAAAATGCCTCCATAAAATGCTTACCTTGTTTTAAGCATCTATTTAAATTACATCTTATATTAGCATCTAATCATCCTATAATATTACTAAACCAATAATAATATCATCACCCTAAAAACATCACACCAATGACCAACTAAATTCACATTATGATTTTTTGACAGTAAATATAAATCTGATCTATCACAATGCATTACAAACCATAGTCAAAAGTATAAATCATTCAACCCCTTAAACCTAATAAAGTCATAGCTATAAGCATAAATCCCTAACAATCAGTCATTTCAAACTTCGACGATGACAATAGGAAAACAAAACTAGTCTTGAATCCCGATAATCATCATTATTTAACCAATGATGCTTTATCCCATCTTACTTAAATAAGTAATCTCGACTAGCCTCCGCAACCTTTGAAATCTGTATACAAAGGAAAACATACAAAGATATTAGCAACTATCTTAAGCATTAATATTTTTTTCAATGAAACAAGAATTTAAAAAAAAAAAACTAACTAACCACAAATGGGGTTGGCCAAGCAACAGGAGCTCCAACAACTTGTCCAATTGTTTTGACATGTTCATATGTTCGTATCAAGCACTCATTCGGTTTAACTGGAATTTGAATATGTATCTCCCAGAAGTCAAGTCCTAGTTCTTCCCCTTCGACTTCTTTAGATGGGTTTGTGTTATGAAGAACTCCAATTGCAACTGTTTCTGTTACCTTCATGATACTTTTTAAGAGCAATTATATCCCCAACCAGTAATCAAACTTTGAGCACTCAATTGAAATACATATATATACTATTTAAATAAAAGGCATGATATAAGATTACATCTTATACAATTTATACACCAGATTTGAATGATCTACGAACACAATAATGTTAAGGATCTATCAATGTACTTCATCGCAACTAGGTTCTTTTTTTCAAATTGATCCACCTCTACATCATAGGCTATGAAAAAAAAACTGACGTTTAGTTGCAATTTTCATTGAGGTCCAAAAATTTTTTAAAGCGACAAAATATCTTTCTACATGTATGAAAACTACCACTGCACCACACTAAAGGAATCAATATCTATAAAAATGAGAACACAGCCCAAGTGGAAAAGGAAACTTGTATACCCAAATTAGCACATTAATATGCACTTTCAGAAATTCTGTTTACACATACAACATGTGCATGGCTCCCAAATTCACATGTGCAAATATCTAAGCATGTGAACCAATTGGAGAGAGAGACAGGGAGAGAAAGTAAACATTATTCAAAGGAAAAGGTGAAGGACAGAATCTGTGAATCTATTCTCATTTTTAGAAAGAGTACTAATATTTTAAAGGTGCTTGACTTTTAAAGTGAATCATTATTGTTTTCATGTTTGTCTTTGTGACCATGTCGGCAATATAGATATAATAAGACAGCACACCTAATTAGCTTAGATTTTTTTACCAGAGTAAAAGGAGCATCTTGTGTTGGTGATAAGGACCACACTTGACGTCAAGCCGCCATGTCATGACGACTAGAAGCATGAGGAACCTAACCAATTGCCAGGTAATTAAATAATTTTACATATATGTACTAAGCAAAACTTTTCACATGTTGCATTAAAAAATCACCTGTTTTATTTGTCAAGGTAGTTGGAGCATGCATAAGAAGGGATTTAAGCTCTTGAACCTGGGCTCTCAGTTCTATAATTTCACTTTGCATACCATCCATGTTTGTATTCCGGCATGCATTGTGACCTTGTGTATCTCCCCAATAGATGGTGAGACCCTTAATCCATACATGCGAACTCGCCCATGCCTGTCGTTACCCATAACTTGTGCAAATAAATCATTTCGGGCTCTGCCATGTTATGATGAATTTGTGCATATAGTGTATGATAAACATAAACTATTGCACATTTAAAGTATAAAACAACCAAGTCGTGAATTTAAGTTAGTCAATAAGTTTTCTCATAAAAGTTATTATTTGAGACGTACTATTACTTCTTTCGTCTCCTCACCATTAGGAGTGCCATCCTTCTTAGAATAACAAACTTTAAACATTTGAACACGTGTTAGAGAATGCCTCAATCATTCTTCTACAGATT
Organism: Euryodendron excelsum; assembly: GCA_033060915.1. Taxonomy (NCBI): domain Eukaryota; kingdom Viridiplantae; phylum Streptophyta; class Magnoliopsida; order Ericales; family Pentaphylacaceae; genus Euryodendron; species Euryodendron excelsum. The sequence goes on along the minus strand of CM065392.1, from coordinate 11,339,536 downwards.
CATGTAAAGAACAATACATATATTCCTTTTAACACATATTCTTTTTAACACATACAATGTAAAAGTAAGACTCAATGCAAAAAAAAAAACTTAAAAAATTTCATTTACCTGCTCCTTGGAAGATGTGGAAAGCTCTTTGTTCTAATAGTATGATTATACTTTCGTTGTGCACGACTTGCCTTATTTTAGAACTTTGTGCCTAAAATTACAAAAAGATAATTTAACAAGGTACAATTTCTTCCCAATTAAAGAAAGACGTGATAAGCATTTGTTGACAGATATACCTACGCCTCTTCAGAGGCCGAATAGTTAATGAGGTGCTCCCATTGATTAGTGTATACCCTACTTTCTGTATATTGCTTTTGCTCCTCAAATGTCAAATGCTCTTTGTAATAAATTCTTTTCAAGGTTGCCTTCCAATCCCTTAACTTTTTACCAAACAACCTCATAACCCAAATTCTAACATGACTTGGAAGGTCAAACTTTGACTATGATAGATCAAATACACACAAATAAAACATAATTAATCATTGCATTTTTCAATGCTCACATGAGTACATCTACACTCACACATTAATTTTTTTTTACCTATACAAGTCCCCATATGTGAGCTTTGTAATGTTGTGGCACTTGATGCCAATTCTTGTAGTTGAGTGGTGCATTTTTTTTGTCACGCACAATTGTGCCAATGAAAGAGGATAACTTGGTTACCAATTCATCATCAGGTTAGCCTTTCTCATACCAACCAACTTCTAGGTGCGTGCCATCCTGTGTGCCCCAAATACCACACATTTGAGTGAGACCTCTAGTTTTCTTTTGCCCACTATCAGCATTTATAAAAATAGATTTCAAAGAACATGCTATACAATTCATGGAGTAATGAAAATAATCTTAATAATTAATGTAACTAAACAATGGATTCATATGTAAGATTTTGATATGCATACCTGCGCTAACGTTAGGTTGACTTGAGCTAGGCTTAAATTGAGATGGAGTAAACTGGCCTAGCCCACCAATGTTGCCTGAGCAAAGCTGAATATATGGATCCATCTCAATTGTGTAGATTCGCCGTGGATAAGTTAATTCTAGTAAAAAAGGACTAACCATCTCACTATGTTGATTTTAAATAGAGATCAAAGTTGTAAAGGCCTTATGATGTAAATGCATTACAAGATGGTAACTTTGCTTTCAATATGAGTAAACAGTACACAACTAATAAAAATAACCAATGGAAAATTCTTACATTTCATCAATTCCTATGTATACTCACATATCTATTAATTATATTCATTAGACAGTAGTAGCACTTTCATAGAGAGAGAGAGAGAGAGAGAGAGATCTTATATTATTTAACTAACAATCCAAGCATCGTTTGCAAAAATTATAGATAGCAGTTTTGTAAATATTATTTAACTAACAATCCATTAAAAGTACATTCTTGAACGTCACATGGGAATATCTAATGGTTCGCTATCATTATCATCATCCCTATCTTCAGTGACACCGTCGTCTTTAACTTATAACAAAGACGTGTCTCTATAGTTGTAACAGTCATATCTGTCCTAACTAACTAAAATTATTGTCCTTATCAACATTTTGGATACTACACTTTGCACGTATGCCTCCACATTGTCCACAGCCAATTGTTTATTCATCTCATAAAAATTTTTAGGATTTATCTTGATAGCAACATGCCAATCTTTTTGTTTGAGGTCTTTCACACATATTACTTGTTCTACCTGGGAAGCCAATATAAAAGGCTCATTATCCCTCATCAATCGTATAAAATTTACTAGTATGCAATCCTTATCTTGCCTTTTCCCCTACTGTGACACCTACTCACCTTTAAATAACACAACCTTCTTCCCAAACAAATAATATGGCTTAATTATATCTGTTAAGACACCATAAAATGTAACATCTCCAAAGATAGGATTTTTATCTCTACCACTTGCAAAGCTTCTTGTTTTTGCCATCACAACAATCCCACTATTTTGAGTTTTTCCATTTGTTTCAGTCTCTCTAGTGTGGAATCTAAAACCATTTATCAAGTACAGCTTATATTTTTTGCAAAGACAGTTCGGACCACGAGCCAAACATTTAAGTTCTTCAGTAATTTGGCTATCCCTAGCAATATGTAATTCTTGTACTTGTTTCATATAAAGAAGTTTAATGAAGTTTCAAGTTGTCTAAAAGATAGAGTTAATTGTTACTAAATTACAAAAAAAAATTCACACATTGCTTACATGCTTCTCAAACCATGCTGGGAATGTTTCACTATGAATATGATCAATGGCAATTTCATGAAAACGTGGATTTTGTAAGGCAACAATGTTACTATGTTGTCTATGTATCAATTAAAAGATTATGAGTTAGTACAAAATTATGTAACCCATATAAATGATGTGATTTATAGTTCCTTACTCCATAAAAGGGTTAATTGCCTCACAATTGAATAGCACATAACGATGTGCCTTTTCTTTTGCATTGCCATCCATTGTGGCCATCACTCCTTTACTTAATGGTCTTTTGGGCATGGAGAAAATAGACAATCCTTATGTACCATTACCCCCATCATCATAATTTCAAGACATTTGGTTAAACTTTGTCTCAAAACCTTCCATATACCTAAAGCAAAATGTCAAGCATTCATTTGCAAGGTATCCTTTTGCAATAGAACCCTTTGGACGACTTTTGTTATGAATGTATGACTTTAATGTGAGCAAGTACCTAAATTTAGATGATTTCCAATAGAATAAATATGAAGTCAATATGTGTAAAACTAAAATAGCATAATGATAATCAAAATATTTGCAAAGCATATAAATCTTACCTCTCAATAGAATATATTCAACGATAATGCACCGGTCTACCAAATCAAGCCTTAGTTGCTAAGTGAACCACCAAATACACCATAACATCAAAAAAGCTATGAGGAAATATTCTTTCCAAATGGCAAAGTGTTATTAGGATTTGTCTTTGCATAAAGTCTTGTGCTCGGCCGACTTTAGAGCATAACTCTCTAAAGAATATATTCAACTCAATCAAAGGTGAACTCACATGTGAACTCAACAGTCCTCTAATTGCTAGTGGGAGTAATTTTTGCATCAAAATATGACAATCATGAATTTTAAGCCCAAAAATTTTATGTTGCTTTAAGTTGATGCATAAGGAAATATTCACTGCATAACCATTAGGAACTTTGACAATCTTTATAAGTTTACAAAAAACATCTTTCTCTTCCTTCTTCAATGAGAAATAAGTAGGGGTAAGAAGGTTCTGTTTGATGTCGCTTGTTTTGGATGGAGTTTAGGTCTTATACCTTTAAGTTCCATGTCAAGATGTGCATTTAGATGATCCTTTGTCTTACCCTCGAAATTCAACAATGTTCCAATCACGCTCTCACATACATTCTTCTCAATGTGCATTACATCAAGATCGTGACGCACTAGATTGTCCTTTGAGTATGGTTACTCAAAGAATATGCTTCTCTTCTTCCAGTTAAAAGGTAATTTTGGATTAGTGCTCATCTTCCCATATGTAAGCTTAAAGCCACGTAATGTATCTAAGACCATGGATCTAGTTAGATGATTGGGTGCATTTTGCTTTTCTGTACCACCATCAAAAGATTGCTCATCATATCGAAATGCATGACATTTATCCAAGAATCGGCGATGACCCATGTAACAGTACTTCCAACCATGCTTCAACCACTCAGAACTAGTGTTTTTATGACAAGAAGGACATGCATACATCCCCTTAGTTCTTCACCCTAACAATTAAGCATACATAAGGAAGTCACTAATAGTCCACATCAATGTAGCACGCATTCAAAAATTTTGTTTACTTGATGCATCATATGTCTCCACTTCGTTAACCCACAATTCTTTCAATTCATCTATCAAAGGCCGCAAATATACATCAATATTATTCTTAGGTGCTCTAGGGCCAGGAATAATCATTAACAATAAGAAATTAGTTTGCTTCATGCACATCCATGGAGGCACATTATATGGTATTAGAACTATAGTCCAGGTGCTATAGGTACTACTTAATGTTTTGAAAGGATTCATACCATCAGAAGCTAATCCAAGTCTGATATTTCAACAATTTGATGAGAAATTGGGATGTAAGTGGTCAAAAGTCATCCAAGCTGGAGAATCGGCAGGATATCTCATGTAACCATCACTAATGCGGCCTTCCTTATGCCACTTCATAGATGATGTTGTCTTGGATAACATGAATAACTGCTGTAGTCTTGGTATCAAAGGGAAGTAATGCAAAACCTTAGCTGGTTTTTTACGACCACTAGTTGTATAGGATGCCTCATTACCTAACCCATTTTGGTTTGTTACATACCTTGGTGTGTGACAAACATAACATTTAGATTCCTCTTTATGCTTCTTCCTATATAACATGCAGTCATTAAGGCATGCATCAATCTGCTCATGACTAAGGCCTAACCCCATAATTGTCTTCTTAACTTCATAAAAAGTGTTAAGCAGTGTCACACCCTCTGGGAATGCCTGCTTTAATAACTCCAATAACATTGTGAATGAGACATTACTCCATCTGCCCAAACACTTGATATGAAATAGTTGAAGGATGAATGAGAGCTTTGTAAAATTTCTACATCCTATATAAAGTTCCCTTTTGTCCGTCATGCATCGACTTGTTGACCTTTCAGCTTCTGTATTTGGTGTATCTCTTACATCTTTTGAGGTACAGCCATCAACTACGTGATCATCATTTGGAATTCCAAATGCCTTATATAGTAAGCCATCCATGTCAATATTAACTCTTGGCTCATTCTGTATGTGAGTTTCCATGGTTGTTGTAACAGAAGATGATGCTTCACCATGTAAGACCTATTTATTGTAACCCTCAGTGAATCCATTACATATTAAATGGTCACAAGCAACTGATCGAGTGACCGGCTTGACAAGGCCACATCTCACATATGGACATATGATCTTACCCTCATAACTCTCTTTACTAAAAGCAAAATTGAGGAACATGTCCACTCCTTTTTGGTACACATCGCTTAATCTTGATCGATACATCCAACTCTTATCCATAAGGAAACAATCTTGAATTTACAAGCTATAACATGAAATCATGTGAGCCATAAAAATTCATAAGGTATAATTGTCCAAAATATAAACTTGAGTATAAAAGAAATATTAATAACACTAACAAATTCCATCTACTGTTAAAGGGCTTGCATATAGAAAAAGGAACAACCATAGTGGTTTGCAATGAGCAAAAACATGTTGGCTTATTAACTAAAAGGAACAACCCACTTTTACTAAACAACTGGAATTGAATGAGCTTTGGTTTTTGTTTACTTACCCACACACACACATATATATTTAGTCGCATATACATATACATATATATTAATGTAATCTCACAATTGTTGAGGAGTGATAGCCATACTCTTAGCCACTAGAGCTATATCATTGGGTCCTGCCTTCCTTATCTTTATCACTTCGGGTTAGGAGCCTTGTTTTATTCAATATTGCTCTATGTCCAATCTCTTTCTCTCATTCTATCAAGTACCCAAAAAGACAACCTTCATATCAATGATACATAACAATAATTTATGGCTGGTGGGCTCTACGAGAGTTCAGTAATGTAAATGGGTCAATTGTAAATATAGAGAGAGAAATTGTCACGCATTGATTGAGTATTGTTATCAAGCATAAACAACATTGTTACCAAGCATAAACAACATTGTTACTCTATCAAAACAATATTGTTACCAAGCATTAAAAAAACCCCAAACACAATCATAGGAGGAATTTAACCAAACAGGTGTCAGGCGTTTTGTAGAATCAGACTGAAAGACTAGTTATAACACATAAAGATAAATCCATGACCTTAAAAATTAAAAATTAATAAAAATGGTGTGAATAAATGTACCAAAACTAACTAGGAACTAAGTTTATCAAAACTATCTTGAAGATTATGCCCTAAAACAAAGAGATAAAAAAGAAATGACTCAGTGAAAGAGACCTCAAATATAAATCGAAGATAATCAATGGTTGAGAGAGAGAGAGAGAGAGGGCAACATACTTGACACACAGATCAACCTGGACACGAGATGTAAAATCTGCAATGGCTCTACTAACAAATGATGATGACCATGAAACGTGCCAAAGAGAGAGTGAATGAGATAAGATCAACATCAGATAAGTTTCCCTCCTTTTCATAATTTCCATCTTCTTCGTAGCCTTACTCACGCCAAAAATATTATAGCTTGATCGTGCGTTGATCGTGCTTTTCTGCATGCAAAAATTGAGTGACCTAAACAATGGCCTTAGGAGAATTAGACCTCTTTTGCAAAAATATGTTAGAGTCTATTATTCAATGTTATTTAAAAATCTGGGACCCATTTTAAATTTTCTTAAAGAAATTTTTTCAGTTAGAGGCCCTGTTATGATATTTTTATATGTACTAGGGGTGTTTACGAGCCAGGTTGGGTAGTGACCCACCAACCGAACTGCAAAGCTTGAGTATAGAAAGCATGGAACCCATTTCAACTTGGTTTGGGTTCGGGTCGGTAGGGTTTGGGTTTGAATAGATGAATTTCAATAGAAGTGGCGGATTGGGTTGGGTTGCTTAAAGTAGTAACCCACCAACCGAATCACCAAAGTCGGGTTCACAAACCTTGGTACCAATTTCGACTTGGTTAAGGTTCAGGTTAAGTCAATCGGGTCGGGCGGATTTTTGAACACCCTTAATATGTAAGGGTGTGTATAAGTCCATTTTTTTTGGATCTGTGTCAAATCCTAACCGAGCCAACCATCCTATTTAATCGAATTAACCCAGCTTGAGTAAATAGTGCGTTTAGTCTAGGTTGGATTGATTTGGGTCATTCGAGTCGAATCATTTATGATTTATTTTATATAAAATCTAATTTGTTCAATTAAAAATTGAGAAAATATACTCAATTTTATATCTTCAATTCCACAAAAAAAAAAAAGATTTAGAAAAATAACATAAAAAACTGAATAATATGAAGTACAATAAATAATGATTTAACTGTACATATATGTATATAGATATAATATGCATGTAAAATTTTGTAATATGCATAGGTCAAGTCTTGTGTTGGTTTGTGTTGGGTTAGGTCCAAGTCGGTTCAAGCCTAATTCTAATTAGATTTTCTAACTCGATAATCGGACCAAATATATCAGTCATTTTAAAGGCCAAAACCGAATTGAACCAAATTAATAGTTAAGATCCAAACCAAACCGAGCCATGAAGGTCAGATTGGTTTGGTTCTCGCGCAAATCTTTTGATTTTTTTTTGTGCACCTCTACCTACATGGAAGTAACATCTTAAATGCAATGCCCAATAATTATGCCATTATTTGACATTTTTCTTAAAATAAAATGCCACAAGAGAGCACTCATATTTTTTTTGCTATAACGGCACTTCCCAAAATGTCACAAAAATTAGATTTCTCATGGCACTTTTTACTCAATGGCACTTAATGTATTCCACACCCACATGGTTCAATGGCACTTTTTGAAAAATGTCACTTTTACTATATTAGTAGTGGCATTCTAGCACAAAATGCCATTGTAGAATTGTAATTTACTGTTGGTTCATGGGCATTTTTTTTTTATAAAATGTTATTAAAATAATTTTTTGTGTCAGTTTTTCAATAAGGGCAATTAAAATGATGTCACTGAATCACTTTTTTTTTTTTTTTGTAGTGAAGGGAGCTTAGCTTTTTAAAATGTCTTAAAAGATACAATTGATTAGAAATAGTTCAAATTAATTTTGTACTTTGTTTCATAATGGATGACAACTATTCCACTATACTTTTTGTTGTGTTATTTTATCTGTTTTATAAATTTTTTGTTTTATAACATTATCAATCTTATGGTTGTGGTGGATTTTTCACTTTCAACTGGCCCAAAGTTGTCAATGTCAAATGAGACCCTCTACCATTTTACCCAAAGTTGTCTATGTCATACGGATTCATTTTAATTCTATACTTAGTGCAATGCTTATTTGCATATTGTCTATATTTGTTATTTAGTTTAGGTAAACAAGATTGATTCATTATATATTACAACTTGTTAGGAACGAATGGTGGATGACTAAAAAATCATCCACCAAACATATTGTAGTTGGTAAGCACATTGCTTACCAACTACAGCCTCCTTTCTATAAAAAGGGGGGTTGCGAAGAGAAAAAGAGAGAAGAGAGACAGAGAAAATAGAGAAAGAAAAGAAAGAGAAAGAAGAAGAGGAAAAAGATAAGAAGGAAAAAAAAGCAAAGAGAGTAGGTAAACTATTTAAATTTATGTTGTCTTTATATTTTATCTTATGAAAGAAATACATTCTTGGGTGATCAAGAAGATCTATCTCCATAATTCCAAAAGAACTATTTAACAATTTCAAAAGAACTGCTTTGATTATATACTGTGTTTGATTATTTTGTTTGCTTAATATTTCTTTAGTTTTATAATACGTTATCAACACGAAGCTCTAAGTGCTTGTAAAAAATATAGCTGTGTTCTTTCTTATTAGGAAGATACTTCATTTTAAGTGTAATTTATCTTCATTTTAGATTCTTTACTATTCACTCAATTCGCATGAATAGTATGAACAGTAGTTTAACTGTTGAAATGAATAGTATTTGTTTCAAAACTTTGTTATTTTATTTCTCTCAGATTTTGCATTTTTTGCTTATGATATTTATAGATTTGGAATCCTTATTTCAATTGCTTTCCATTGACACGTGATTTGACTATATTTTGATGTCTGGATTGAAAGTTATAATAGAGACAAAAATAATAATATTATATATATATATCGATCGGATGAACTCTACTATTCATTCTACTGTTTATGAACAGTGATGAATAGTAATTGCATAGTAATATATAATATTTAATTAATAGTACGATAATACTTGTTACAGTTCTGTCGATTGTCTTTTATCATAGTACCCACCTAACTGTTGACTCAAGGTTGATCCTTGTTGACTCAAGGTTAATTCCCATATTGATTTTGATGATAACTAAACCTTATGTTATATTACTAATGAATCTATTTAGTGTGCAGATTAACAAAGTTCATAATTTAGACTTTAAGTTCAAACTTAAGTCTAATGCATGTCAAAGGGAATGCACAATGAATTCAAAGATCAAGCAATGAATTCAAAGAGCTATGCAGTGAACCAAACAGAGGATTGACGTCTATCTCTACTTCAAACAAATGTTCTACATTCGAAGAGATTGAAGGTGTTCAAATAAAGCTTCTATCAAGTATGCATGATTTCAATGAAGATTAATTTGCACTCAAGATAGACTGAAGACTTCATCAGAATATGCAAAGATTAGTTGAAGAAGTGCAAAGATTAGTTGAAGAGGAATTGATTGTTGAAGAGATTGAAAATGCTTAAGAGATGATTTGATATAGTATGCAAAGATCAATTCAAGACAATGTGATTGAAGTTGCTGAGAAGATGGCTCACAATGATTGTTTGATCTCTACATGAAATCTAAGTGAAGAATTCTTCTAAGATGAAAAGGATCTATGAAGACTAGATGTATGAATAGACTTCATCATGTCTGCAATGGTCTCAGTGAAGTGATTTTAATGAAGAATGAAGAATTGCTAGCAGAGAGAGGAAATCAGAAATCAAGCATTGTGAAGCTCTACACAACTAAGGAAGCTTGGCATTGAAGAAGATGTTCTACAATAAAAGAAGAAGCTTTGCAAATGAAGAAGAAAAGATCAACATTGATCTAATGAAGCTCTGACAGTTTGAGAGTCAAGAGAAGATCAATATCCAATAATTGATTCAATCCAAGTTGAATAGAAGTTAACTCTGATGAGTTAAAAAGATTTGATTGATCATCATACCCCAAAGAGATACTTCTTGAAGATCTTATACCAGTACTAAAATGATCTGGATCACTGAATGATAGAATGCAAATATCTGAACAATGAGCGGACTCATTGAAATGAGGAGTCGCCTCATGGTTACAAAAGCAAAAGGTCTAAAGACAAAAGGTCAATGAACGGACTCATGAAAAATGAAGAGTCGCCTCTTGATCACAGAAGCAAAAAGCCTAGAGACTAAATAGACAATGAGTGGACTCATTGTAATGAAGAGTCGCCTCATGGAGACAGACGCAAAGGTTTGAAGATGCAATGATCAATGAGCGGACACATGAAGATAAAGAGTCGCCTCATGACAACAGAAGTAAAAGGCTTGAATGAACAAAAAGCGGACTCCTGAAGATGAAGTGTCATCTCATAATAGAAGAAGCTAGATATGTGAAGACAGATGAACAAGGAGTCACCTCATTGATATGAAGAGTGGACTCATGAAGTCAGGGAACAACATATGATAAATGCAGAAGCAAAAAGTATTGACTCCACAAACCTGGAGCTGACTTCTTGGATATAACGACTATTTTTCTTAACGTTATAACGGAGTGGACGTGCATTAATGATCCCCAACAACCACTAACGGGTGGAATCAATATAGGGGTATATATATAAGCTTCCAGTTGCATTTATACAAGGGATTGAAGACAAAAAACGAGATCAACTAACTGAATCACTAATATACTCTGAATATTCTTGCTGTCTTCATTTGTGAGCTTTGAATGTAAAATCTACTCTTTGTGTTAGTTACTTGTATACTTTTATATACTTGTAATTGAGAGTTTGAGAGTTCTTTTGTGAAAGCAAAACTCTTGTAAGTTTGAGTGGAGCTTGGACAAAACCAGTTGAAGATTGAAGAGCTTGGTGAGGAGTTCTTGTATAGTGAGCTAAGCACTTTGTCAATCAGTAGCCCATCTTGTAATAGGTGATTACATAGTGGAAGAAGACTTCAAGGAGGTCTTGGGGTGAGGACGTAGACCACGGTTTGTGGTTGAACCTCGGTAAATCTGTGTCTCCCTTCTATTGCTCTGTTTTCTTTATTTCCACTGATTACATTGCATCACATATAAATTGATCACTATTATTTTGCTTAGATTAATTTTAATTAATCTTAATTAGTATTAATCTTCGAAAAACCCAATTCACCCCCCCTCTTGGGTTGCCTTTTGGGTCAACACTAACATTACTGTGTTCAGTAAAGGTTTTTACATGATCATTAACTGATAATTGTCAAATTTTATTATGTGTGTTACTTTAAATATTTTATATTTAGATTATTCCAGAAGTACTGATTTTAGAAATACAATGAAAGAAAGTAAACACTCCTATAGAATATTTATTAAGGCCTGCACGCAGTTTATTTAATTATTGTTACTTTATAGGGACGGCTTGCCACCTGCTACTACTTTAATTTATGTTGTTGTTATTATTTACTATGTTTGTTATGGACGCTACCTAATTTGGTTTACCATTATGTCATCATTGAATGTTTGAAAAATACAATTGCCAGAAGACTGTAATTTTTCACAAGGCTTATTATGATTTAATGCACCTGGAGTTGCCAGATAATCAATAAATGCACTTAGACTTGCAAGATTATGGTTGAATGCACCTGAAGTTGCAAGACAATGATTTAGTGCTCCGAAAGTTGTAATAACAAGGATGTGGTACAGTGTTGCCAAATAAAAGAATGAGTACAATTTTTATTATTCAATTACGTCCACAATGAAAATGATGTAGAAGAAAGCTTCCTGATAAAGATATGATAGACAAATATATTTATATTTTATGCCTCGAACGTGCACCAGAAGTAGCAATATCGAGAGTGTTAATTCAGAAATTGTATTCCAATGGCACATCTTGTAAATATAATAGAAGATAAGGGTAAATAGTTATATTACTATTCATACATACTATTTACATTACTATTTACAGTACTATTTATGAGTTCCACATTATTTTGATTTTGTTCCCCATTTTCTTCCTATGTTTTCATTAGTGTTATATCATCTTTCTGAAAAGAATACAAATTTATAATATGTATTAATACCTGAAGTGATAAGTGAATGGTATGGATCCAGCGCAATGTAGCTCACTCAATTGAGTGCTATAATTAGCTGATACATGTGGCCAATTTTATATAATTTCCTAAAGTGAATGTAATTTTATTTGATGGTCATGAATATTGTCACAGATGTGATTACAATGTAATAATCTTTGAAATTATGGAGATATCTTGAAGGTTATAAATGCCACTAGAAGTGGAATAATGTGAGCAAAATAAAATAGAAAAAGGTTTGCTGAATAAACCTTTTAAGAATTACAAAGATGTTTACGTACCTATAGTACGATGGTGAAATATTCAATAGATTATTATGATAAAAATATTTTAACAATGAAATATTATATATATTTTATATTTGAAGGCATGAATCATACCAATATTTTAATTATTAAATATATGAATGGGGAAAGATATATGTATAATAGACATTGCAAGAATGCACACAATTCTTTGATATGTCGTACACTTAACATTAGCTAAAATTAATGTTAAAATAATATCACGCATTAAAAAATTGATTGAAGGCTCTAGACGAGCTAAACTCTAGAAGAGCTAACATAAAGTGGTCAAGAGGAACAAAACTCTATATTGATGATGTATTCTATTATATTAGAAGTATAAAAAATTTGCTCAAATCTTACAGATATTTTTACTTTATTTCTATTATATTTATACTAGGAGTATCGGATAAAAAGAATATAATAGTTAAGTAATGACAACTTACAACTTATATTGTTGCTGCTTATTTTAGATCTTCTTGACCTGGGCAATATAAATTGTCAGTTGTTATTTGTTTTTTTTTTTTGCACGATTTTTTATCTCTTTGTACTATATCTGCATGTGAATGGATTATGGACTTTTCAGTATTATTTTGTAGGCATTCATTGTCTTTTGATTGCAAGACTGTATGCAAATATTATATAATTAAAGTGAGTTCTATATATGAATAGAGATTTAGATGATGTCACTAATGCCGATTAGTATTTTGTATAATTCATTAGTATGAGACATTAGAAATTAAATTGTTAATGTGATCCAATTTGTTATATCCCAGAATATAATTCACAATTATGTTAAATATCTTGTATTTGGTATCTGTTATCAACTGGGATCAGATCAGTATTTGGTGCTTGCTTAAGAAAGTTTAACTATTATTAATTGGATCTAACAATTGTTTCTATTTACTTGCTGGAGAAGTACAATACCTAATTGTGAAACTATTGCCCCATTGGGCAGCTGCGGACAGTTGTCCGTGAGTTATTAAGAAATCATCACAAGGGAGGAAGGTTTAGGTAAAAGGAAAAAGGTATCTGTTTATAGTCACACAGAAACTTCTCTGTATACATATATATACAAATGTTATATCTTTATTTATTGTTAACTCTAATATTTGGCGGATAGTCCTTATGCTACGTCAGTTTTCCCACCATTAAGGGGAGATAAGATGTAGCGTGATCCTCAGACAAGTTGATGTGAATTTCAAGTTCACAAAGAAATTATTTACTTATATATGATTGCAAATCAATTGCCTGAATTCACAGACGCAAAGACGATAATCACATCATATCGATACCAGTTGCTAATGCTATAGCACATGTTAATGTCCCTGTAGGACAATATGTTGATATCCCCGTAAAATCATATTTTCATATAATAGCACATGATTTCAAAGTGCTTAAAGTGTGAGAGGAATGTCGGTGTAAAAATTAAACTCTCAGAAAGAGGAAAACACAACAAAATGAGCACCTTCTTGAAGAAGGAACTCTTAAAGAGCAACTTCCTGAAGACAAAAGTGAACCTCCAGAGGAGGAATCTCCATTATCTAAACTTTTTAAAGAAACTCTTGTAAAAAAAATTTTTAAAAGAGAAACCTTCTAAAGAGATATCCCCTGCAGAGGAGATGGTACCTGACAATAATGAGATCTCAATGAATAATATTGTGAATACAGGAGAATGATGGAATGGAAATGATATTGTTGTCAACAACATATTTCTATTTAAATGCAATTACCAGAAGTAATGCAGAGACTAAACCACAAATAGTCGACAAATGTCAATAATATGATCGATCAAAAAATGAAAAGAAATTACTGAGTTATAATTAAACTCATTAGCATAATGTAAAGTGTTTGAACTTGTAGTTCAAATACTAGAAGATGAAAATATCAGACTTGTAGTCCAAACACTAGTAGATGTCGGACCTAAAGTCTAAACACTAGAAGCTGTAAAGTATTCGGACCAGTAGTTCACCCACCTGAAGATGTAAAACCGGTTTGATACAAATGGGTATTTGCACAATGAGAAAATAGAATAGTGCGATATAAAGCACGACTCGTACCAGAAGATTTCTCGCAGAGACTTGGTATTGACTATAATGAGAAATTCTATCCTATAAGGATGAAATTACATTCATATTATTAATTAGTTTGTCAGTCTCAGAAGGACTGGATATGCATTTAATGAATATATAACACAACCTATTTATATAGTGGATTAGGTAATGATATACATATGCAATTGAAGCAAATACCTCGAATTATATTCTATCAAGGTTCAATGATATATGTATGGATTAAACCAATCTAGACGCAGATGGTACAGTTATCTCAATAAATATCTATTGAAAGAATGATGTGTGAAGAGTATATGAGAATATGAATTGATGATTATTGCAATATATGTTGATACTTTTGGATATTATTGATACTCTTGAAGAGATTATAAATTGGTACTAGTTATTGAAAACTTAAATACCTTGGAAGAACAAATTATTGTCTTGTCTTACAGATTAATCATTTGTCAGAAAGAATTTTATTCATCAGTTGACATATATAGAAAAATGTTATATTGATAAAGCTCATCCATGAAATTCTTCAATGGTTGTCTGATCACTTGATATATAGAAGGGTCCTTTTCATCCTCGAGAAAATAGTGAAGAATTTTTTGGTCCTGAAGTACCATATCTTAGTGCAATCGGTGCTCTTATATCTCCTACAAATTATACAAGACCTGATATAACATTCTCTGTCAACGTATTGGCAAGATATAATTCTGCGCCAACTCAACAACATTGGAAAGGAATTAAGCATATACTATGTTACCTACGAGAAACAACTAATATGGGCTTATTCTATTCAAAAGAGTCACAACCTGAAGTAATTGACTATGCAGACATTGGCTACCTTTCTAATCCACATAAAGCTCGATCTCAAACTAGGTATGTGTTTACTTATGGTAACATTATTATATCCTAGAGATCGGTGAAGTAGACATTAACTGCAACTTCTTCAAATCATTTTGAGATCATCACAATTCATGAAGCAAGTCGAGAATGCATTTGGTTGAAATCTATGATCAAACATATTCAAGAAAATTGTGAACTATCCTCGATCAAAGATACCTCAACGATATTATATGAAGATAATGCAGCATATATTACACAAATTAAGGGAGGCTACATCAAAGATACGTTCAAGTCACAACTTGGTAAACTTATTTACTAAAGTACTTCCAACTGCAACATTGAGAAATTGGTACACAACATTGGCATGCGTCGTTTCAAAGATCTTTACAATTGAAGTTATCAACTTTAACTTCATACCAGATGTATGAATGAGGGGGAGTTGCAGATTGTACTCAATTTCCTTCGCCAACAGTTTTTTTCCCAAAGAGTTTTTCTTGGCAAGTTTTTAACGAGGTAGTTTTAGCACACCTATTTTCTTTCGCTATGATTTTATAAGATTTCTTGTGCCGGTCATCCAAGGAGGAGTGTTAGGAACGAATGGTGGATGACTGAGAAATCATCTACCAAACGTGTTGTAGTTGGTAAGCACATTCCTTACCAACCACAGCTTCCCTTCTATAAAGGGGGGGCTGCGAAGAGAAAAAGAGAGAAAGTGAAAAGAGAAAAAGAAAAAGAAGAGAAAGAAGAAGAGAAAAAAGAGAAAAAAGAAAAAAAAGAAAAGAGTGTAGGTAAACTATTTAAATTTATGTTGTCTTTATATTTTGTCTTATGAAAGAAATACATTCTTGGGTGATTAAAAAAAAATACATTCTTGGGTGATCAAGAAGATCTATCCCCATAGTTTCAGAAGAACTATTTAACAGTTCCAGAAGAACTGCTTTAATTATATACTGTGTTTGATTATTTTGTTTGCTTAATGTTCTTTTAGTTTTATAACACAACTTCTATTTTGTTACACTATTACCATGTTTTAGCAATTACTTAGATTTTTGCTTTGAATAATTTGCTTTAAATTTTTAGCTAAATGTTATAAGAAATATACATTCATTTTTGGTGAATTTGTCATTCTACAAATTAAAATAGAAATAAGTCATTAAACGACCCCAATGAAGAAATTACAAGTAACCGAACATTTCTTTAAATATACAAACGAGTTGCTCTGTAACTTGTGACTCAAATTGAGAAGGCATCATTTTTTTGCTTACCCATGAGACTCCAATAAATCTAGAAGATTATGGTAGCATTTTTGTTGCAATTAATTGTATACCAAAATTACTAAAAATATGATAGTTCGGGGAATTGAGGATGTATTTTAGTGCTTAAGAAGATTAAATCCCCTTCTTCAACGGAAAGGCCAATGTAATGCACTCCATTCCCAATTGGTATCGACCTTATCAGACCATCTGATGTTTTAACTCAATTTATGGATCAATAAAAAAAAAACATTTTTCGTTTCTTTGGAAATCATTGCAACACTTAATAATCAGCGACAACATTTTTAATGAAAAATAGAATGTGTGTGTGTAGGGATGGCCAAAACTCGCGCTCTTGCGGGCTTATGACTCGATTCGACTTTAACGGAGTGGGTTTAAAGAGCTCTTATCGGATTCGGATCAGGGTTCAGGAATAAAAATAGAAAATCCAATCGGATCGGTGCGGGTCGAGAAAAGTGTCATTCCGACCTGGATCAACCCGTTTATGAAAATTAGGCTCCCCATTGCCGGAAACGATGGTGGTGAAGAGCCCAAATTTGCCATGAGAAGCTTCAGATCTGAACCTTAATTTTGAGTATAAAGCTTTACAAGCTCTTACCCGATTTCTGCGGATATGACGACGTCATTAAACTTGATGCCAGTTTTGGGATCAAAAGTTGGGTGGCTATAGTAGAAAACCATGAAGCACTCCATGATATACTCTCTGAAAAATAGTGGGAATTCATGTGTGATTTCATAACCCTGTGTGATTTCATAATCCATTGCTTATACTTAAAGAGAGAAAAAGGGTTAGAGAGAGAGAAGGAGAGAGAGAGAGTTGTGTGTTTGTGATATGGAGGGGGTCACAGGCTCACAACAATATAGGGTCAAAAATTGAAAAGACAAATGAGATAATGGTTGAATAGTTAGGGCAAATGGGACCAGTAGCTGCAGTGTGGCATTGATAGCAAATAGGCGATGGCTGACAGTAGGAAAGAAAAAAAGTGACTTTAGTTTCCCAGGAAAGATTAAAAAAAGAGAAAGGCCAAAGTTTTGAAATGAGAAAAGAGAGACCGACGATAGGATTGACACGACAAGAAGCAGGCTTTACATTAAAAAAAAGATAAAGCAGCTCTACATTGAAAAAAGATAAAATATATTTATTGTGACGTATGGCATGACGGCGGCTTATAGCCGTCATCCCTTCCGCAGCCCCTCTCCCCCTTACTCTCCCTCTCTCTCTTCATATCTATAAATAGAGAGACCTAGAGTACTTTCTAGGGACAGAAAAAAGGAAGAGAGAAAGTAGAGAAAGGAGGGACGAAGAGGGAAAATAGAAGAAAGAGCAGTTTAGGTAAGTTGTAAATATCGTGTTGTATTGTTTTTTTATATTAGCAATAAAATTTTGGATGGTCCAGAAGATCAACCCTAAATATTCCAGAAGAATAAAATATGATAAATATTTGATAGTTCCTGAAGAACTATTCACGATATATACTTTGTGTTGATTTATTTTCTCCGTCTTATATTCTTTACTATTATAACACGTTATCAACACAATACTCTAAGTACTTTGTGATTTTCTTTACATCATGATACTACTTTTTCTGTGTAATTTATCTTCATTTTAAATTCTTTACTGTGCACTCAATTCGCATGAATAGTATGAACAGTAATTCACTATTGAGATGAATAGTGTTTTATTTTAAAACTTTGTTGCATTATTTCTCTCAAATCTTGCATTATTTGCCTATGATAGTTAGAGATCTGAAATCCATATTTCAATACCTTTCCATAGACATGTGACTTGACTATTTTTTGATGTATGAATTGAAAGTTAGAATAAAGACAGAAATAGTAATATTATATATATATCAATGCATTTTACTATTCATGAATAGTGATGAATAGTATTTAATAGTAAAATATAATATAAAATGCAGTACATAGTGCATTGATTTCTGTTTAATTATTTATACATCATATTATCACCATACCTAATTTAAGCTTATTATTTTGTATGGTATAGCATTGTAAAAATGTCAAATCTTGTCAAATTGGAATTTGCCACCCTTGATATTTCTGGCGATAATTATTTATCGTGGATTCTTAATGTTGAGATCCATCTTGCTGCAAAAACACTTGAACAAACAATAGTGGAGGAAAATGATGCATCCTAGCAGGATCTCGCGAAAACTATGATTTTTCTTCGCCATCATCTTCATGAGGAACTGAAATCGGAATACCTCACGATAAAAGATCCATTGCTCTTATGGAAAAATTTAAAGGAGAGATATGAGCACCAGAAGACCGTAATCCTCCTAAAAGCCAGATCTGAGTGGACGCACCTGAGGTTGCAAGATTATAAAACTGTCAGTGAGTACAACTCTACATTAATTAAAATCAGTTCATGATTAAAATTATGTGGAGACAAGATTACTGATGAAGACATGTTAGCAAAAACATTCTCTACATTTCATGCCTCGAATGTGCTCCTGCAGCAGTAATATCGAGAGCGTAGATTTAAAACATATTCTGAATTAATATCCTATCTTCTTGTGGTTGAGCAAAATAATGAGTTGTTATTGAAAAATCATCAGTCCCGACCTACTGGTTCAGCTCCATTCCCTGAACTGAATGCAAGCTCATTTAGCAGACGTGATCGCGGACGTGGTCGTGATAGTGGCAGGAATAATGGTTTCAATTGTGGACATTATCGTGGAGGTTATCATATGAGATTTAAAAATACCACACCATACCACCAGTAGTGGAATAGATCTGAAAAGAGGAAAGGGTTACAGAATCAACCTCCTCCTAAGAAATTTGAAGATACTTGTTATAGGTGTGGGATGAGAGGCCATTGGTCACGTACTTGTCTTACGCCCAAACATTTGAGAGAGTTTTACCAAGCCTCAATTAAAGATAAAGAAAAAAAATGCAAAAATACATTTTACAGATTTTGATGGCCAAGTTGATATTTCTCATCTTGATGTTTTAGATTTCTTTGAAGATGCAAGTGGAAGAATAGACCATTTAATTGGTGATGGAGATGTCCACACTACTTAATATTATTGTTTCTTTGTTCTAGTCTATGTAGTTTCTTATCATCTTGCATAGTGTTTCCTTTATCAGCTTGTCTTTGCAATAAATGATCATGTTTTAATTAAGCACTTTTAATAAGTTATATAGATATATGAATCGTACCAACATGTTGAGTATATCTAAAATGAATGGTGAAGCCATATGTCTGGTAGACAGTGAAACAACACACACAATTCTTCGTGAGAAAAAATATTTTTCACACTTGACATTTCTTAAAGCTAATGTTAAGACAATCTCTGGCACAACAAAATTAATTGAAGGCTCCGGAAGGGCCAATATAATATTGCTAAGAGGAACGAAGCAATATAATATTGCTAAGAGGAACAAAGCTATGCATTGATGATGCATTATATTCTACGAAATCTACAAGAAATCTGATTAGTTTTAAAGATATACGTCGTAATGGATATCATATTGAGACGACGAATGCAGATAATGTATAACAACTCTACATTATTGCTTATATTTTAGGAAAGAAATATATATCAGAAAAACTTGCTGTATTGTCTTCTGGATTATATTATACTTCTATAAAAGCAAAAGAATCACCTGTAGTGATGCACCAGAAGTGCTTTGACCCAAAAAATTTTATACTATGGCATGATCGTTTGGGTCATCCAAGATCAACAATGATACGTCGAATTATTAATAACTCACATGGACATCCGTTAAAGAACTTGAAGATTCTGTTGTCACATGATTATACATGTGATGCCTGTTCACAAGGGAAATTAATTGTCAGATCATCTCCTTCCGAGATAATTATTGAGTCTCCATCATTCTTACAAAGAATTCACGGAGATATCTGTGGGCCAATACATCCTCCATGTGGACTATTTTGTTATTTTATGGTTTTAATAGATGCATCTACACGGTGGTCACATGTTTGTTTACTTTTTACTCGTAATATTATTTTTGCTAGATTGCTTACTCAAATTATTCGCTTACGGGCACAGTTTCCAGATTACCTAATCAAGTCGATACAACTAGATAATGTTGAAGAATTTACATCCCAAGTCTTTGATGATTATTGTATGTCAATAGGGATTGATGTTGAACACCCAATTGCCCACACATATACACAAAATGGTCTTGCTAAAGCTTTTATAAAACGACTTCAGTTGATTGCTCGACCTTTACTTATGAAAACAAAATTACCTGTTTCTGCTTGGGGACATGCCATATTGCATGTTGCATCTTTTGTTAGAGTCTGACCAACTGCTTATCATCAGTACTCACCATTACAACTTGTTATTGGTCAGCAACCAAATGTTTCTCACTTACGAGTTTTTGGTTGTGTTGTATATGTAACTATCTCACCCCCACATCGTACTAAAATGGGTCCCCAACGTAGACTTAAAATTTATGTTGGTTTTGATTCTCCATCTATTATTTGATATTTGGAACCTTTAACAGGTGATGTCTTTAAGGCACGTTTTGCGGATTGTCATTTTGATGAGTCAGTCTTCCCACCATTAGAGGGAGAAATGAAGTAATTAGAAAAGTAACGAGAGATCAGTTGGAATATTTCAACAATGTCTCATCTTGATCCTCGAACGAGTCAATGTGAATCAGAAATTCATAGAATTATTCATTTACAAACAATTGCAAATCAATTGCCTGATGCTTTCACTGACACAAAGAATGTGACAAAATCACATATACCAGCTGCTAATACTTCAGCACGTATTGATGTCCCTGTAGGACAATCTATTAGTACAGCAGCAAATGAATCTAAAACACGCTTGAAGTGTGGGAGACCTGTCGGTGCAAAAAACACAGTTCCTAGAAAAAGGAAGACACAAGAAAAAATGCATAAGCAAGTTGGTGCTCCCGAAGAGAACATAATATCTAAACTTCCTAAAGAAGAGAATCCTGAAGAAGAATTCCCAGAAGAAAAACTTCCTAAAGAGATATCTCCTGTAAGTGATATGATATCTGGAAATAATGAGATCTTAATAAGTTATATGAATACAGGAGAAAGCTGGAAAAGAAATAAGATGGTTGTCGACAGGATGTTTTCATTTAAAGTAGCTCTTGGTATTACCAGAAGTAATGAAGAGACTGAACCACAGACAGTCGACGAATGTCAACGTAGAATTGATTGGCCAAAATGGAAAGAAGCTATTGAGGCAGAATTACACTCATTAGCACAGCGTAAAGTATTTGGACCTGTAATCCACACACCTGAAGATGTGAAACCTATTGGATATAAATGGGTATTCGTACGAAAATGAAATGAGAAAAATGAAATAGTACGATATAAAGCCCGACTCGTAGCACAAGGTTTCTCGTAGAGACCTAGTATTGATTATGATGAGATATACTGTCTTGTAATGGATGCCATTACGTTCAGATTCTTAATTAGTTTATCAGTCTCAAAAGGACTGGATATGCGTCTGATGGACGTCGTGACAGCCTAGTTGTATGGTGAATTAGATAATGATATATATATAAAAACGGAGCGGTGAATCAGAAATCTTTCATGAAGCAAATAATGTTCTTATTCTTCAGAGGGAGTTAAGTACTGTAATCTTTTTCCTTCGCTATGGTTTTTTCCCACTGGGTTTTTCCTAGCAAGGTTTTAATGAGGCAGTTTTAACATACCCAAGAGGTCATCCTTGGGGGAGTGTGACGTATGGGATGATGGCGGCTTATAGCCGCCATCCCTTCCGCAGCCCCCCTCCCCCCTTACTCTCTCTCTCCCTCTTCATATCTATGAATAGAGAGGCCTAGAGAGCTTTCTAGGGACAGAAAAAAGGAAGAAAGAAATTAGAAAAAGGAGGGACGAAGAGGGAAAATAGAAGAAAGAACAGTCTAAGTAAGTTGTAAATATCGTATTGTATTGTTCTTTTATATTAGCAATAAAATTTTGGGTAGTCCAGAAGATCAACCCTAAATATTCCAAAAGAATAAAATATGATAAATATTTGATAGTTCCTGAAGAACTATTCACGATATATACTTTGTGTTGATTTATTTTCTCCGTCTTATATTATTTACTTTTATAACATTTATCATTTTTTTCAATTTTATATATCCAAAAGCCAATATCTATAGTAGTGAGAAAATTGTCATCACTTGAAGATGGGTTTGCACAAAACATAGACAAGCCCAAGTCCTAGCAGTGCGTATATTGCCAGTTGACATATCTCTCTCTCTGATAAAACTTCCAAACACAAAGCTCACAGCCGAAGCCAAATAAGGAGGATTCCTACAAGAGGCAAATGAGCCTGGAGAAGAAGCTCAATCTGGTAGTGGGTGTAAAGTTGATGTATTGGCATCGTCATTGCCAACTGTTGAATCACTGTCGCTTGCAGCAATGACCCGTCCTTTATGTTTGTCTCCCACTTCAGTGAAACCATCATTGTCGTCGGCGCTGCTGGTTAAGGTGGTTTATGTGATTGCTCCGCCATTAGACATAGCTATTGGGGTTGCTCCACCTAAAGTCATTTTCCCCATTTTTGTCATTTTGTAAATTTCACCGGTGTATCATAGCCTCGGGTCGGTGTCGGGTCGGGGTCGGATTTCATAATTATGGGACGGAGCAGGGTGGGGTGATGATAAAACGGGTTAGATTCAGATACGGGAAAATGTTTATAGAAATGGAGCGGGGTTGGGGTAGGGATCCCCCGACCCGAACCCATCCCGTTGCCAACCCTATGTGTGTGTGTGATGTTAACAGATAGTTCATGGGATTGGACTTTCAACAAATGAACCAATAGAAGATAGTTTGCCTCTACTTGGATCCTTTAAGTGGTCTAAGCTACAAATTTTAGATATGGAGCTAGGAGGTGTTAGAAAGTAAACTTGCTTTTAATTGTTTTAACAGAAACACATGCACATATATGATACATTTATGAGTTACCTCATGTATATAGGTAAAAGATCATATATGTCTCAAGTGCTTTAGTACCTGCACAATGTTAGTTAGGTACATGTAAATAGAATCGTACATATCCCGATGTAATCTAGTGATCCATCAAGCAAAAAAATAGATTGGTGGAAAAGCAATAAAGCAAATATTATTGGAATTGCCAAGTAACTTCTTTCGTTTTGTGCAATGTTTTAAAAACATGATGGACCAGCCGGCTGAACTAAAAACCGATCTAAGGAACGGTCTGGATCAACTCTTTAAACCATTCTAGAGGTAAAACGATGGAAAACCGCTTGAACCGCTGGTCCAACTATCAAACTGTCGAACCATTCACGGTTC
Organism: Euryodendron excelsum; assembly: GCA_033060915.1. NCBI lineage: Eukaryota > Viridiplantae > Streptophyta > Magnoliopsida > Ericales > Pentaphylacaceae > Euryodendron > Euryodendron excelsum. Next base: position 11,315,796 of record CM065392.1, on the reverse strand, counting down.
TTTGAAACCGGCCGATTTAAAACCTCTATAAGTTTGTGAATCTTTAGGGCTTCACGTTGCAATCTACGACACAGCTCTCCTCTCAGAGTACTCTCCCACCCATTCAAAGATGTTCTCTGCAATCTCCCCCTCCAATCTCGACTCTCTCTCCCCAATCTGTTGTATGTGCTAACAGCAAGGTCGGCCATCGGCCCTAAGGTTGGTGATACACTGGTGCTCTCTCTCTCTCTCTCTCGTTTCAAGGTGAAACTCCAATTGATAAGTGAAGAAGGAAAAAATTGTCAATGGTTGCAAATAACTTTTAAAACAAAATTCCAATTCAAATGCACCTCTTTCTCTCTCCATTTTGCTAAGTAATGAACAACCAACAAGGCCCATCAAGACCCATTGTCAGAATCAAGTCATTCAGAAAAGTTTTTGCTGTCAGCTATACTTGCGATACATGGCAATTTTTTCGTTCTAACACTACCTCTCTACTTGGCATCATTTTTATTAATAATCTTCCTCTCTCTGTATATTAATTTCCATGCAAAACAGTGATCAAGCATTCCTAGTTTAGCTGTCTATTCTCTTCCTAATGTAAAAGTGGCCCTCCAATTCCAAATGGTAATGGTGAAAATTATTATATATTACCATTTTTTCTTTTTTGCTGAGTTATGTTACAATTTAATTAAGTGTAGTTATTGCATGCTAGATACAGTGATGTGAGGTTTTGTACATACATTTATAGTCTTTTGTGCACAACAGATCTCACTTGTAAATTGGTGATGCATATTTTGAAACTTTAATGATTGAAACTCCAAAAGCTGTAGACTACAGATCTGTGTGTAATCTTAAAGGCCAGGCAGCTGTTTGTAACACTTCTGTTTGGGTTCCCTTGCTAGCACAGTGCACTGCAGAATGACAATGGGGTTGAGTTGTAAGAAAATTTATGTTTCCTGGTTTTGTCCTATAATTTTACTACTTATTTTGTATTTTCTTTATTTTTTATTCATATTTATGATCTATTTATGACATCCATTCTGGTTGATCCGGCGGTTGAACCACTCACCCGTTACCCAGCCACTTTTTCGTTTGTTTAACGCTTCGATTTTCAAAATGCTAATTTTGTGACCTAAGAAGCTCTGTGCGGCTCCTAGAGCCATGTAGCTAAATATCTCTAGCGCTTTAGGTTATGAGCCCACCACAAATTTACATTTAAGTATATCAGAGAATACCATAAATTCCAGCAATGGTATTAGAGCTAGGTGGAGGTCCTGGGAAATTCATCATAACCAGTTCCACCAATGGTATCAGAGCCAGGCGGAGGTCTTGGGAGATTTATCAGAGCTAGGTTAATAGTGGGAGTCACCATATCAGAGCCCCAAGGTCCTAGAAAAACCACATTAGAACCGTGGTTATCTTTTTACCCCTCAAAAGATACGAAGCCTCAAGAATATCTTGCCGAAACTAGTGAACATTTGTGCGAAAACGTTACCATGATCCAAAATAAAATATTGTTTCCTTCTCATTAAGAGATTGACTTGGTAGCTATAGATTGCTAACCAAGATTGAGAAGGCAATGCTGAAACAGCATATTGTAACTCGGAAGTTAGGATGTGCTTCGTCGAGTGTGAATGAAACCCAAAGAAAATGGGTGAAGGTGAACCTAGAGAAATTCCAAGGTTGAGAGGGCAAGTGACCAATAATTTGTTTTGCAGAGAAAAAAAAAAAAGAAAACGAAAAAGAAGAAGAAATGACAAGTGCGACAAACAAGTGAAGGCCGAAGCAGATGTGGCGAAATTGAAGAAAAGAGAGAAAATCATTTAAGAGAGAAATTAAGAAAGCCCTAAGCGAAAGGGTGTGAACAGAAAATCCCTAAATGAAAGGGTGAGAATCAAGACCTCCATGAGAGGACAAGAGTTAAAGGTTTCAAGTGACCAAGAACCAGCCGCAAGAAATTCAAGATAATTTTGGGATGACTTGAGAAAATCAAGTTTAAGAAGGGTGTTGGAAAGTAAACTTGTTTTTAATTGTTTCAAGAGAAACACATGCACATACATTATATATATATATATATATATATATGTGTGTGTGTGTGTGTGTATCAAGTGTGTTGATACATGTACAAGGTTGGGTACATGTAAGTAGCCTCCTACATATACCGATGTAATCTATCCTGTAAGTGAAAGAAATAGAGTGGTGCAAAAGCAATAAAAAATTATTATTGAAATCTCCAAGTAAGTGCCTTTGAATTGAGAACTAATGAGTTTTGTACGGCTTCTAGAATCATATATCTCCATATCTTTAGTGCTTTAAGTTTATTAGCCCACCATAAATTTTCAACAAAATGGTATCGGAGCATACCACAAATTCCAACAAGACCAAATAACTTGATGCAATATAAACAAAACAATAAGAAACCCAGAGGAAAAGGGGAAAGAAAACCTTGATCATAGCTTCATGACCAGGTGGACTATTTCTTGATTTTGAATCCACTAATTTGCAAAGCAAAAAGCTGAATCGTAAACCTAGTTAATTTACACTCCTAAAAGCAGTAATTGTTACCAAGGCAGAAACAAGGGCAGCAAAAAGGATTACAAGTATTTGAGCAGATATGATATGCACCCTTGTAAGACAACATGAGAAACATAATCATAAAATATAAGGTTTTCCAAAAAGAAAGGCACCAACTACTTGACTACTAAACTATACAGATATCAAAGTTAGCTTAAATAAATATCGTGTGAACAAAACAAATTAAAAAACATTGCATGGCAGCTAAATTAACAACAGCTAATACATCCTTAAAAATCTAACTTTAAATATCCAATCAAATAGATCCATTCCACTCTCATAAATCCACTCCACTCTTTGTTTCTAGATTACAAGATTGCAAAAACTCAAGAAGCTGGAAGCTCTTGCATTTGAGATGGAGACAACTATTGCTTCTTTGGAATAGGAATTAGCAGCAGCAAATGAGGGAAAGGAAGTGGTTGTTTCTAGAACTTAAAGTTTGGCTTCAGACGTGCAAGCCCTATTCAAAAAGTTAAACATGTCAATCTCAGAACTTAATATGTTGCAGGAAGAATTGATTATTCAGTGATTTGGAGTATCACATCACCTTAGCTCTACCTCTCACAAACATAGAGGTGCTCCAAAGCACCGAATTTTTTTTTTTTTTTTCTGCAGGAAGACATTTCAGGCTTTGTAAGCTTTTCCATGTTTTCCTTGTCATTTCGTGTTTTTAATTGAGTTCCTAAATCTAGTTAGATTTTTACTGGTCATTTTATCACAAGTAGCATGATTATTTGTTTCCATCTTTTAATTTGTCACATTATCTATTTCTCTTATTCTAGAGAGTACATATAAAGACAAAAACCTCTCCAACCAAAAAAATGAGGAGATCAAATCGGGCTATATTAGGCCAATAGTAGATGGCGTGGCCGTTTTGAGGTGGTTTTCATCCGATTATGACCAGTAGAACGGTTTGCAGGGCACAAAAGGAGATGTGGTCGAGCTTAATACGATCGTATAAGGCTATAGTACGTTAATCCAGAACTACTCGTGGCTTGTATAGTGAGGAAGGAGGTCAAATTGAGCTATATTTGTCCAATAACGGGGGTGTTGCTGTTTCGAGGTGTTTTTCGTCCTATCATGACTAGTAGAAGGGTTTGCAAGGCTCAAAAGGGGACGTGGTCGGGCTTAAAATGACCATATAAAGCAGGTGTACATTAATCTAAGAGTACTTATGGCTTGTACGGCGAGGAAGTAGGTCGAATCGGGCTATATTAGGCCAATAGCAGGGGCATTGCCATTTTTGAGGTGTTTTTCATTCTATTATGACCCGTATAAGGGTTTGCAGGGTGCAAAAGGGGACTTGGTCGGGCTTAAAAGGATCGTATAAGGCTGTAGTACATTAATCCAAGAGTACTTGTGGCTCGTATGGTGAGGAAAGAGGTCGAATCGGGCTAGATTAGGCCAATAGCAGGGGGCGTGGCTTTTTTTTTTTGTGTTTTTCATCCGATTATGTCCTGCAAAATGGTTTGCAGGGCGTAAAAGGGAATGTGGTCAGGCTTAAAATGACTGTATGAGGTTGTAGTTTGTTAATCTAGGACTACTAGTGGCTTGTACTGTGAGGAAGGAGGTCGATTAGGGCTATATTAGGCCAATAGCAGAGGGCGTGGTCATTTGGAGGTGTTCTCCGTCTGATTATGGCCAGTAGAACAGTTTGCAAGGCGCAAAAGAGGACATGGTCAGGCTTAAAATTACCATATAAGGCTGTAGTACGTTAATCTAGGACTCCTTGTGGCTCGTACGGCGAGGAGGGAGGTCAAACCAGGCTATATTAGGCCAATAGCAAGGGACGTGGCTGTTTTTAGGTGTTTTTCGTTCAATTATGACTAGCAGAACAAGGTAAGCACCCCATTTTTGCCCGCTCGGCAATCTCCGGCCCGACCGGATTCGGTTTCCAACATCACAACACATGCAGGCTTAATATGAGCCTTTCAATCTCCAATCCAACCAGCTGGTTGCTTCTTGGGCCCACAAGGATCCGCTGAAGCCTTAAGCACCATTATTCCAGGCAGTTTTCCAGACCAGGCGGTCCCGGAAACCAGTGCCATCCAGGTAGCTTCCCGGGATCGAGCGATCTCGGGGACCAACACCTCATCAATGATTCCAGACGGTTCACTTCTGGCGCCTGCTAGCTTGCCAATGTAGAATGTCCGTCATTCGGTAGTTCTCTGGGACCAGGCGTTCTCGGAGACCAACACCACCCTTCCAGGTAGCTTTCTAGGACCAGGCGTTCTCAAAAACTAACACCACCCTATAGGTAGCTCTCTAAGACCATGCGTTCTTAGAGACCAACACCGTACAGGTATTTTTTCGAGACCGGGTGGTCTCGGGAACCAACACCTAGGTCAACACCGGCGCCTGTTAGCCCGACTTGGTGAAAAATGACCAAATTTGCCCTTTGGGCCTCCAGGCACGTTTTGGAAAAGTTCAAAATCCCTTAAAACGATAAGTCCATCCTTCCTTAATGTTGTCAAACCATCGAGCGTCCCTCGCACGCCATTTGGTCCAAATCCAGCCCTATTCCGGCTCACTCTGGTCAAAATGACCATTTTGCCCCTGAACGACTCAGCACGGCACGAACCCCGCTGAATGGCGAAAAACTCTCTCAAAACCATCCTTGAATAGCCTTACACGCCTAACATAATATACCAGACCATTCCTGACCATTTCCAGCCAACTCCGGTTAAAATGACCGTTTTGCCCCTCGAGCCAAAAACGCCCTGAAACAGCACCGGCCTTGGGGTTTCGAGCAAAGGATTTCATCGCACGCCTTTGTTTAACCTAAGGAACACCCTACGACACTAAGCTCACATGACTTGATAAAAGTTCCCTGGAGCGTCTCGCAATCGCTCCTCCTAAATTGTCTTTTTCCCCTGATTCCCTGGTTATAACGCACTGTCAACTGACTTGAGAAATGCGTAAATCAGAGAATTTTCAAACACTCGTCCATAGATCTCTCCATCGATACGGTTCGATCGAATAGATCGCTCCCCGAAGTCCTCCATCGTACGGTGTACAAACTATAACTTTCAGTAACCCTTGGAGCGTCTCGTAGACGCTTCGCCAGGGTTGACTTTTTCTCCGATTCCCTAATTAAAACACACCGTCAAACGACTTGAGAAATGCGTAAATTTGGGAATTCTAGAAAGTATTTCTAGAGTACTTTCCGTCGGAACGGTCCGATCGAATAGATCGCTTCTCGAGGGCCTCGATCACATCAAATGAAAACAGCTACTTTTGAACACACACGGAGTGTATCACAGATGCTCCACAAAAGTATCCTTTTTGGCACACTTCTCGAGACGATATCCCACGCTTCTAAACATAATTCAAACTCTTCAAAAACATGAAAGTTCATCAGATGCACTAGGAGAACATCCCGAGTGCGACTGATTTTCCCAAAACCTTACTGGTTGACCCAATTATCGAGGCAAAGTTTGGGCGAATCTTCCCAATGATGGAGCGTATGCTACATGCGTTCAAATTTTGTTCAGATCGACCGACTTTCGATTAACAGTCGAGATTTAACCAGTATATAGGGTGCCACGTGTTATTGTGGCAATGGAACAGTACTTGCGCATGTCCTACATGCGCACGGCCAAAGTTTGGCCATGCGCATGTAGCACATGCGCATGGTCTGTTCCAGATTGCCTATAAATAGAGGCCTCCCCCCTTGCATATTCCAGGTCCGAAATTGATATAAAACTATGCTGAAATCACTCCAAAAACTCGAATCTCTACATATATTCCTCCCCTCTAACACTTAGGTTAGATTCTATCTCTCCTAAGCCTATGCACTCCATACACAAAGCCTCATACATAATTACACACTCCACTCAAGCCTCTCAAGCCTTCTTGAAGTCACTCAAGCTCCAATCAAGACATCCATTGAAGATTACAAGAGTGTTGAAGGCAAAAGGTGGTATCCCTTTTATATTTGTGCTCCCCCCCACTCTTCTCTTCTCCTTCCTAGCCTACTTAGGCTATTCTCTATTTTAATCCCCATCTTCAACCCCCCTTTCTTGCATGCTTGAGCCAAGAGGGCTCCTAGATCATGCCTAGAGGAAAGCAAGTGAGAGCCATCGTGTAGGGGGACCTCTCACTAGCCTACTTTAAGATGGTATGACCTAAGAGCCCCTTGTTTGTGTGGTGAAGCCTAAAAGCCTTGTATGTGAATCATGGGCATATTATTATTTTGATCATGTCTTGCTTGCTTGACTTCATTTTATGTTTATTGCCATGTCCCACAATGCTCACATTGCTCTTAATTTCATGATTTTTCCAAGTTCTACATGTCCTTCATAAATTGTTCTAAGAGTTGGCCCATTGAAGTTTAGGGTGAGACCTTAGGAGTCATGCCTTAGAAAATTCCTCTCTACCCCCTAATTCACACTTTTGCATCATTGCATTTCAACTTGCATAAAATTTGCTTTCAAACTCCTCAATTTTCAAGGTTTCCATTCTCTCAAATTTAGTGGCTAAAATGGCCTCATGGAACTCACTCTTGAGTGGTCTCCCTTTATATTGGCCATAGGAGCCCTAAATTGTTAGAATGACTCCCTTCTCTCTTTATGCTTGCCAAAGGATGATGTTCAAACTCTTTGAATTCTATGGTTTCTATCATCTCAAGTTTAGTGGTTGAAATGGCCCCATGGAACCCTCTCTTGAGTGGTTTCCCTTTTATTGGCCATATGAACCCTTTCTTGATGGAATGGTTCCCTTGAAATATGGTTTTCAAAATTCTTCTCCAAAAATGGTTTCAAAAATGCATTCTCTCCATCTTTGCATCAAAAATGATTTTCCAAAAAATTGTCATCATCATATTGAATTTTAATCCCTCCACTCTTGTCAAGATAAGGGTTATAACGGCCATGAGGAAACTTTCCTTGGAATCGTCTCCAATCACTAACCATATAAACCATACTCTTGGCTAGAGTCAAAATTTTCATGGAAATGATCTTCATAAAGATTGCCAATCAAAGTCCATTTTATATCATATTTTTTATTTCAAAACTCTTTCCAAGAGTGCATCAAAACAACTTTCAAGACCATTCTCCAACCTAACCCTAGGTTAACTTGACCCTAGTTGCCTAATCCTAGGTTAACTTGACCCTAGTTGCCTAACCCTAGGTTAACTTGACCCTAGTTGCCTAACCCTAGGTTAACTTGACCCTAGTTGTCTAACCCTAGGTTAACTTGACCCTAGTTACCTAATCCTAGGTTAACTTGACCCTAGTTACCTAATCCTAGGTTAACTTGACCCTAGTTACCTAACCTTAGGTTAACTTGACCCTAGTTACTTGACCCGAGGTTAACTTGACCCTAGTTACCTAACTCTAGGTTAACTTGACCCGAGTTATCTAACCCTAGGTTAACATAACCCTAGTTAGTCAACCCTTAGTCTTTTAACCTTAGGTTCCCCCTAACCTTAGGCTAACTCAATCAAGGTTAATGCACTTCAAGGTTCCAACTCTTGAACCCTTTTTTCAAATGATCATTCAAACCTTCCAAATATTCTCATAGCTTATTTTTCCAAAACCTCCTACTCTCTTGACTCCAAAAAATCAACTCCATAAACTCTTCAAATGTTCTTACATTCCATCTTCAAGACCTTTCTAAAAAATATTTTCAAAGAGTCACAAACCTAAGGTGTCCCTAGCCCTCTCATGGTTAGGGATTCCAAGGACAAGTGACAAATCAAGAACAACTTCTAAGGTTGTCTATGTTAGGATTTCAAACACTTAGCCATTTTCAAAAACTAATTCATCCAAACATTCTGAAGTCATGCCTCCAAGGTTTTCAAAACAAGACTTCAAAAACACTTTCAAGTTCTCTTGAGTCATGCCGAATCATTTTTCCAAAACGCCCCTAGAGTCAATCCAAAAGTATTTTCAAAACACTTCACTTTCAATTTCAAGTCAAAACTTCCAAGACTACAAAGAGTCTTCAACTTTTCCAAGACTACAAAGTATCTTCAACTTTTCTAAAGACCTCAAAGTGTCTTAAACTTGTCCAAAGACCTCAAAGTGTCTTAAACTCCTTCAAAGACCCAAAGTTTCTTCTAACCTTCCAAAGGCCCTAATGCGCCTATCTTTCATCAGGCTCTTGCCCGAACTACGATTGACCTGATTCTCGCCAAATGAGATACGTAGGCAATCTAAAATGGTGCGGTCATAACTTTTATTTCAACTCCAATCCATTTTTCAAAAATTCCAATCAATTCAAAGTTTCTATTCCAAACTCTTTCAAAACCTCCATTATTTTCAAACTTTTCCAAAAACTTACATTATGCATCATGCATCATTCATCCAAAAAGTGATGACTAAATCCCTTTTTCGAAGTTCTAAGGTGGATATTAAGTGGACAATGGTAATCGGTTATCCTAGTGAGTGAACCAAGGGTGATTAGACACGTAGGTATCGAAAAGGCGGGGTAGGGTGATGATCTTAGGATATCTTCCCTACACGTAACCAACCTCTGAACTTTAGATTTCTGTTTTCGAAAGACCAAAATGGAGTTATTTTCAAAAAAGGGCTTAAACATTTCAAAAAAGGTTGCCAAACAACCTATTTTCTTAAAACCCTCTCTTGAGCGAGTTTTTCAAAATCTTTTCCAAGAAACCCTAAGTTTAATCTTTGGATTAACACTTAGTTTTAGGTGTCCTAACTCTCCTTAAGGAAGTTAGGTGGCGACTCCTATTTTTCTAAAAAGCCCTTAGTCAAACCAATTTTCAAACCTAGTCGCACTTGTCCTTTTAGGAGGACGAGTTCTAGTGACAGAGTTACGTGCTTTAGGGTCTTCGAGCCGAAAGGACCTTGGACCCTTAAAAAATTAGGGCACGACAAACGGTTTGCAGGGTGCAAAACCGGATATGGTTAGGTTTAAAACGACCGTATAAGGCTTTACTACGTTAATCCAAGACTACTTGTGGCTTGTACGACATGAAAGGAGGCCAAATTGGGCTATATTAGGCCAATAGAAGGGGTGTGGCCGTTTTAAGATGTTTTTCATTCTATTATGATAGAACGGTTTGTAAGGCATAAAAGGGGACGTGGTCTTAAAATGACTGTATAAGGCTGTAGTACATTAATTCAGGATTACTCGTGGCTCGCACGGTGAGAAAGGAAGTCAAATCAGGTCCCCTTCCTTTTACACAACTTGAGCCACTACACAATTTTTTTTTAAATCATTAAAAATGAAAATGGAACAGGCCGAATATCTTTATTACAAAAGAGATGTTTTATTGAAAAAATATCAATGAAATATTTCAATCTAATGATTAGAATTTATTTTGTACATATTCCAAAGGCTCAGATCCAAACACTCATGTTTGAAAAAATTGTCAATTAGATACATTTTAAACCTACCACCCAAAAACATCATAATCACCTCACTCAAACCAAATCTCAATCATAACCATCAATTCAAAGGAAACTCTCTTTAATCTCACAATCTCTTATGGCCACCGTACATAATGCTCTCTCTCTCTCAAGGCGACCCAAAACTCCATTTCACCATAACCACCCTCTCCAACGTAAACTGCCATCAACAACCTCACTGTAGCTTTCCCTCATTTTCACTGTCTCTAAAGATCATGGCTATCCCCACAATCGGTGTTTTACCTCTGTCTTCACCCTCATCTTCTCCCTCTCACTTAGCCATCATCACTTACACCTCTCCTTATACTAGAGACCCGTTCTCTCCAAAACCACCATAACTGCACACACACCTTTCGCTCTCTCTCTCTCTCTCTCTCTCTCTGTTTCACCCACACTATTAAACATCGGCCATGGATTATTGATAGGTTTGGACAATTTTATGATAGTTTCTACCATAGTAGGGGTTATCCCACGGGGTTTATTTTATTGTTGTGGATGTGTTTGTGTTTGTGTTTTTTTTTTTTTTTATGTAGATATTGACTTTGGGTAGTGCCTATTGTGCCTACCATAAAGGGAAACTCCCTCACCCCCACGCCCACCCCCCACTTTCTTTTCTTACAAGGTTAGGTAGGCTGTGGTTTCTTTTTTAAAGTTTTAATCAATTCACTGCTTATATATATTTATTTCTATTTTTGAGTATATCTTCTTAAGCATTTCATTTTCTTTTCTCTACTAAGCAAATGGATGAAAAGGAAAGAACACAAAAAGTAAGTGAAGACCTTTTGATTTTCTTCCCATCGCAAACCTAAAAAGGTATGCGTTGTATCTCTCTCTGTCTCTTAATCTTTGGATATTGAAGTTTTAAGTAATTAGTTTTTTCTTGAGTTTTCTAAATTTTTCTTTGATTTTGTGGATTTTACAGGAAATGACTATTAGTGGTTATGATTGGCTGTGATCTCTTTCCATCTCTCAACACTAAGAAGAATGTATACAGAAAAATAAATATTTCATTTCAAGAGATTTATATATATTTTCCACGAACATAATTGATTCCAATTTTGTTTTGCTGACTTTAAAAGATAAAATGAAATTCTTATTTGAAATGTCTTCAGTGACTTTTGTGCAAAATATATTAATTAAGTTTAACCAAACATTAACAAAATTGTATATGTGTGTTTATTTTTATTTTCTTGGTATCAAAATACTTTATTCCACTAATGAAAAAAAAAATACATATGAAATGTGATCCATGCTATGGCAAAGTTATAATCGTGTACTCAGTTTTAGAGAGAGAAAATGTATAGTTAATAGAGAGAGAATACCGTTCAGGTGGCCAAGGGCATGATACTGAGGAGTGTTTTAATTTGAAATACGAAATTCAAGATTTAGTTGATCTCAAAGTTATTGGCACACAAGCAGTCATCCCAGTCATGGAAGGTGGGGCTAACCCCGAGAGAGCCAATGCAGTCGAGAAAAGATTGGAGTATCCTGAGGCCTGCCTTAGAGGCTTCCCAGTTTCAAAAATAAAAATGAATGTTTTCTAGATACATCCCCTTTTTTTTCCTATCCTTTATCATTCTGTCTTTTATTTTTGCCTGTCATCTTTGTTTAAAATCAAGACCTATTGCACCAAGTGGATATCTCTACAAAAAAAAAAAAAAAATGATGAAATGAAAAATGAAATGAACTCCAATTTATCCCTTTTGTTTCATACTCTTGTGGATGATAACTACTTTTAGGGACCTTCTCCCGTTGTGATGCCTCCAACCCGAAGGAAATGATAGCACAAGCACCACATTCGGCAGAAACAATCTCTGATTTCATGAAGAGGGGAGAGAAAAATAAAAAGGGTAGAGAGAGGGGAAATACAGAGGGGTGAGAGATGAGGATCGATCACTAAGCTCGTTGAAATCCAAAGAGTGACTCCCGATAGATGTCCAGACAAAGCAGTAAGTAGCTACACCTTCAAAGGAAGATTAGTGCACGCTAGCAAGCCTAGGATGATTGAATCTTTGAAAAAGAATCAGAAAAATCAAAAAGATTTTTGATATTGCTTATCTTACATGTGTATAATCACTAGAACAAATATTCAATTATGAACAAATTGATGTGCATGCTTGTTCGAGATCAAATCTTGTATGCAGAATCAATTGTATAAATTTGAGTCACTGGTTTTGATGATCTTTATCATATCGGTGGTTCATGTTCATCTTAGTGCACACTTATTGACACTTCTTAGAATATGGAATCCGCCTTTATGATATATTTTAGCTGGTTCCACCATTGTCAAATATTTAAAGACACATCACACCTAGATTGACCTTTTGTTGACTCCATCTCCTATCACTTATGGAAAAGGCTATCAGTGAGTGTGAGTGCAGCTACCATTGTTATATGACAAGAGAAGAATGATACTTACTCATGTATGTGAAAGCTGCGATATCTTTACATTTCAATATTTCCATCATCGGAGAGATAGGGATGTATTTCCATAAAAACAATAAAAAAAGAAACCAAGATCATAGGTTGAGACAGGTCTGACTTCTAGGTGTGTCAATCTGCAAGCTATTAGACATGGGACGCCATTCTAGATCACGCTCAGGGTGTGCATTCTTATTAGTCTTTACGAAGTTCACGCATACACCACTACATTGCCACTGATATGGTATTGATCATCTTACGACCAACTGTGCTCATTTTGTGTGGTTTTATGCATGTTTGATGATTGATTTTTTCAAGCTAGGTCACATCTTGATATTCATAAATCTATATTTGCCTTGTATTGATTGATCATGTTTTTATAGGGCTCCTATAATTCAAAAAGTTCAATGGTTCTACAAAAAACTAGGTTTTCTGGTACTTTCAAATAACTTTCAAAGTCTTCTCAGATAAAGACGGAAGCGACCTGTTGCTTTGCCAAAGGGCAATGTTAGTTGTCATTCATGAGAGTCCATAAATCCTAAAAGAAATTTCTAGAAAAAGCTGAGAGCCCCACCCAATAAGAGTCTTTCCTTTCATAAGATAGAGGGGGGAGGGGGGTAAATAGCGAGTCAATGGGTTAAATCTCTGAAATCGGTGCAAGTGCTATCACATCTTTATAAAAAAAGGGGGGAGCCAAAACCTAAGAGAAAAGCAGAAGTTCAAGGATTACTAGATCTTGAGATATAAACCCTAGGACAACCCTCAGTGCATGCATCCATCCATAAATAAAATCTGTGTATTCATCAAAAAGTATGACATGCTTTCAATTCTATTCCTGTATGTGCATTCATCAAAGAGTATGGCATGCATCCACTCCAATTCCTGCATAAAACATGTGCATTTTATCGCAATAAAATTGGTATAGATATACTGTTTCTGCCCAAAACTTTTTCTATGTCTCTCTTTCTCAAATAAGAAACAGAAAATGGGACAAAGCATAAAAAAGAGCTAAAGTCACCTCGCAACCAAGAAAGCTTAAGCATATTCAGCACCGGCACGCATCTCAAAAAGCTCAGATTGCAATAGCCGACAAGAAAATAGAGAATGGGGCAACAAACCACCCTCGTCCTCTGAATTAACTTTGAACAACCCTTTTCAAATCATAAAACTAGTGCAACTCTGCACCCTACACCCCTTTTTCCAAACCAATTGATCCATTCAAGAAAAACTGACCAAAAATGTTCAACCTTTGAGACATTTTAAACCTTTCAAAAGGAGACCTCACTCCCTTCAAAAATTAACTCAAGACACCAACTTCAGAGAAGCACAATCCCTCTAGAGACATGTCAACAAGAATTATATCAAACCTACCAAAATCAGGACTCAACAGTCAAGCCAACACCATGCCTTCCAACCTCCAGAGATCTCAAGCAAGGATAAACAAATGACCTCACCTCCAAACTCCGAGACAAACGCATCATAGCCAAGGGGCAATTTCCCATGGCACCATACGCTCAAGGCTAAGCTACAATGCTCACCAAATCATTTCAAAATCAACTTCAAAAGTAGAAGCTCTTGCTTCCTTTTAAACCAAAAAATTCAGTTTTAAAAACCCAAAATTTTTTTGAACTTCCTCCACAAAGACTTTCAAAGTTCAAAATTGCTTTTCTTTAAAAGTCAAAATCAATTTCCAAAACCAATTCTTTAAAAGTTTTAATCCAATCTAAAAAATGAAAGCCCTTGCTATCTCTCAAATTCAAAAATTTTTAAAAATGTTCCAATTTCCAATTGATTTCTGTCAATTGCAAAAATTCATTCTAAAAATTCCAAAATTACTTTCAAAACTATTCCTAGAAAAAGATCAAGCCTCTTGCTTTTAAATACGGAAATCAATCTCCAAAACAATTTAAGGTTTTCTAAACTTTTTTCCTTCAAAAGTTTCATTTCAAATCAATTTCTAGGTTTTTCAAACTTTTTCCTTCAAAAGTTTCATTTCAAATCAATTTCTAGGTTTTTCAAACTTTTTCCTTCAAAAAGTTTGAATCAAACCATAGACCTCCCCAGAGGAGTTGTCATTCCGCTAGACGAAATGTCGATTCAAGAAGTTTTAATTCTGGATATCAATCTTGGACCTCCCATAGAGGAGTGTCATTCCGACCGGCGAAATGTCAGTTCAAGAACTTTCAATTCCAAATATCAACCTTGGACCTCCCTAGAGGAGTGTCATTCTGCCATACAGAATGTCATTTCAAGCAGTTTCAATTCCAAATATCAACATTGGAACACCCCAGAGGAGTGTCATTCTGCCAGGTGAAATGTCAGTTCAAGAAGTTTCAATTCCAAATATCAACCTTGGACCTTGATTGTGCTTCAAAAATACAATTACAAGTCCTTAATTAGTGCTTTGTTAGCATTCATTTATGATTATATGTCTTTTTAGTTATGTTTTGATATTAATTAAGTTTATTATACTTTATGTAGGTTTTGAGCTTAAATGGAATGATATCGAATGTAATTTAATTATAGGTTTCAAGAGGTTGCTGTCAAGGTACAAGCTGCTGAAGTTGTAGTACAAGCTGCGGAAGTACACAGAGCTCAAACTTTGGAAGTCCATATCTCTCGAGCCAGAAAAGTTATTGAGGCCCATAATATGTCGCTTTTATATAACTTTTCGAGACCTACAACTTTTGTGAAGGGACTTAACCCATTTGAGCACTCAGTGGGACCCATCCGTATGCATGATGATGGGATTTGTTAAATTAACCCACTGTTCAGTTTTGGATAGACAAGAAAGAAGTAGAATAGACTTAGGTGTTTTAGGTTGAGGAGGAGGGGATGAATTCTAGGGTTTTAGGAGGAAAGGGATGTCCATCTTTGGAGGCAGCCAATCTTTTTATCTTTCAAGAGAGAATCTTTTAACTTTTAGTCTTTATCTTTAGTTTTTCTTCTTGTTCTTATTATGAATTCAAGATTATATTTCTTTAATGCAGAATTTTCTTTCTTTAATTATTATTTCACTTCTTGCAATCTTTATAATGCATTTTCGTAACTAAATCCGTTCTTGGTATGGGTTGAGAAAGTAACTAGGTTACAGGTAAAGATTCCAGATAATTATTTATTTTTCAAGATTTTAAGATCTTGGATCAAGATTCATTTTCTTGCCCTTGAATATCTTTGAAAACAATATTTTTGATCATATCTAGCATGTATGTATAGACTTATTTGCAAACAGGGACATATATACCTAGAATTTCTTATAAGGGTATTGATTATAATTGTATATATATAAATATATATTCCTATTAAGAGTATTTTAGAAATTTACTGTTCTTGATTAAGCTTTAAACATACCTTATAGGCAGGTTTATAAATTAGGACATGTATGAATGAGACCCTAGTATGAACACTAATAAATAATTGAATATCAACTCTAAGAGGGTGATTGAATCTTGAGTTTCTTTAATCAAAATTATCTTGGGAACCTACCTGTAGTCTTATTACTGGATCAAACCCTACCAAGACCTTTTTATATTATTTAAATATATCCTTAAAATTAATTTAATTTTGTTGTCCGATAATTTAGATCAACCATCTTCAATAATGGAATTTTATTTTCTTTTTGGAAGCTTTCCTGCAATCTCAATTAATTTTGAGCTTGTTATTCTTTTGTTTTAATTGTAGTTCTTGCTAGACTAGTTTATTTTTATATTCCCTGTTGATCGATTTTGGATTTACCGAGATATTATTACTGCGTCGCAACCGCACACTGGCAAATATAAATTGCACTATTCAAGAGCGATAAGTTTTGACGCCGTTGCTGGGGACATTACAAAGCAAATAATCTGAGGTAAGAAAAACAAATAGGGCAAAAATAAAATAAAAAAATATAGAACAAAAAAAAAGCAAACAAACTCGAGAGGAATTGATTTATGCAGAAACAGTTTCACCATCAAACTACAACCACGAGAAATTCAATCGCTCAATTGGGTAACCTCATTCCATTCCTACTATCTGTGAGCATATTAGATTTTCTTTTCTTTATTTTACTAGTTTTTTTTTTAGATAAATTGTATTTTTTAGAGGATGATTAGGATTTAATTACAAATTAGTGGTTATTTTATGTGGAGATTGCTAGTTCGGTTGGAAATTTGAATTAAATATTGTTTATTTCTACTTCACTGTTATGGCATATTGGTGTATTTATGTGCATTGCATTGCATGTCAGTTTGGCGGAGGGACTATACACATAGACTTTTGAGAACTACCCCACCTGTTTACGCCACTCAATTTAGAGTTTTTCCCGATACTACGCCAATATCTATAGACTTTGACATGGCCCACTAACTGGGTATTGATGAAAATAGGGATGGAGGTAATAACTGTAAGCACCCCATTTTTGACCGCTCGGCAGTCTACACTCCGTCCAGACTTGTTTTCAAGTCATTTTGGACATATTCCTATCGAATCCAATTCCCTAGGTCCAGATTTCATCTTTCCATCGCTTCGCGGGCCTGTCAGGTCCAAATAGAGGCAAAATGACCAAAATGCCCTTAAGGGCATTATCCTTTCCTTTCCAATTCCAATCCCTCTCTCGAGACAGTTTATTCCTCGAGACGGTCCGAGTAGCAAAACTACTCACAAAACCGTTAGAGTAGCGGAAATACTCATAGACCCGTTAGAATAGCGGAAGTACTCACAGAGCCGTCTGAGTAGCGGAAATACTCAACCGTTAGAGTAGTGGAAATACTCATAGACCCGTTAGAGTAGCGGAAATACTCATAGACCCGTTAGAGTAGCGGAAATACTCATAGACCCGTTAGAGTAGCGGAAGTACTCACAGAGCCGTCCAAGTAGCGGAAGTACTCACAGAACCGTTAGAGTAGCGGAAATACTCACAGAACCGTTAGAGTAGCGGAAATACTCACAGAACCGTTAGAGTAGCGGAAGTACTCACAGAACCGTTAGAGTAGCGAAAATACTCACAGAACCGTTAGAGTAGCGGAAGTACTCACAGAACCGTTAGAGTAGCGGAAATACTCACAGAACCGTTAGAGTAGTGGAAATACTCACAGAACCGTTAGAGTAGCAGAAATACTCTCAAATCGTCAACCCCGTCCGAGTAGCGGAAATACTCAACCTCGTCCGAGTGGCGGAAACACTCAAAACCTAGGTCAATACCCATGTTTGTTAGCTCACTTCGGTGAAAAATAACCAGACTACCCTTAGGGCATTTTCCGAGACTTTTCGGTCAAGATGACCATTTTGCCCCTAAGCATCCGAATGCCCCGGGAACCACACCGGCTCTGGGTATCAAACCGGTAATGTCCCGAGAATACTTTTTATAGTGTTCTCGACCTTCCTTTACCTTTCCAGACCATTCCGAGTCAGTTCCGGCCAACCCGGTACAAAATGATCGTTTTGCCCCTAGAGGGCCGGTCTCCTTCTTCAACCACACCGGCTCTGGGTATCAAACCGGTAATGTCTCAAGAATACTTTTTATAGTGTTCTCGACCTTCCTTTACCTTTTCGGACCATTCCGAGTCAGTTCCGGCAAACCTGGTGCAAAATGACCGTTTTGCCCCTAGTGGGCCGGTTTCCATTTCCGACCACGCCGGCTCTGGGTATCAAACCGGAAACCTCTAGGAACATTCTAAATAATGTTTCCAGATCCCAAGTCTTCTTCCGGGACAGTTTGAGTCTGTCCCGGCAGTTTTCCGGTCTGATTTACCGTTTTGCCCCTAAAGGCTCTGTCAACCTTTCCGACACATCCAATCCTCACTTTTCAAGTCAAATACCTCCAGGACACTATTTTAAATGTTCCTGCTCCTTTCCGGCTTTCTGGGTCACTCCCGGCTCCTTCAAAACATTCCCGGACTTTCTGGAGTCACTCCTAGTGAAGCCAGGCTAAAGTTTACATGGTAGTCACTAGTACAGGCGCCCAAATCTAGTCAAAGATACGTTGCTTGCCGACCTTAATTGTTTCCTAAATGGCTGGCGCCACTAGCAATGGCGCCAAGCCAAAAAATGGCCTGGCGCCACTCCTAGTGGCGCCAGTATAAATTTTGCCTTGGCGCCAGTGCAACAGGCACCAGGCTTGTCCAACTTCTATAAATACAGAGCATCGATCAACGTGAAAAGAGGCTGAAAAATTAACCTAAAAATCACAAAATTTGATACACAGAGCTCGAGCACCTCCAAAAACCCTAGCCTCCCTAGGTTTTCCAAACCCTAGCCACTATACACAAACCCTAGCCTCCTATATACTCATACACACCCCTATACACTCATACACTAGCCTTCAACCACTCTCTCAAGACTTGAAGAGCAGCCATTCAAAGCTTGAAGACAATCCTTGAAGACTGAAGGGTGAAGATCAAGACCGAAGACCGAAGACCGAAGACTGCACGGCGCGCAAAATAAACAAGAAACAAGGTAGGCTCCCTATTTAATTTTCTACACTTTCCCCCCCTCTCTTCTCTCTCCAACCCACTTGAGTTTTCTCTATTTTAATCCCCCATCTCTTTCCCCCCCTTTCTTTGCATGCTTGAAACAAGGGGATTCCCGGTCCATGTGTAGGATTGGATTATGGGAGAGTCACCGTGTCAGGGGCTTTCTTCTAGTCTAACCAAAGACCACGTGGGTCCGGCCCCCTTGATTATGTGGTGAAGCCTTGACCTTGTATGTTCACGACCCCAAATTGCATTGTGCATATCATAGTCTTGCATCTTCCAAAATTCGTTTTCAAAAAGTTGTTTTCAAAAATCGTTTTCAAACTTGTTTTCAAAATTGCATCAAAAGCTCTTTTTCAAAAACATGTTTTCAAAACCATAATTCTAGGGTGATTCTAGCCTTTCCATGGCTAGGGTTGCTTTGGGAAAGTGTTATATTAAAAGTGGCCTTTTGGTCTATATTTTCAAACCTTGTTTTCAAAACCACTTTCTTAAAGTGGTTCTAGCCCTCTTATGGCTAGAATCGCTTTAGGAAAGTGAGACGTTTTCATACTTTCCAAAAACTCTCTTTTCAAAAATCCCTTCCTAAAAATCTCTTTCTCAACATACTTTCCTAAAACTCCCCTCTTCAAAATTGATTTCAAAAACTCCCTTTCAAAATCTCTTTTTCAAAACTCTCTTTTTCAACTCCTTTCCAAAACTTTCTTTCCTCAAAATTCACTTTCTAAAAGCACTCCCTAAAAATCTTTTTAAAAACTCTCCTCCCGGAATCTTCCTTCTAGAAATTCCCCTATAGGATTTTCTTTCTAAACTCTACCTTTCCAAAAACATGCTTTCCAAAAAAACTCCTCCCTAGGATTCCCTTCTAGAAAACCTTCGTTTCCAAAAACACGGTTTCCAAAAAAAACTCTCTCCTTAGAGCCCAAACCAAACCCTAGAACCCACAATTAGGAAACCCTAGTTTTCCTTCCAAAAACACGATTTTCAAACTTTGCCCTAAACCTAGGTTTCCAAAACCTCTAGTTTTCACATCCAAACTATACATGTTTCCAAAACCTCTTTTCTACGTCAAGACAACAATTTTCCAAATATAGGGTTTCTAGAATCTCCTTTCCGAATCCTAGCCAAATCCTATCTTCCCTTTAGGAAACCAAATCAAATCTCCCCGTTTAGGAAACTAGATCCCATCTTCCGTTTTTGGAAACAAAATCAAATATTTTCTTTTAGAAACCAAATCCAATCCCTTCCAAATCCAAACCTTTCCTAATTCAATTCCTTCCTAAACCATAAGTTTCCTAAACCTAAATTTAAAACCTTTCCTTAAGTTTCAAAATCCAACTCTTTCCTAATTCGAATCCTTCGAAAACTTCCACTTTCTTAAACCTTAAGTTTCTAAAAACTTGAACATATAAATCTTTCCTAAACTTTAAAACTCAACTTTCAAATCTTTCTTAGTTCAACCCTTTCCTAATTCTACCCTTTTCCAAAATCTTTTTCAAATCTAAGTTTTCAAACCTTTCCTAAACTCAAGCCTTTCCTAATTTCAAGATTTTCTAAAACTCTAAAACTTTCTAAATCCTAAACTTTCTAAATTTCAAATCTTTCTAAAATTCTAAGCTTCCTAAATTTGAAACTTTCTTAAGTTGAATCTTTCTAAACCTAAATCTTTCCAAACTCTAAACTTTCCAAAACTTCAAAATCTTTTCAAATCTAAAACTTTTCTAAATTCAAAACTTTCTTAATTCAAGACTTTCTTAAGTTGAAAACTTTCTTAATTCAAACATTTCCTAAACTGAAAACTTTCCTTTTTCAAACTTTTCCAAAACGAAACTTTCGTATTTTCAAAACTTGTTTTCAAAACTTTCCAAAATCAAAACTTCCCTTTTTCAAACATTTCTAAATTCAAAATTTTCTTAATTCAAAAATTTCCTAATTTCAAAACTTTCTTAATTTTGAAACTCTCCTAATTTAAAACTTTCCTAATTTAAAACTTTCCTAAGTTGAAACTTTCCTAAACCAAAACTTTCCTAATTCACAACTCGGAACTTTCCAAAAATGAAACTTTCCAAGTTCGAAACTTTCCTAAATCGGGCCTTTCCTAATTCAAACATTTCCTAAATCCAACCTTTCCTAATCTCCTAAACCTTCCAAGTCGAGTCAAGCTTTTCCTAAGTCTAGGTTTCCTAAACCTCCATATTTCCAATACCAAGTCTTTCCAAAATCTATCTTTTCAGATCAAAGTCCAATCTTTTCAATTTCAATTTCCAATCTCCTCTTCTAATCTCAAATCAAATTCAAATTTCAATTCAATCTCTATCTTCCAATCCAATCTCTTTCTTCAAATTAATCTATTTTCAATCGGACTCTTGTCCGAACTACGACTGACCTGATTCCCCCAAAGGGATACGTAGGCAACCTTCATAGGTGCGGTCACAATATTTTTTAAACTTTCAATTCCACCTTCATGGGTGTGGTTTCCAAAATCTTTCCAAATTTCAAATACCAATCAATTTTCAAATTTCAATCTCAAAATTGCTATTTTCAATTTCCTATTTCCAAGTTTTCAAAGTTTCCAATTTCAATTCCATCTTTTCAAATCTATTTTCAAATCAAATAAATTTCTTCTCAAATCAATTTCTATTTTCCAATTCTTTCATCTTGCACTTGCATATCATGCATCATGCTAAATTAGTTTTCAAACATTGTTTTTCTATAAAGTGAATAGGGTTGAACCATTAGGTAATTAAAGACTCTCATAGGTGAATCTAGGGTAGATTGACATGTAGGTACCGAAAGGGCGGGGTAGGGTGATGGCTTAGTGCGTCTTCCCTACACGTAACCAACCTTCGAACTTAGGATCACTGTTTTCAAAGACCAAAAGGAGTTATTTTTCAAAAAAGGGCTAAATGTTTTCCAAAGGTTGCCAAACAACCTGTTTTCCTTAAAAACCCTCTCTTGAGGAGATATTTTCAAATCGTTTTCCAAAACCCTAAGTGTAGTCTTCGGATTATTCTTAGTTTTTAGGTGACCTAACTCACCTTAATCAAGTTAGGTGGCGACTCCGAATCTTTTTCAAAAGCCCTTTATTCAAACCAGTTTTCAATTCAAACCTAGTCGCACTCATTCTTCTAGGAGGGTGAGTTCTAACGAGAGAGTACAGCATTTTTCCCGCTTGGGTGAGTATTCCTCGAGTGCTAAAAATCTGGGCGCGACAATAACGTACAACCCCCACAACCCTAAGTACTTGCACCACCACAGAGAACTATGAGAGATTATCTAAACCCACAAAGACAAACTCTAAACTCTTGCATTATATTACCTCCTGACCAAAACGATTTCCATCTTAAGTCAGGTATCATGTAATTAATCACATATTTTCATGGGATGGATTCTGAAAATCCTTATACCCATTTTAAAGCATTTGAAGAGGTCTGTAACATGTGTTTTGATAATACTTGCTCTGTCGAGACCATCCATCTCAAATTGTTTCCATTCTTGTTAAAGGATAAGACTAAAATTTGGCTAAATTCTTTAAGGCTGAGGTCTATTCCATCATGGGACGTCTTTCAGGCTGAGTTTCTAAAAAATTTCTTTCCTGAGTATCGTACAGAGACGATTCATCACCAAATTTCGCAGTTCACTCCTTTTGATAATGAAACGTTTTACCATAGTTGGGAGAGATATAGAGAACTTTTGAATTCGTGTCCGCATCATGGACAAGACCCATGTAGGTTGGTTAGCACTTTCTTTTCTGACTTGACTTCCAAACTCAAAAGGTTTGCGGAGACAATGTGCAACGGTTCTTTCTATGATAAATCTCCAGAAGAAACTTATGACTTCTTTGACTTTCTAGCTGATAATGCAAGAGATTAGGACACCACAGGGACTAAAAATCTCAAGATTAGAAACAACCTAAGGATAGGA
This sequence comes from Euryodendron excelsum, assembly GCA_033060915.1. Taxonomy (NCBI): domain Eukaryota; kingdom Viridiplantae; phylum Streptophyta; class Magnoliopsida; order Ericales; family Pentaphylacaceae; genus Euryodendron; species Euryodendron excelsum. The sequence continues at coordinate 11,293,067 of CM065392.1, read as the reverse complement.
ACTATGTACCCGTTAAGGCATTTAGATGAGGATAATTCAAAGATAGTCACATTGACTAAGTGATTAGAGGCCTTAAAAATGAAAAAAATCCCAACAGTTGAGAGTGAAACGAAGTAATTGTAGTGTGTGTGATAGTAATGAGCATAGGACAGACCTCTGTCCCACAATTCTAGTCTTTAGGGAAGTGTTGCATAGTCAACTAAATGCCATTGCTCCTCATAGTAAACCAACACAAGCCCCACAAGGACAAGGAAACCCATATGCACCTACATATAACCCAGGGTAGAGAAACCATCCCAACTTTAGTTGGAAGAATTATGGTAACTCAGTAACCGAACAATACCAACAACCATAGCAATTTAATGGCCTCCCTAATTAATACCAAGCACAAGGTCAACAATTTCCAACACCAACACCAAACGTGTATAGACCACCTCTTATGAGAACGGTAGAAGATCCTTTGACCCAATTCATACAGATACAGTAAGCAACTAATGCTAGACTTGATAAATCCATAAAATAGTTAAAGACTTTGCTTGGTCAATCACTGACTAAAGAGAAAGGCAGATTCCTTGCACAACCATTACCCAACCTTAATAGGCAGGCTCATGGTGTAGAGATAAATCCAAATCCACCAAATCATGAGCAAGTTCTAGCAGTAATCACCCTGAGGAGCAGAAAAGCCATTGATAAAACTATTCCTAGTAAAGAGTTTACACCTAGGGAGGCCATTAGCGAGAGAGTAGAAAAAACATTAGAAGAGGATAAAGAAAATCCTAAAGAGGTAGTGGAGGAGTTAGGAAAGAAGCCTAGGAAAGATGAGTCTAGGGATAAATCAACGGATATTGACATAAATGATTTGTCACGTGTCCCATTCCCTCATAGATTAACTAAACCAAAGCAAGAACTTATAAATTCTAAAATCTATGAGGTATTCAAGCAAGTGAAAATTAATATTCCATTCCTAGATGCCATTAAGCAGGTCCCTTCATATGTAAAGTTCTTAATGGACTTGTGCACCATTAAGAGACCTCACTGTGAGAGAAGCCTCTTTTCTGATCCAAGAAGATAGAGAGGTTCTACATGTAAATCTTCCACCAAAATACAAGGACCCGGGGAGTCTGACCATTCCATGCATAATTGGAGATTTGCAACAACCCCCCCCCAAAATCCAAACCAACTGATCCATTCAAGAAAAATTGACTAAAAATGTTCAACCTTCTAGACACCTTAAACCTTTCAAAAGGAGACTTCACTCCCTCCAGAAATCAACTCAAGACACCCAACTTTAGAGAAGTAGAATCCCTCCAGAGACATTTCAACAAGAACCATATCACACCTACCAAACTAGGACTCAATAGTCAAGTCAACACCATGCCTTCCAACATCTAGAGATCTCAGGCAAGGACAGACAAAAGACCTCGTCTCCAAACTCTGATACAAAAGCATCACAGATAAGGAGCAATCTCCCATGGCATCAGACGCTCAAGGCGAAGGTACAATGCTCACCTAATCATTTCAGAATCAACTTCAAAAGCGGAAGCTCTTGCTTTCTTTTAAACCCAAAAATTCAGTTTTCGAAAACCCAAAAATTTTTCAAACTTCCTCTACAAAGACTTTCAAAGTTCAAAATTTCTTTTCTTCAAAAGTCAAAATCAATTTCCAAAACGAAGGGTTTCACACTCCTACAAAAAGATTTAACTCAATCTAAAAAATGAAAGCCCTTGTTGTCTCTCAAGTTCAAATATTTTCAAAAAAGTTCCAATTTCAAAATTGATTTATGTTAATTTCAAAAATCCATTCTCAAAATTCGAAAATTACTTTCAAAACTATTCCTACAAAAAGATCAAAGCTCTTGCTTTCAAATACGAAAATCAATGTGCAAAACAATTCAAGGTTTTATAAACCTTTTTCCTTCAAAAAGTTTTATTCCTAATCAATTTCTAGGTTTTCCAAACTTTTTCCTTCAAAAAGTTTCAATCAAACCTTGGACCTACTTAGAGGAGTGTCATTCCATTAGACGAAATGTCAGTTCAAGAAGTTTCAATTCTAAATATCAACTTTAGACCTCCCTGAGGAGTGTCATTCAGACCGACGAAATTTCAATTCAAGAGGTTTTAATTCCAAATATCAACCTTGGACCTCCACAGAGAAGTGTCATTATGCCAGATGGGATGTTGGTTTAGGATAACTAATTTTCCATAATCCAACTATTTTGGTCCCTCCCATCACCTCCCGGTCAGCATGGAATCCTTTCTTTTATCATTTTTTCTTCGGCAAGCAAAGACAGAAAAATAGTAGCATCTGTAAGCACTCTATTATTGCCCACTCGGTAATCTCCGACCTGGCCAGACTCTCTATAAAACACAACAGCAACATTCAAGCCCAAACTTGCTTTTATATCCTGGTCTAATCAATCGACCGCTTCTCAAGCCTAACTGAAGCCAAATGATCCAAATGCCCCTGAGGCATCATCCAACCAATTCAATTTGGCACATCTTCCTTAAGATGATAAGTCCATTCAATTCCAATCCAAATTGGTCAATCAATTACCTCACGGGCTCGTTGGGCCCAGTAACCACATCGCCCCTAATGGGTATCATTTGGCACGTTCTTTAAGGAAGCATCAAAATCTTCAGAATGGTAAGCCAACCCCTTTCAAAATTTTCCTAAGAAAGCTCTGCACGTTGAAATTCCATCCTAACCAATTCTGAACCAATTCCGGCGATCCTTGGTTAAAATGACCATTTTACCCCTAGGTGCCCGACTGCTCTCATCAACCACACTGCCTCTGGGTACCAAACTGGTACCACTCCAAGACACTTCTAATAGTCTTCCCAACCCTCTTGTGCCATTCCAATCAACTCCGAACTGGTTTCGATGTTTTCGATTCAAAATGATCTTTTTGCCCCTAGCGGGCGATCATCCTTTTCAACCACATCGGGTCTGGGTATTAAATCGGTAATCTCCTTGGATGCTCCTAACAGTGTTCCCGACCATTGAATTCTGTCCTAGTCAAATCCAAAACATTTCCAGTGTCTCCTAATTCAAATGACCGTTTTGCCCTTGGTGGGCAGGTCAGTTGTTTTAACCATTCCGAATCTGAGTATCAATCCGGCAACCCCTAGGGCATTCTCAAGTGCCCTTATCTCTTTTCTAGCTGGGCCTTTCAGCCCGACAGCTTTCCAAATCGAACCGGAATCATTTCAAGTGGAGCTTGGCCAAATTTTAGTCTAAAGCCACTTGAAGTGGCATCTAGCCAAATTTTGGCCTGGCGCCACCACCCAAAATCTTTGCCTTGTAGCCCAAGGTCGAATCAGATCAAATCATTCGAGTTGGTTTTCAAAATACGTCATATAAAATTATAACTTCTTCAAACTAAAAACTTTACATGAAATCACACATTTTCACACCAAAGATTTGCACATAAAATCATTAGATTCTCAAATCCAACCTTTCCTTTTCCAAAACAAAACTTTCCTCCTTCAATTCTAAGCAAATCTCTCTATTTTGGAAAGCAATCGAATCCTTCCTTTTTTCAAAAATCCAATTTTTCACTTTCAGAAACAAAATCAAATCTCTCTATTTAGGAAACAAAATCACATTTTTAATTTTAGGAAACAAGATCTAATCTTATGTTTTAGGAAACAAGATCAAATCTTCTATTTTTGGAAACTTTCCTTTTTTAAAATTTTCCAAATTTGAAACTTTCCTTTCTTCAAAATATTCTAAAATTCAAACTTTCCTTTTCCAAAAACTTTCCAAAGTTTAAACTTTCCTAAAACGGAAATTTCCAAAATTGAAACTTTCCTTTTCCAATTTTTCAAAAAATTCAACTTTCCTTTTCACATAAAATCATAACTTTTCAAAATGCACATGCATGTTGTAAGCACCTCATTTTTGCCCGCTCGACAATCTCCAACCCGACCGGATCTAGTTTTCAAATGTCACAACATATGCAAACCCAAGATGGGTCCTTTAAACTCCGATTCAGTCAATTGGTCACTTCTCGGGCCCATAAGGTCTTGCTGGAGCCATAAGCACCATCATGCCCCTAGGCATTCCAAACAGTTTCTAGAATCGAGCGGTCTCAGAAACCAACGCCATCCAGATAGCTTCCCGAGATCGCCCGATCTCGGAGACCAACACCTCATCAAATTTCAAACGGTTCACTTCTGGCCCCTGCTAGCCAGCCAATGTAGAATGCCCGTTATTCGGTAGTTCTCTAGGACCAGGCGTTCCTAGAGACCAATACCACCCTCATAGGTAGTTTTTTGAGACTAGGCGTTCTTAGAAACCAACACCACCCTTACAGGTAGTTTTTTGAGACTAGGCATTCTTAGAAACCAACACCACCCTACAGGTAGCTCTCTGAGACCAGGCGGTCTCAGGGACCAACACCGCACAGGTAGCTTTCCTAGACTAGGCAGTCTCAGGAACCAACACCTAGGTCAACACCGGCGCCTGCTAGCCCGACTCAGTGAAAAATGACCAAACCCGCCCTCGGGCCTTTAGGCAAATTTTGAGAAAGTTTAAAATCCTTCAAAATAGTAGGTCCGCCCTTCCAAATTGTTACTAAGCTGTTAGGCGTACCCCGCGCACCACTCGGTCCAATTCTGGTCCCATTCTGGTTAACTCCGGTTAAAATGACTGTTTTGCCCCTGAACGCCCCAACACTGCACAAACCCTCGTCGAATGGTAAAAGACTCTCCCAAAACTATCCCCAAATAACCCAAAATGTTTAATGTAATGCTCCAATCCATTCTTGACCATTTCCAACCAAACCCGATCGAAATGACTGTTTTGCCCTCTACAACCTGAACGCACCCCAAAACAACACCAGTTTCAGGATATTGAACAGTGGGTCTTGTCATACATCCCTATTTAATTTAAGGAGGACCTTACGACATTAAACACTCCTGACTCGATAAAAGTTCCCTGGAACGTCTCGCAGACGCTCCGTTGAAACTGTTTTTTTTTTTTATTCTTTAGTTATAACGCACTGTCAAATGACTTGAGAAATGCATAAATTAGGGAATTTCTGAAAGCTCATCCATAGATCTTTCCATCAATACGGCTAGATGGGATAGATCGCTTCTCGAAGCTCCTCATCGTATGGCTCAAAGACTGCAACTTTTGGCAACCCTTGGAGTGTCTCGTAGACGCTCCGCTGAGGTTGACTTTTTCTCTAATTTTCTGATTGAAATGCACCGTCAAACGACTTGAGAAATGCGTAAATTAAGGAATTCTCAAAAGTATTTCCAGAGTACTTTCCATCGGTACGGTCCGATCAGAAAGGTCTCTTCCCGAAGGCCGTGATCATGCGACACAAAAATAGCTACTTTCGAATCCCCACAGAGCGTATCACAGATGCTCTGCAAAGATACAATTTTATGCACATTTTCTAAGACATAGCTCACACTTCCGAACACCATTCAAATTTTTTGAAAACACGAAAGTTCATGAGAAACCCTAGGGGAATACCGTGGATGCAACCGATTCCTTCGAAACTTTCCCGGTTGGCTCAATTATCGAGGTAAATTTTAAATGAACACTCTCAGTGACGGAACGTATGCTACATGCGCCCAGATTTTGATCAAATCGACCAAAGTTCAATTAACCGTCAGGATTTAGCCAGTACAATAGGTGCCATGTGGCATTCTGGTAATGGAACAGTATTGGCGCATGTAGCAAATTTTAGCCAGCCGCATGTGCAGCGTCCTCCCAGGTTGCCTATAAATACCAGCCTCCCCCTTTGCATATTTCAGGATCAAAAATCGATGCGAAGCTCTGCTGAAACTGCTCCAGAATCTCAAATTTCTATATACATCTCACTCCTCCAATAGTTAGGCTAAATTCCACTCCCCTAACCTATACACTTCACCTACATAGCCCCATACACCATTAAACTCCTCCTTCCAGCCCCTCAAGCCTACTTGAAGCCATCCAAGTCCAAGTTAAGGCATCCATAGAAGATTACAAGTGTATTGAAGGAAAAAGGTGGTATTTCTTTTACATTTTTGTCTTCCCCCACTCTTATCTTCTCCCTCCTAGCCTACTTAGGCTACTCTCTATTTTAATCCCCATCTTCAACCCCCCATTTCTTGTATGCTTGAAGCCAAGAGGGCTCTTAGTTCATGCTTATAGGAAAGCTAGTGGGAGCCACCGTGTAGGGGGATCTCTCACTAGCCTACTTTAAGATGGTATGGCCTAGGAGCCCCTTGATTATGTGGTATAGCCCAAAGCCTTGTATATATTTATGACCCCTTGCATTTTGCTATTTTGACCATGTTTTGTGTGCTTAGCTTCATTTTCATGTTTATAACCATGTTCTACAAAGCTTGTATTATTCTTATTTCCATGCCACTTTCAAGCTCCATTTTTCTTTCAAAAGGGTTCTAAGAGTTGGTCCCTTGAAGTTTAGGATGAGACCTCAGAAATCATGTCTTAGAAAGTCCCCCATTAACCCCTAACTCTCACTTTTGTATCATTACGTTCCAACTTGCATGAAAATGGTTTTCAAACTCTCTACTTCCAAGGTTTACATTCTTCAAGTCTAGTGGTTGAAATGGCCCATGGAACCCTCTCTTGAGTGATTTCCCTTTTATATTGGCCATATGAGCCCTAAATTGTTAGAATGATTCCCTTTTCTTTTTATTCTTGCACACAAGAGGTCTTCAAACCCTTTGATTTCTATGGTTTCCATTCTCTCAAGTTTAGTGGTTGGAATGACCCCATAAAACCCTCTCTCGAGTGGTCTCCCTTTACATTGGCCATAAGAACCCTAATTTGTTGGAATGGTTTCCTTTAAAAATGGCTTTCAAAATATTTTTCTTAAAAATAGTTTTAAAAAATTTATTCTCTCCATATTTGCATTAAAAATAGTTTTTCAAAAGTCGTTATCATTATATTAACTCTCAAAATCCCCACTCTTGCCAAGACAAAGGTTATAACGGCCCTAAGGAAACCTTTTTTGTAATGGTTTTTAGGCACCAACTATATGAACTATACTCTTGGCTAGAGTCAAATTTTCATGGAAATGATCTTCAAAAGGGTTGTCTACCAAAGTCCTTTACATAACCTGATTTCTTTTTTGAAACTCTTTTCAAAAAATGCATAAAACCACCTTCTAAAACCGTCTTCCAATCCAACCCTAGATTAATTTGACCATAGTTGTCTAACCCTAGGTTAACTTGACCCTAGTTGTCCAACCCTAAGTTAACTTGACCCTAGTTGTCCAATCCTAAGTTAACTTAACCTAAGTTAGTTAACCCTAGGTCACCTTAACCTTAGGTTAATCCAACTTTAGTTAGTTAACCTTAGACCACCTTGACCCTAGGTTTACCTAACCCAAGTTAATCAACCTTAGGTCACCCCTAATCATAGGTCAACCCAACCTAGGTTAATATACTTCAAGGTTCCAACTCATGGACCCCTTTTAAATGATCTTTCTATTTAAAACTATTCTCATGACTCATTTTTTCAAAACCCCCTACTCTCTTGGGATTTTAAAAACCAATTCCATAACCACTTCAAATATTCCTATAATCTATCCTTAAACTACTTCTAAAAATGTCTTCAAGAACTCACAACCCTAAGGTGTCCGTACCCTTTGCATGGTTAGAGATTCCAAAGGAAGGTGATATATCAAGAACAACCCACTAGGTTGTCCATATTAGTGTTTAAAAGCCCTAGGTGTTTTCAAAAACCATCTTCGAAAAATTTTCAACACTCCAAAATCATACCTCCAAGGTTTTCAAAACAAGACTTCAAAGCATTTTCAACACCCTCTTGAGTTATCTCAAAGCATGTCCAAAACTCCCTTGAGTTGTTTCAAAAACATTACAAAGCACTTCAAAACCCTCTTTCGAAAGATTCAAAGTTCTATTTCAAAAACACTCCAACATCTTATCTCAAATCAAAATTCTCAAGTCATTTTTCCAAAGATCACAAAGTGTCTTCAAACCTTCCAAAGGCCATAATGCGCCTATTTTCTATCGGGCCCTTGCCCGAACTATGAACGACCTGATTCTCTCCAAATGAGATACGTAGACAATCTAAAATGGTGCGGTCATAACTTCTATTTCAACTCCAATCCCCTTTTTCAAAAATTCCAACCAATTCAAAGTTTTATTTCAAACTCCCTCAAAACTCCCATGTTTTCCAAACTTCTTCCAAAACTTGCATCATGCATCCAAAAAGTGGTGACTAAACTCCGTCTTCTAAATTCTATAGTGGATATTAAGTGGATAATGGTAACCAGTATATTCTAGTGAGTGAACAAAGGGTAATTAGACGTTTAGGTACCAAAAGGGCAGGGTAGGGTGATGATCTTAGGATATCTTCCCTACATGTAACCAACCCTCAGACCATAAATTTCTGTTTTCGAAACACCAAAATGGAGTTACTTTCTAAAAGGGCTTAAAAATTTCTAAAGGTTGCCAAATAACCTACTTTCACAAAAACCCTCTCTTGAGGGAGTTTTTCAAAACCTTTTTAAAAAACCCTAAGTTTGATCTTTGGATTAATACTTAGTTTTAGGTGCTCTAACTCATGTTAATCAAGTTAGGTGGCGACTTCGATTTTTCTAAAAAGCCCTTAATCAAACTAATTTTAAGTTCAAACCTAGTCGCGCTCGTCCCTCTAAGAGGATGAGTTCTAGTAACAGAGTTTCGTACTTTGTCTCCAAGCCGAAAGGACTTGGACCCAAAAATCGGGGCACGACATTAATTTTTGAGAGTTGTAATATCGAAACTACATAATTAAATTGTTGAGCCGTGTGTCCTGACCTTGTAGAGTGCACATAATTAAAATTGTTGAGTCGTGTGTCCCAGCCTTGTGGAAGGCACATAATTAATATTGGTCAGCCGCGTGTCCCGACCTTGTGGAGGACATATAGAAATTCAATACTATAAAAGCTATTTTGGAATATATCTATTTAGATATTGAATAAGAAATTTGTGAATTGTTTTGCGATACTATAACTGTTTTTGTCGGCTATCTCATAACTATTCTATTACCCTATGAATTTTTTTAATTTAAACTTATTGAGTTGTTAGATATTATACTGCTGCTAAGCTTCATAGTTTACCCAGTTTTATAGAAAATATTTCAAATATCTACTTAGAGAAAACCGTCATCATACTTGAGGGCTTTGAGGAACTCCAGTAGAAGTCGAGATAGTTTTAATAATTTAAGATTGTAAGTATGAGTTTTGTAATAACTTTAGTTTAAGCGATCCAACATGGAGATGTATTTTAAAGTTTAAAGTATGAGTGTTTAGTTATCGGATTGTTTTATCTAGTGTTATGTTTGTTTAGCAGGTCACTTCATGTCTTCGGATATTCTAGGGTATGAAAATCTAGGGTGTGACAGATTGGTATCAAAGCTAGTGAGTAGGTCTTATAGGGAAAAATTAGGTTGTAGGTCTTATGTGGGCAAAACGAGGTTGCAAGTCTTATATGGAATACCTAACTGTACCTTAGAGCTAACGAGTAGATCTTATATGGGGCAAGTGTACATGTAGGGACATTGTTGGACTAGTAATAAAAAAAGATGGGTTGGGAAGTCCATCGTGAATTTGGCTAGTAATGTTCACATGCATATATTAGCATTTGGATTAAACAATTATGGAGCTAGTGCACTTTAATTATGAGTGCTCTAAAATACATTGCTAACATGATTGAACTTTGAACTGTGAAAGACAGTATCACTAGTGAAAATTTTAAGAATGGTCATGAAGTAAATTAGAGATATTAGTATAGTTCGGGATTAACTTTAAAAGTTTAGAACCAATAAAGATTATGAAATAATATACAGTGAATGTAGAAATATAATGTCACTAGTTAAGGGACATTGTTAGGATAAAAATTATTATATATTTCGAGTATGATTTTGAAGTGCAAGTATTTTAAATAATGGTTGCTTTAAGAAAATCTTAACTATAAATGTGGTGAGTTTATGTAATACTATGTAATTCTATTCATGATGATGTGATGATATATGTAAATACAATATGATATACTATGTAATATAATGTATTGTGATGAACCCCATGTGTTGATAGGGTATATATCTATGTGATAGATCATATAAATTTTCATAGTATATGTAATGCACTTGAGTGATATATAATGTGTGCACATAAGGTGTAATATGCCTATGAGATGTTTTGTGAATATTATACTTGTAATATCCCGAACCTTTATTATCTAATTTAATGTGAATTTCCTAAATTCTATATTTAATTTTAATGTGCCTTTGGGTCAAAATGACCAATAGTAATACATGTTATAGCTTATGCCTTATGTGTGAGACACATGGGATTAATTTTCATGGTTGTCTCCTAATTTCACACTCACACACACACACACACCCACACACACTTTGGCTAAAGGTAGAAAAGAAGAGAGAAAGAACAAAAGAGGGAGAAGAAGAAGAGAAGGAGGAAGAAAGAGAAAGGAATCAAGAGGGAAGATTAAGAGAAGATGCTAAGAAGAAGCTTGGAAATCTTAACCCAAGCTAAAAAAGCACCATTGATGAAGCTTAAGGGAGCTTGGAAGAAGATAAGATTTCACCAACCTTTGTATGAGCATGTACATATATGTATTATAGTTGTGTTGGGTGACCTTTTTGAGTCCCAATTAGTTAGATTTGGGGAGCTTGTAAGCTCATTGAGGTGCATTTGAGATTGGGGTTGAAAACTCCTAAATTTATACATGTTGGGTTTGAGATTTCAAACTCTAGACCCCTTTTATTTACTTGTTGGTTTAGCTTTATTTTGAGATATTGTAGTCTTCTTGGGTCAATCTTTGAACTCTAGAAGTATCTGGTAGAGCAGTGGTAGGGTTTGGAGTGGTTTGAATGAGAAATCTAAGGCTTAGAGAAGCCATTTTCAAACCAAAATGTGTAGGGATCTTTAGGACGATGTGTATTATCGTCCTGACACACAGTTTTGAAGTTTTGGGTGGCCATGGATCATCAGGACGCAGAATTTATCATCTTGACGATGGTATTTTTGGAGATGTCGAGCTCTCGGGTCATCCTGATGCTGGTGCTTGATAACTCTAACACTGTTTTTTTAAAACGAGCATAATGTGCCCTAGATAACTCGAATTAATACACCGCTTGAAGTATTAAAAAGTAGACTAAAAAACTATTCTACCTATATAAAGTTTGTACTCTAATTCTTTATAGATTAAGAGATATTTAAGTTTAAAGTTGACCTATAATTTTTGTCAGCAACATTATTTTTCAGAATTTTAGTCTATTTTTCTTGGTACATAACTCTTTATTCGAAATGTATTTTTGACCCATGACTTATAAAATTAAAGGTATTTAAGCCTATTTTCAAGTGAAATTGACCTAGAATGTAGTCTCATGTTTTGATAAGAATGAGATGCATTGAATGAACCGGTATTGAGGGGGTAATGTTTTAAACCTCAACTTTTATATTTTTGTTTTGCATTGGGGTCTTGTGTTTGATTCTTTTATGTACTCTATATATAGAAATACACTTGTTTAGCACCAACCCTCAAGGATAGAGGTGAGTAATGATATGCTATGAATAAAACTCTATTACTCTCCAAATGTTTTAAGTCCAGTTACATTTCATGCAATGTTTTTCGTATGATTTTAATGCATTAATGTTTATGCTTAATCATAAATGTCATACTTTTAAATGCATGCAAGTTATACTTACGTTATGAATCAAAACACATGGACTAGAATGTTTACATGAAAGAGATAAAAGATTTTCAATATATGGTGCCAACTTGAGGTCTTTCATGGCAAGACCCTAAATTCGCAATGATGGTCCTACATTAGGGGACCCGAAATAATCTATCTCCATGTTAGGAGACGTCCCTTGGCTTAAATAGCCTATGTGTGATCTTTACGGTTACTAAAACTGAGCATAACTCTTAGGATTAGCTTAAAGAGCCTATGTGTGACCTTACAGTTACTATAACTGAGTCTAGCTGTCATGATTGGCCTAAAGCCCTTTATGGTTGCTAATCGATTGAGCGTAGCTTTTAATGACTGAGCCTAGCTTCATGATTGGCCTAAAGAACCTTATATGTGACCCTTGCAGTTACTGTAATGTCCAAGACTAGAAAGACCTCTTAGGTGGGGTGAAGTGAGGGATTACAGACCATAAAGACCTCTTAAGTGGGGTGAGGTAGTGCTATGAGTTGGCTTAAAGAGCCTTATGCATGACCCCTAGCGGTTACTATGTTGGCCTAGAGAGCCTTATGTGTGACCTATGCAGTTACTGTGATGCCTAAGACTAGAAAGACCTCTTAAGTGGGGTGAAATGAGGGATTGTAGACCAGAAAGACCTTTTAAGTGGGGTGAGGTAGTGTTATGAGTTGAGTTCCACATCGCCTAGCGAAGTTAAAGTAAAGAGCCCTATATGTAGGCACTTGAATATACTTGGTGCAACATGTTTTAAAATCATGTGGGCTAAGGCTCAAAGCGGACAATATTGTACTATGTGGATCTTGGGTTGTTACAGTTACTATGTTGGCCTAACGAGTCTTATGCGTAACTTTTGTGGTTACTATGTTGGACTAAATAGCCTTATATGTGACTTTTAAGGTTAGTAATACGGAGCCTAGCTTTGATGTAAAGACATAACACACTTATGTTATAGAGCGAGAAATATGTTTTGTTTAAATGCTTCACGACAAGTTATATATGTTCCCACCAATATTAATGCTACGACGTATCTCTTATTTTTTTTTTTTATAATATTATGATATGTCTCACAATACAATGCTATCATATGCTTATGACAAGCTACGTTATGCCTTACAGGATTATGTTATAATTTACATTTTACTCCTATTATACTATGTTCGAAATGTTATAATATTTTATTATGAAAGCTTACGATATAATGTTTCAATATGATGCTTATGCTAATGATGATTTTAAATCTACGCTTTGTACATTTTCGAGAACGACAATATTTGAAGTGACTAATGTTATACGATGAGCTAAGATATACTCTTACAAGTTTATGATATGTTATGCTCATGACAAACTATGTCATGCTCTACGAGATCATGCTACAATATGCCTCTCTTTTTCAACATTATATTTTAGAAATGATGAAATGTTTTAATACGAAAGCCTATGCCACTCGTGATTTCAAGCTTATGCTTATACGTTTTTAAGTTCATGCCATATATACATAAATATATCTCTATTACTATGTACATTAAATAAAAATATTAATCTATTGTATTTTATGCTCTTACATAATTGTTATTCATTAAATATTAGCTTACGTTTTTTAAAAATATTTTCAGGTAACCAAACTTGGAGGCCTTAGAGGGAGGCCCATTATGTGGATATTTGGACTACGACTCATGGGCCTTATGTTATGTACTGATATTGGGTTGAACCCTTAATATTTTGTAAACTTATAATGGTATACATTTGCGGTGGTCTTGCATTAGGCTTATATGTATGTTTATGTTTTGGAATTAGGCACAGCTCTACCATGTATGATACATATTATATTAAGTTTATAAGTTTTAAATTCTGCAACTATGTATCATTTTAAATGAGCATACACAAGCACTCAACCAGTTTATGTAATGCGGCCTTGGATAACCAAACTATTGGTCGATCATGCATTCTAAATCCGTATAGGCCGGATTACAGGGCGTGACAATATTACTATGCAAACGTAAAGTAAAACACGTTTACGTGATCTTGTGTGCATTTAAGATGTCGATGTGGAATTAAGTGATGTCAATATGCTTAGGTGATTTGATGTGGTGTGACGCTAAGTGTTTATGTGATGTGTGATACCAATGTGTTTATATGATATGAGGTGATGCCAAGATGCCTATGTGATATTGTGTGGTGTCAATGTGACTACGTGACATGGTCTAATTAAAATTTCTAAGTGTGTGAAATACGTGAAAGGTGTAAAGTGCTTATGTGTTATGTTTTATGTTCTCATATGGTATAGGCCTATGTAGTATATAGTATTTATATAAAGTGCAATATGTATATTTAACACTTGTAATGACAAGTGTATTCTAATTGCAAGTATATATATAGACATATTATACAAAACTATAGTTCTGTGATGTACTATGAGAAAGGTGCATGTGTGTGCAGTTTTATGTGTAACAAAGTGTAAATATGAAATTTTGTGAAATAATGTGTAATGAGTTATATTATGGGTATGAAAATTAATGTTATAATAGGTACGAAATGTACTATGATTGGTTATATAAATGTGACGCCTGTTTTGGGATTTATATAGCTATAAGTATGTGTTATGAGATGTGTGTTAACGTGATATATGATATTAGATATTTACATGTTAAGTGGTAGGTATCTATACACTGATGAACTCTATACTTGTGCGACCTGCAATAAATAATTAGTGATACATAATTGTGTAATATGAGTTTGACGTGTTTACATGATAAATACCTATGCGAGACATGTTTATGTGCGATGCGTGAAAGTATGTACATGCAAAATGCTTTTTATTTTTATTTTTATTTTTTATATTATGTATGTTAGGTGTGCACAATATTCATACTATAAGATGATATAAGAGTGTGGAAAACATGCTATATATTAACTAGGCATGTCATATAAAGATGCAACCACTCGATTAGAATTCCAAGCAGACTTTCTGGATGACTTTCTATCGGTACAGGTCGATTAAGATGATCGCTTCTCAAAGGTCATGATCATCTAGTGTAAAAATGGACGTTTTGGAAAATTAACAGAGCGTCTAATAGATGCTCCCGAAAGCTTATTTTTAAGCTTGCTTCCTGAGATGATATCTCTATCATCTAGGAACATCCAAGGCTCCCCAAGGGCATTAAGTTCAAGAGAAACTGTAGGAGAACATCGTGGACATGCACAATTTCCTTGGATCTTTCCCGAATGAAATGAATATCAAGAGAAAGTCAACATAAAAGTTTTTGGTGGGGGAGCAATATTATATGTGCCCAAAATTTGATCAGATCGAGACAAAACTTGTCTTGCAACCTAAGATAGGGTAGTATAAGGATGCCACGTGGCATCCTCTGAGTGCGAAAGGCTGGGCACATGTATTACATGCTTTGGCCTAATTTTGTCCAAGAGAAAAAAAAACAATGAGAAAACTCTACCCAATTCAGTCCAGAAAATTAGAAATCCCAAAAAAGCTTCAAGTGCCAAAATCCAAGAAGAAATCCAAGCCATTTAAAGCTTAAGCTCTCAACAATGGTGGATTAAAGATTTGAAGGCCAAAGTACACCCGATTTATACCCCCACTCTCTGTTCTCCCTCTTACCTCACTTGAATTATTCTCTAGCATAGGATTAAACATCATCCGTTCCTCTACCATAGGATTGTAATGTCGGAGTTCATAATGGAGGAGTGGACGCCATATCTGCCCTTAATTGGGTGGATGTCAATTTTGGTTTTGAAGAGATTAACGGGGTTGGGTATTTCATATTCAGAATATTTGGTGGCTTATGTTTATTTGGAGGACTTTTCAATTACTATCGATGGTCGGCGTCTACATAGTTCTATTAGCTTCAGTGGTAGCAGAATCAACCCAGTTGTGTTCTCTCCTTATGCCACAAAAACAAAACTGATCTATATAGAAATAGATATATCTATTTACTAACATAAAAACGATAGTGACATGATGGTCTCCGGTACATCATTTTTTATTCCCCATCTAGCCTTCATCTTTATATGTAATCCCGTCTAGTTCTTGTTGGATACTAACGTCGCTTGCCTGAGTATTTTAATATTGTTCAAAGCCTAGAGTCTACAACGTGGGCCCTACTTCCTCATTCAGTTACTTGACTCATTCGTATATTTGCCTTCATGAAATTAACAATTTTTCCATCCTGCACATCCGATGATTCTAAAAGGTCAACCTCAACACCTTGATGTCAGCCCCACGAAGCTTGCATTGTTTTTAGGGTAAAATACACTTTACCCCACTGGGTTTATACTTGAAAACACGGAGCCTCCCTGAGGTTCAATTTGTGACACTAAACCCCACTGTGATGGCTACCAAATTGCAAACGTGGACGGACATTACGGAAAAGATAAAAAGATAATTTTTACCCTGTTATATTTATATACTGTCAAAAGCGAAGAGTAAAGAGGGCTAACTGTCTGTGTGTGTGTGTGTGTGTGGAAACAAACTAGGGTTTTGAAGCAATTTCGCCAAAGACCTAACCATCGCCGCCCAGGTACAACTTCGTTTTTAAGAAAAAAGCATCACTGCATTTGTGCATGTTTTGTATTTGGTTTATTGAAGAAATTGTTGAATGTGTGTGGTATTTTGTCTTGGTCCACTGATGTGGAAAGAGGGCTTTTTTGTTGCTTTGCACAATGACCTTCACAACTGTGTGTAAATGTCAATGGTGGTCCCCCATGAACATCAATGTTAGAAAATGGAAATGGTGGTACCCCACCATGTGCTTTAACTCATTTTTTTTGGTCCTAAATGGAGAATCTACTAATACTTTGTACTAAAGTGATAAAATAATACTCTGTGATTATTTGATTGTGTATTACATATCATCTGCTTTGGATCTTTTGTATTGTTGTTCCTTATTGCACATTATATGAGTTTGTATTGCAGTTATGGCACAGAAAGTCACCATCAAGGTTAACTATGATGGGTACTTTAGTAAACTATCGAAAAAGACATACAAATTGGGGAAGGTATACTAGTGTAATTAACAAAATGTCTTATTTTAAACTGTTAGATTTATTCAGAGACATTGGCCTTCCTAGCACTAGTGTAATGTATTATACTATGCTTGAGAAAAGTGTAGATGGAGGACTTATATTGATTAAAAATGATAAAGATGTTTTTCAAATGTTAGTTGCATATGGTGGGCTTCCTTTTAGTGAGTTATATGTGGAAAGGGGGCAAGAGCCACTGCAAGTTGTGTCTCCAAAAGAGAAACATTTGGTTCCCCCGACCAGAAATTAATCCTTTGACATTGTGTTAAACTGCAAGAGATAATACTGTAGGAGGTGATGTTGATGGACTTGGAAAATATAATGACAATAGAGATCAACAATCTGAAAACATACCATGCAATGATGCAAATACAAGAGTCTTCCTAAATAGAGATCAACAATTTGAAAACATACCAGAGAATGATGCAAATATAGGCGTCTTCCCAAACGGAGATCAACAATCTGAAAATGTACTAGAGAATGATGCAAATATAGGTGTTTTCCCAAACAATGAGCAATATGATGCAAGCTTAGAAGATACTACTGATGGCATAGATGAGAATGATCTAGTTCATGATGATGATAGTACAGAGGATTATGATGATGATGACGACAGTGATGATCCTAGTTGGTTGAATGAGAGGTTAGAGGGGGTTGATGATGATGACATTTTTGCCCCAAAAGATGATTTCAGAAATGAGGGTAAGACACCACAGCAAGATGCACAAAAGGATGATGATAGGGGTCGGTACTCTAACCCACCAAGTGAGGACCTGTATAATGTTTATGATTCATTAGATGATGACAAGAGTGTTGAATACCTTGAGTTTAATAAAGAAATTGACATGGTTAAACTTGAATTAAAAATGGGGATGAAGTTTGCAACCCCTTAGATATTTAGTCAGGCAATGAAAAAGTGGAATGTTTAACATGGCTATGACATAAAGTACATTAGGAATGAAAACTCTAGGATTACTACAATCTGCAAGTTGGGGTGTGGATGGAGAGTGCATGCTTCTCTCATGCAAGGTGAAAAGACATTTTAGATCAAAACAATAAATGTAGTGCACAAATGTGGGAGAGATTATAATAACCATTTGGTTAACTCAACATACTTGGCACACAAATACTTAGACAGCTTTAGGGATAATCTAGAATGGAAGGTAGGCCCTATGTAGAAGACCATTAGGAAGGATTTAATGGTTAATGTCAGCAGGAGCCAATTGTACAGAGCAAAAAGAAAGGCAACAGAGACTATTGAGGGAGATCACAGGGTCCACTATGTAAGGTTATGGGATTATTGTGAAACAGTTGTTGTTAGAACTCACACAAGCGGGAAAAATGCTGTACTCTCTTGTTAGAACTCACCCTCCTAGAAGAATGAGTGCGACTAGATTTGAATTGAAAATTTGATTTGAATAAAGGGCTTTTGAAAAAAGTTTGGAGTCGCCACCTAACTTGATTAAGGTGAGTTAGGTCACCTAAAATCTAAGAATAATCTGGGGACTACACTTAGGGTTTTTGGAAAACGATTTTGAAAATATCTCCTCAAGAGAGGGTTTTTAAGAAAATAGGTTGTTTGGCAATCTTTGGAAAACATTTAGCCCTTTTTAGAAAAATAACTCATTTTTGGTCTTTAAAATCAGTGATCTAGGTTCGGAGGTTGGTTACGTGTAGGGAAGATGTACTAAGCCATCACCCTACCCCGCCCTTTCGGTACCTACATGTCAATCTACCCCGAATTCACCTATGAGAGTCTTTAACTAACTAATGTTCAATCCTATCCACTTTGAAAAAGAATGTTTAAAAAGAAACTAACATGATGCATGATATGCAAGTGCAATAGAAGAGAGTTGATTTAGAAATAGATTTGAAAAGAAGAATTTGATTTGAAAAGAAACAGATTTGAAAGGATAGATTTGAAATTGAAATTGAAAAGAGATTCGAGAAAAGGGATTTGAAAATAGAAATTTGAAAGTGGAAGTCTGAAAATAGATTAGAGATTTGAAAAGATTGTATGACTGGAGATTGGAAAGAAATTGTAGAAATAGAAATTGAAAGATGTTGTGGAATTTGAAATTTGAAAGAAATTGTGGGATTTGAGATTTGAAAAAGGTTGTGACCGCACCTATGAGGGTTGCCTACGTATCCTTTTGGAAGAATTAGGTTAGTCGTAGTTCCGATCGGAGTCTGATTGAAAATAGAAGGTTGGATTGGAAGAAAGAGATTGAATTGAAAATTGGATTTGATTTGAGATTAGAAGAAGAGATTGGAAATTGAAATTAAAAAGATTGGACTTGCTTTGGAAAGATTGATTTTGGAAAGACTTGGTTTTAGGAAACCTAGACTTAGGAAAGAGACATTGGAAAGATTTGACTCGACTTGGAAGGTTTTGAAAAAATTAGATTTAGGAAATGTTTGAATTAGGAAAGGGTCCAATTTAGTAAAGTTTCGAATTAGGAAAGTTTCATTTTTGCAAAGTTCCGAATTAAGAAAGTTTTGAATTTGGAAAGCTTTCAAATTAGGAGAGTTTCGAAGTTAGGAAAGTTTTGAAATTAGAAAAGTTTTGAATTAAGAAAGTTTCAACTTAGGAAAGTTTTGAATCAGAAAAGTTTCCACTTAGGAAAGTTTTGAATTAGAAAAATTTCAACTTAGGAAAGTGTTGTTTTAGGAAAGGTTTTGAAAATAGGAAGTTTTGAAAGTTGGAAAGTTTAGAATTTGGAAAGTTTTGAAATAGGGAAGTTTTGAAAATTGGAAAGTCTTGAGTTTAGAAAGTTTTAAAATTTGGAAAAATTTGAAATTTGGAAAGTTTAAGATTTAGAAAGTTTTAGAGTTTGAATTTTAGAAAATCGAAGGGTTTGAATTTAGGAAGGGTTTGAAAACTTAGGTTTAAAAAGTTAAGATTTGGAAAGGGGTAGAATTAGGAAAGAGCGGAGTTAGGAAGGATGTGGAAATTGAGTTTTAAAATTTAGGAAAGATTTTTATTTTCAAGTTTTGGAAACTTAAGATTTAGGAAAGGAGAAACTTAGGAAGGATTCGAATTAGGAAAGATTTGGATTTTGAAATTTAAGGGAAGATTTAAGGTTTAGGTTTAGGAAACTTATGGTTTAGGAAAGAATTGAATTAAGAAAGGTTTGGATTAGGAAGGGATTGCATTTGGTTTCTAAAAGAAAAGATTTGATTTTGTTTCCAAAAATGGAGGACGAGATCTAGTTTCCTAAACGGGGGAATTGGATTTGGCTTCCTAAAGGGAAGATTTGATTTGACAAGGATTTAAAAAGGGAATGTTCTAGAAACCCTAAGATTTGAAAGGCTATATAGAAAAGAGGTTTTGAAAATATGTATAGTTTGGATGCAGAAAACAAGAGGTTTTTGAAACCTAGGTTTGGGGCAAAGTTTGAAAACCATGTTTTTGGAAAAAAAATTAGGGTTTCCTAATTGTGAGTTCTAGGGCTTGACTTGGACTCTAAGAAAAGAGATTTTGGAAAGTGCATTATTGAAAATGAAGGTTTTCTAGAAGAGAATCCTAGGGAGGAGTTTTTGAAAAGTGAATTTGAAGATAGAGTTTTTGAAAAAAAGATTTTAAAGAGAAGGAGTTTTTTGGAAAGTGTGTTTTTGGAAACGAAGATTTTAGAAGGAAAATCCTAGAGGGGAGTTTCTAGAAGGGAGATTTTTGGAAAGGGAATTTTTGGAAAGAAAATTGGAGAGAGTTTTTCTAGGAAAGAGACCTAGGGAACGTTTTTGGAAAGTGGACTTTAAATAGAGCGTTTTGGAAAGGAGTTGAAAAAGGGAAGTTTTGGAAGGAGTTTTTGAAAACAACTTTGGAAAGTAGAGTTTTAGGGAAAAAAAAGAGATTTTTAGGAAGAGTTTTTTGAAAAGAGAGCTTTTTGCAAAGTACAAAAACATCTTACTTTCCTAAAGCAATTCTAACCATAAGAGAGCTAGAACCACTTTAGGAAAGCGGTTTTGAAAACAACAAGATTTGCAAATATGGACCATATTGGTCACTTTGAATGTAACACTTTCCTAAAGCAACCCTAGCCATGGAAAAGCTAGAATCACCCTAGGATTGTGATTTTGAAAACATGTTTTGAAAAAGAAGATTTTGATGCAATTTTGAAAACAAGTTTGAAAACGATTTTGAAAACAACTTCAAAAATGACTTTTGAAAGATGCAAGACCATGAAATGCACAATGCAATTTTGGGATCGTGAACATACAAGGCTAAGGCTTCACCACATAATTAAGGGGGCCGGACCCACGTGGTCTCTGGTTAGACTAGAAGAAAGCCCTCGACACGGTGACTCTCCAATAGCTCAATCCTACACATGGACCGGGAATCCCCTTGTTTCAAGCATGTAAAGAAAGGGGGGGAAAGAGATGGGGGATTAAAATAGAGAAAACCCAAGTGGGTTGGAGAGAGAAGAGAGAGGGGGAAGTGTGAAAATTTAAAGAGAAAGCCTACCGTATGTCTTGTTTATTTTGCGCGCCTTGCTTGTCTTCGATCTTCGGTCTTCGTCTTAATCTTCGTCTTTAATCTTCAAGAGTTGTCTTCAAGCTTTAGATTGCAGCTCTTCAAGTCTTCGAAGGAGGGTTGAAGGTTAGTGTATGAGTGTATGGGGATGTATAGGAGTGTATATGAGGCTAGGGTTTGTGTATGGTGGCTAGGGTTTGGAAAACCTAAAGAGGCTAGGGTTTAGGAGATGCTCGAGCTCTGTATATCGAAATATATGATTTTTAGGTTAAGTTTGCAGATCCTTTTCACGTTGGAGGAGGCTCTGTATTTATAGAGGTTGGATAACACTGGCGCCTGTTGCAATGGCGCCAGGCCAAAATTTACACTGGCGCCACTAGGAGTGGCGCCAGGCCAATTTTTGGCTTGGCGCCACTACTAGTGGTGCCAGCCATTTAGAAAATATTTAAGGTTGGCAAGCAACGTATCTCTGACTAGATTTGGGCGCCTGTACTAGTGACTACCATGCAATTTTTAGTCTGGCTTCACTAGGAGTGACTCCGGAAAGTCCGGGAATGATTTGAAGGAGCCAAGAATGACACGGAAGGCCGAAAAAGAGCAGGAACACTTAAAATAGTGTCCTGGAGGTATTTGACTTGAGAAATGAGGATAAGAGGGGTCGGAAAGGTTGACCGGGCCTTTAGGGGTAAAACGGTCAATCGGACCAAGAAACTGCCTGGGACAAACTCGGACTGTCCCGGAAGAAGACTTGGGATCTAGAAACATTATTTAGAATGTTTTCAAAGGTTGCCAGTTTGATACGCAGAGTCGGTGTGGTCAGAAAAGGTGACCGGCCCAGTAGGGGTACAACGGTCATTTCGCACCGAGTTTGCCGGAATTGACTCGAAATGATCCGGAAAGCTACAGGGAGGTTGAGAATACTATAAAAAGTAGTCTCAGGAGATTACTGGTTTGATACCCAGAGCCGGTGTGGTTCCCGGGGCATTCAGATGCCTAGGGGCAAAATGGTCATCTTGACCGGAAAGTCTCGAAAAAGGTCCAAAGGGTGGTTTGGTTATTTTTCATCGAAGTGGGCTAACAGATACTGGTGTTGACTTGGGTTTTGAGTGTTTCCACCACTCTGATGGCGATCGTCGTGACATAGGGGTTTGTTGGCAATTCCCTATATCGACCTATTTGTGAGTATTTCCGCTACTTTAACGGTTGTGATGTTTACGAGTATTTTCGCTACTCAGACCGTCTCGAGGAATAAACTGTCTCGAGAGAGGGATTGGAAAGGGGTCTTATCATCTTCGAAAAGACGTGCCTGGATTGGAACCGTCTCGAGGAATAAATTGTCTCGAGAGAGGGATTGGAAAGGGGACTTACCGTCTTTGAAAAGACGTGCCTGAATTGGAACCGTCTCGAGGAATAAACTGTCTCGAAAGGGGTCTTACCGTCTTTGAAAAGACGTGCCTAAATTAGAATCGTCTCAGAGAATAGACTGTCTTGAGAGAGGGATTGGAAATGGGTCTTACCGCCTTCGAAAAGATATGCCTGGATTGGAACCGTCTCGAGGAATAAACTGTCTCGAGAGAGGGATTGGAAAGGGGTCTTACCGCCTTCGAAAAGACGTGCTTGGATTGGAACCGTCTCGAGGAATAAACTGTCTTGAGAGAGGGATTGGAAAGGTGTCTTACTGCCTTCGAAAATACGTGCTTGGATTGGAACCGTCTCGAGGAATAAACTGTCTCGAGAGAGGGATTGGAAAGGGGTCTTACCGCCTTCGAAAAGACGTGCCTGGATTGAAACCGTCTCGAGGAATAAACTGTCTCGAAAGGGGTCTTACCGTCTTTGAAAAGACGTGCCTAAATTAGAATCGTCTCAGAGAATAGACTGTCTTGAGAGAGGGATTGGAAATGGGTCTTACCGCCTTCGAAAAGATGTGCCTGGATTGGAACCGTCTCGAGGAATAAACTGTCTCGAGAGAGGGATTGGAAAGGGGTCTTACCGCCTTCGAAAAGACGTGCTTGGATTGGAACCGTCTCGAGGAATAAACTGTCTTGAGAGAGGGATTGGAAAGGTGTCTTACTGCCTTCGAAAATACGTGCTTGGATTGGAACCGTCTCGAGGAATAAACTGTCTCGAGAGAGGGATTGGAAAGGGGTCTTACCGCCTTCGAAAAGTCGTGCCTGGATTGAAAACGTCTCGAGGAATAAACTGTCTCGAGAGAGGGATTGGAAAGGGGACTTATCGTCTTCGAAAAGACGTGCCTGATTTGGAACCGTCTCGAGAAATAAACTGTCTCGAAAAAGGGATTGGAAAGGAGTCTTACCGCCTTCGAAAAGACGTGCCTGAGTTGGAACCGCCTCGAGGAATAAACTATCTCGAGAGAGGGATTGGAGTTGGAATTGGAAAGAACAATGCCCCTAAGGGCATTTTGGACATTTTGCTTTTATTTGGGCCTGGTGGGCCCACGAGGCGATGGACAGACGAGATTTGGACCTAGAGAGTTGGTTTTGATTAGAATACGTCCATATCGGCTTGAGTGCAAGTCTGGATGGAGCGTAGACTACCGAGCGGTCAAAAATAGGGTGCTTACAACAGTTAAGAGGCATAACCCAGATACCTATTTCAAGTTGAAGGTTGAAAGACCCACATTGGACCTGGCCCTTGTTTTTCAAAGGCTTTATGTTAGGTATGAGGCATAAAAGACTGGGTTTCTAGTAGGTTGCAGGCCAATCATAGGATTAGATGGTTGTCATTTAAAGGGCTTACATGGTGGTCAGTTACTAGCTGCAGTTGAGAGGGATGGGAATGATAACATGTTCCCACTTGTTGTTGCAGTTGTAGAGGCAGAGACAAAAGACTTATGGAGTTGGTTCTTGATAGAGCTTATGGATGACATTGGAAGGGTTGAGGATATGGGATGGGTGTCTATCTCTGATAGGAAAAAAGGTTTAGTTTCGACACTTGATGAAATATTTCCAAGTGCTGAGCACAGGTTCTGTATGAGGCATCTATACACAAATTTTAGGGCAAAGTTTAGAGGAAAGGAATTGAAAAATCTCTTATGGAAGGCAGCTGCAGCTTAGACTGTTAAAGAGTTTTAGTATCATATGGACAAGTTTAAGGAGACAGATAAAGAGGGTAAAGCATACAAGTGGGTAAAAAAGCTAAACCTTGCATGGTGGACAAGGTCCCACTTCACTTCTAGAAGTAGGTGTGACACCTTAGTTAACAATGGAAGTGAATTTTTCAATTCTTACATAATGGAGTCAAGGGACAAGCCAATTTTAAGCATGCTTGAATGGATAAGAAGGAAGCTGATGAACAGAACTTAGGTTAAGAAATAAGGGATGAAGAAATACAGTGGTCCCATTTGTCTAAACATTCAGACAAGGTTAGAAGAAATCAAGGTTGAAGCAAGGAATTGCTTTGCTAACTATTGTGGTGAACTGAAGTTTGAGGTTGATTGTTATGACATAACTTTTGGTATGGATTTGGAAAGTAGGACATGTGGTTATAGGATGTGGGAGCTTAGTGGCATTCCATGCAAGCATGTAGTCAATTCCATCTATTTACACAGAGAAAAGCCTGAGAATTATGCACACCCTTATTTCAGTAAGGATACATACCTGTTGGCATACAGTTCTATGATATATTCTGTACCAAGTCAACATGATTAGGTTGACACTGGTTTACCGGCTATGGCTCCTCTCTTTTATAGAAGGCAAGCTGGAAAACCAAAAAATTGAGGAGAAGAGATGCGGATGAACCAATTATTCCGTATAGGGTTTCAAGGAAACACAAGCACATAGTTTGTGCAAAATGTTTGCAGAGAGGCCATAATAAGAGATCATGTAAGGGACCAGTGCACCTCAAGTCAAACATCAATAAGAAGACCAAAAGTGGTTCAACATTAGGACAAGGTCAATGTTAACCTACAGCTCTAGTTTCACCTTCAGTCCCCAATCAAACTCAAACTTATACTGACTGCACATCTGAAAAGGTAAAAATATGATGATCTATAGTTTGACAAAATTACCTTTTCATTAACCATGATTTATGTATATTAGGTGTCAAGAAAGAAGCACAATGCATCATCGACAGTTGAAGGTAGTTCTCTACCTCATCAAAGATATAGCAAAGGTTCAAACTCCATGGGCACTTCCTCCTCCGTGTCAGCAGCTAGAAAGAAGACTTCATCATCCTAACCCCCACTTAATATCCCTTTTCAGGTAGGTACAAGGGATGTAAGTAACATAAAGGTTCAACATCATTTGATTTCTTGCCTTACAAATGCACTATTTGACTTTGTAGGCTCCACATCCTAAGGAGCCAGTTGTTGGAAACTTTAAACCTCCTGCCACCTCGTACTCTCAGGTATGCATAATGCTTCAACAATTACTTTATGATGCTTTGAATCAACAAGGAATTTACAGTGTATAATTGTATGTTGCAGCCCACAAAACTAGTTTGTGTTGGTGGAAAGGCTGGTGGATCAATTTTAAGAGGGATAAAAAGGACCCAGACAGTAAGAGGAAGATGATTGGAAGGAATGCAGAAAAGGAAACAAGTGGCTAGTGTTGTAGATGGAAAAGTCAAGGGGAATTGAGCTGAAAAGGAGTTGCCTTTTGGATGTTTAGATGTGAATGAATTATATTTTGGCTTTGAAGTTAATATTTTGATGTCGATGGATGATATTTTGCAAATGATGTTATGTAACTTATGGATGTTGGCTTCTTTGGTTTGGTTAATATACATTTCAGAATGGATGCTACCTTTTGAATTAATGTATAAAGGGTTTACTAGCCATTTTGCTTAGACTGGATATGGATGATTGCAGCAAAACATCCATTAACACCAAACATGCATACAACTTAGATTGAGGGTTGCATTAACAAGAATTTTCATTACATCGATTTAGGATTACAAAGTGTGGACCCTAACCTAATAGCCACTATAAACTCATGCATCAATGCCAAACATACAATAGTTTCGATTACACTGAGTTGTTATCCATATTAAGGTTACAGTAGCACAAGCCAATTGCCAGAATTGCAACTCATGTGCAGCACAGAGTCTTTAAGTAGAATCTTTCCCTCCCACGAGCTTCAGTTAGTTCTTTCTCCAATTTGTTTATCTTTTGCATCATTTTTAGGAGTAATTCTCTTCCACGTTGGCACATCGGTGGATCAACCCACTCAAAGTACCCACAGGTTGCATGAATCTGCAAATAAACTAGGGCTTTTCAATTAATAGACTTATATCTTAACACATTCACACTAAACTTAATACTTACCCCATAGTTTGCACAATCAATAAACCTTCTGCCCATATTCCCATATGTCCATGATGTCTTTACAGGGGCTCTCTCTCCAAAATAACATAGCTCTATAGTTGCAGGTCTAGCTCCAGATATAGAGAATTGAGAGGTTGCCATCACAGTATTATAGTGCTAAAGTGATGAAAGAGTTAGGAGAGAGAAGAGATAGAGTCGTTGGGAATGGAGGGAGGAAAAAAAAAAGTGTGTGTAGAGAGGTAAGAGGAGAGAGAGAGACGAGAGAGAGAGAGAGAACCTGATATGAATATATAATCCATACATATAGAGGAGTCAAGGGCATTATAGTCCATTGAGCTGTTGCTTTTGGTGGGAAAAAGGCCCCACCTATTAATCCCAACGAGTTCTCTGTTATTTTGGATGGAATTCCTAACTTTTGCAGTTTGGTAGCCATCACAGGGGGATTTAGTGTCACAAATTGAACCTCAGGGAGGCTTCGTATTTCCAAGTATAACCTCAGAGGGTAAAGTGTAATTTACCCTTTGTTTTACAATAAACAATTATTTAGTCCCTTTAATTTTGCTTCAAATTTTAATGTCATTCATAAACTATAAATTCTTCTATTTTGTTTCTTCAATTTAAAAAAAAAAAGTTAATGTGATCCCTCATTTTTAAATAAGTTAGAAAAATTAAAAATTAATTACACTCTAACCCTCTCAACTATGACTTAATATTACTTTATCCTCATTCAACTAAAAATAATTATATTTTTACCATCATACAATTTTAAATTAGAAATTTACTTGGTCAAAGTTTATACTCATCACTAAAACAAAGAGAAAAAAATAATTTTATGACTATGAAGTAGTAAAAAAATAATGTCAAAATGCCTAAAAAATTACTAGAATGATTTATAAAATATTGCTTTTGTAAAGCACCAATTATTAGCCCTGACAATATTAAGAAGATTTTTAAAACTACACATTTATTAACCAGAAACAAAAAAATTTATATTGTGTTCGATAAGAAATGCTATGAGTGTTCAATTTATTCATATTTTTTTTGTCAATAGCATTAATACGAATTTAAATACTCATAATTTAGGGGTAAAATGTAACGAATTTTAATTTAGCAGGTAAAGTAAAACTAAGTCATAATTGATAGGGTCAAAATATAATTAATTTTTAATTTTTCTAACTTATTTTAAAATGAGAGATTACATTAACTTTCTTTTAGAAGTTGGAGGATCAAAATAAAAAAATTCAAAATTTATAAATAATATTAAAATCTGATACAAAGTTGAAAGGAGGAAATGATTGTTTACTCTGATTCTTATTCACCATAATATCATCCCCGTGAAAGAAAACCGAATTGCTATATTTGCAGTATAGTAATGACTTTGCTTTCATTTTGTTATTCACTGACTGTCATTATTAACTATATCCGCATTATTTTAGTAACTTCGCTTGCATTTTTTTATTCACTCAACGTCTAACCATCCTTCCATCGTCCAAATTATTACAACCGCCTACTCCCACCGTCATAGTGATTTCAGATGCCTTAAAGAATTAGCAAAGCAACAAAGTTTTAAATTAGTTCTACTTTTCTTCCACAAATGGAAATTTCACCATCGCAGGTCCACAAGCATTTTGTTCCCTTTACCATCGCCGTACGGAAACCAAACCGGTAATGGCCCATCACCTAAACCGCCATAAGAGCTCGGCTTGATACCGTGACCAAACACAAAACTCACGGCATACATTTACTCATTAATTGGAACAAATATAGTCATGGGCAGTTTAAATTGAGAGTTTCATTACAGCGTAAAAAAACTCTGAAAGAAATAAGACGAATGTATCGCTTCTTAAACCCATTTCTTGTATTTAAGGTATTTTGTTGTTCTTTCTCTGGTTTGCTTATTCTAAATTTCCAGTGTGTAATAGCTTTGTTTAATTTGTGTTTGTTTTCTTTTTTTGTTATTGGATGCATTTCAATATATTGGCATTTTTACATGTTATGCTTGAAAAAAACCTCTACGAATTTTCTGTAGAATATAGTAGTATAAGTGAAAGAGAACATGAGATGATATGTCAAAGAATGACTTGATTTACGCTTATGAAGATTGAATGTTACAAATCCGACGTGTGAATATTTCTGTTTTATAAATAGAAAATTTTGTTCTTATTAATGGGATAAAATAAATCACAAAATTTCAGTTTTCTTATTTTCTAGTTCATTAGTATTGGATTTTTTTGAAAATATAGGCCTAAATTTTTTGTCTACTTTTATTTACAGAAAAGGAATTCATTTGATTCGCAAGAGCTAGCGTCAAATTATTTGGCGATACTTGGTGATACGATATCGACTCAAAATATTATACAATAAAATATTTTTATAACAATGAATTGTGACGTCAAAAAGAAATTGAAGATAAGATAGAAGAAGGTGAATTAGCAAATGATACAGAAAATGTGATGGAAAATGGTTTCGAAGCAAATGTAGATTATGTAAAGCAAAAATTGTCTACCAGGAAGGATACACAAATTTTCGGTGTTATAACAACTTGTCTCATATACACATATTACTTAGCTCGAAGCAAACCTATCAAATGATAGGTAGCGATTATCAAAAAAATATGTACTCCCAAAGGTAAGTGCTACCGCTCTTGATAAATTCTTCTAAGATGTTAATATTCAGTCTTAAAATTATCAAAATTAACTGTTTCAATTGATAGCTATGTGAAAGTCATGCCGAAGTCGTTCATATGCATGGATTTGTAAACACCATGAAAGTGCTTATGAAATATATGCGTGGGTAAAATATTAGAGGTACAAGTTCACATGCTGACAATTTGTATCAAATTTTTTTTATATATATAATGTTTATGGATAATGTTACATACCATGTGCAGGGATTATCAATGAGCTGGAAGACAACTTGAAATCAATTTCTATTTGTTGGTTTTTCTGTGGCATTATGATTAGGAATTGAATAATATTACTTTATGAAACATTTTGTTTATCATATTTGCTAATTTGTAATCTTTTGACATGTAATATTATGTATAAATTCTTCATTCAATTGATGCAAAATTTGTTTACTAATTACTCGAATACAAAGAAAACTCAACAGAGGAAGATATATGTACAGGAATATATATATGTACTAGTGGTAGTGTACATGCGTTGCACGTGGTATGTTTAATTTGGACTTTCATGTTTTAAGTTGTGTAAGAAGATATTGTGCCATTCTTGTAGACTTAGCTCTTATTAAATTGTCACATGTTTTGTTTGAATGATGTCAAGCTTGTTGCAAGATATTGTCTCACTTGTCATGGTCTTGATTCGTACTAAATCGTCACATGCTTCGCCTTGTTTGAATTGCTACGTATCATTTTAGAATTTTAGTTTGATATAAAACCGACGTTTTATCTCAACAGAGGAGCCTAGATGGTTTATTTGTCTCAAAGTGACCAAGACAAAGGGGATTTTACGTCCCCTTCTTTTGCTACTGGTCATGAAGCTTTCACAAGTCTAATGGACCGGCACGTACTACATAAGGACTTATATCATCCTGAATGCAAGGAACTCCAGATAACTTATAATTCATTTTCTGATTAATTGTTCATTCTATGTGGAGGCCAAACAAAATCTTTTCCCGTAATGAAGGAAGCTCAGCTGAAAATGCAAGAGCACCTAACCTTAAACCAAACTTGCAAAAGAGGTTGGTGTACTTAGCGGTAATCAAGCGTGATGCAGAAACAAGAACTTATAGACCTGCGGATTTCTAAAGGCAGCGTACCAGTAAAGTTTGGGGCTTTTCCTAATAACTACAAGACTCATAGGTGAAATTTGTTAGGAGCTGACAGAGTATTCTCCACAAGGTAAAAGATTGGCCTGCAAAGAACTTCACATGTACCAGAATATTACTACTAATTAAATCAATCCTATTCAATATTCAAGTCCACTGGGCTTCTACATGAATTCTAAAAGAAACAAAAAAATAAACGATGAATTCATTCTTTATAGACATGTCCATTATTGAAAGAGACAGTTGCTAAAGTCAGTTAGGAAGCCATGTGTTACCCCTTAAAGGTGGGAAGGCTGGGAATTAAAAGATTGTGTCTGGACCAAAGCCTATGGTGCCCTCAGACAGAAAACAGATTCCGTACAGGTGAGTGGAAATAATTTCATTTATGTTGCAAGCACATAAGGTATTCAAATAACAGCACAAGTGAAGTACCATTAGCACCAGTGGCCCAAGCATGCAAGGAAATTTTGAGCAGAACTGCATTGTCAGGTAATTTAATTGTAAACAGACCCCTAAATTGAATCTTGAAGAAACCAAGATGACAATTGTTGACGAATAATTACATCAAAATTCTAAATAAATCTCCACCTAAGTGCACTACAATAGCTCGTGTTCCCAATTACATAATTTAGAGACAGTGGAATTACAAGGGGAGGGGAGGTAAAATAACTTGCACTTTGATAGCCGACAACTGATCCAGATATTTGTGATAAATGTATGCAAACCTTTAGCTTCGAAATAATATCCAAGCCGTTATCCAGCAATCAAAAGATGTATAGGACAAATTGAAAACTAATAAAAGTACAATCTGGTGTCCTATTTAAATATGTAAGTCTAGTTTAATAGAATTTGGGAACATATTTCATGCAAAAACTTCATATCCAACTTTTGAGTGTTGCATAACTTTTAATGTCCTATTAGATTTCAAAATAGCATCTGTCGCGCCCCAGTTTTTGAGTTCAAGGTCATTTTGGCTCGGAGACAAAAACACGGAACTCTGTCATTAGAACTTATCCTTCTAGAAGGACAAATGCGACTAGGTTTGAACTTGAAATAGGTTTGATTAAAGGTTTTTTAGAAAGATATGAGTCGCCACCTAACTTGATTAAGGTGAGTTAGGGCACCTAAAACTAAGTATTAATCCGAAGATTAAACTTAGGGTTTTTGGAAAAGATTTTGAAAACTCTCAAGAGAGAGTTTTTAAGAAAATAGGTTGTTTGGCAACCTTTGGAAAGATTTAAGCCCTTTTGAAAAATAATTTCATTTTGGTTTTCTGAAAACAGAAATCTATGGTCCGAGGGTTGGTTACGTGTAGAGAAGATATCCTAAGATCATCATTCTGCCCCACCCTTTCGGTACTTACATGTCTAATCATTCTTTTGTTTACTCACTCGAATAAACGGTTACCATTATCCACTTAATATCCACTTTAGTATTTTAAAAACAAGGTTTGGTCATCGCTTTTTGGATGAATGATGCATAATGCGAGTTCCAGGAAAAATATTTGAAAACATGGCAGTTGTGAAGGAGTTTGAGATAGAAGCTTTGATTTGATAGAACCTTTTGAAAAAGGGACTGGAGTTGAAATGGAAGTTATGACCGCACCATTTTAGGTTGCCTACGTATCTCATTTGGCGATAATCAGGTCATTTGTAGTTCAGACAAGAGTCTGATGGAAAATAGGCACATTAGGGCCTTTGGAAAGTTTTGAAGACAATTTGGGATCTTAAAAAAAGTTTGAAAACACTTTCTGGTCTTTGAAAAGAGAGAACTTGAGAGTTTTGATTTGAAATTGAACAGAGGAGTGTTTTGAAATAGAACTTTGGAACTTTTGAAAGGGGGTTTTGAGATGTTTTGAAATGTATTTGGAACAACTCAAGGGAGTTTTGAAAGTGCTTTTGAAATAACTCAAGAGAGTTTTGAAAGTGTTGTTTTGAAAATCTTGGAGGTATAATTTCAGAGTGTTCTAGTAAAGTGATCTTTGAAAGGTTTTCGAAAGTAGTTTTTGCAAACACCTAGGACTTTGGAACTCTAATATGGACAACCTTGGAGATTATTCTTGATATATCACATTCTTTTGGAATCCCTAACCATAGAAGGGGTAGGGACACCTAAGGGTTGTGAGTTCTTGAAAATATTTTTAAGAACAATTTTGAAATAGAGTGTAGGAATATTTGAAAAGATTATGGAGTTGGTTTTTGAAATCTCAAGAGAGTAGGAGGTTTTCTAGAAATGGATTATGAGAGTAGTTTTAAATAGGAAGAACATTTAAAAGGGGTTCATGAGTTGGAACCTTGAAGTATATTAAGCTAGGTTGTGTTAGCCTAAAGTTAGGGGTGACCTAAGGTGAGGTTAACCTAGGGTTGAGGTGACCTAGGGTCAAGTTAACCTAGGGTTGGACAACTAGGGTCAAGTTAACCTAAGGTTAAGGTGACATAGGGTTAACTAACTTGGGTTAGATTAACCTAGGGTTAGGCAACTAGGGTCAAGTTAACTTAGGGTTGGACAACTAGGGTCAAGTTAACCTAGCATTGGATAACTAGGGTCAAGTTAACCTAGGATTGGATTGGAAGAGGGTTTTGAAAGGTGGTTTTTTGCATTTTTGAACAGAGTTTTAGGAAACAAATTATGTTATGCAAAGGACTTTGGTTGACAACCCCTTTGAAGATCATTTCCATGAAAATTTGACTTTAGCTAAGAATATGGTTTATATGGTTAGTCCTTGAAAACTATTCCAAAGAAGGTTTTCTTAGGACCATTATAACCTTTATCTTGGCAAGAATGAGGATTTTAAGAGTCAACATAATGATAACAACTTTTGAAAAACCAAATTTAATGCAAAGATGGAGAGAATAAATCTTTGAAAACCATTTTTAAGAAAAAGGTTTTGAAAACCATTTTTAAATGAAACCATTATAACAAATTAGGGTTTCTATGGCCAATGTAAAGGAAGACCACTCAAGAGAGGGTTCCATGGGGCCATTCCAACCACTAAAATTGAGAGAATGGAAACCTTAGGAATCAAAGAGTTTGAAAACCAATTGTGTGCAAGAATAAAAAGAGAAGAGAATCATTCTAACAATTTAGGGCTCCTATGGCCAATATAAAAGGGAAACCACTAAAGAGAGGGTTCCATGGGCCATTTCAACCACTAAACTTGAAAGAATGGGAACCTTGGGAATTAGAGAGTTTGAAAACCATTTTCATGCAAGTTGGAATGTAATGATACAAAAGTGAGAGTTTGGGGTTAATGGGGGATATTTTAAGGCATGATTTCTAAGGTCTCATCCTAAACTTCAAGGGACCAACTCTTATAATCCTTTTTGAAAGCAACATGGAGCTTGAAAGTGGCATGGAAATAAGAATACTGCAAGTTTTGTAGAACATGGTTGTAACCATAAAAATGAAGCCAAGCACACAAGACATGATGAAGATAGCAAAATACAAGGGGGTCATGAATACAAACAAGGCTTTAGGCTACACCACATAATCAAGGGACTCCTAGGCCATACCATCTTAAAGTAGGCTAGTGAGAGAACCCCCTACACGGTGGCTCTCACTAGCTTTCCTCTAGGCATGAACTAAGAGCCCTCTTGGCTTCAAGCATGCAAGAAAGGGGGGTTAATGATGGAGATTAAAATAGAGAATAGCCTAAGTAGGCTAGGAGGGAGAATATAAGAGTGGGGGAAGATAAAAAAGTAAAAGAAATACCACCTTTTGTCTTCAATGCACCTGTAATCTTCTATTGATGCCTTGACTTGAATTTGGATGGCTTCAAGTAGGCTTGAGGGGTTGGAAGAAGGAGTTTAATGGAGTATATGGCTATGTAGGTGAAGTGTATGGGTTAGGGGGAGGTGGAATCTAGCCTAAGTGTTAGAGGAATGGGATATATCTAGAAATTCGAGGCTTTAGAGCAATTTCAGCAGAGCTTCGCATCAATTTTTGGTTCGGGAATATGCAAAAGGGGTGGCTGTATTTATAGTCAGCTGGGAGGAGGCTGGCACATGTGCTACATGCGCCTGGCCAAAGTTTGTCCTGACGCATATACATGCACCATTACTATTCCATTGCCAGAATACCATGTGACACCCATTGTACGGGCTAAATCCTAACGGTTGATCGAACTTTGGTCGATTTGATCAAAATCTGGGTGTATGTAGCATACGCTCTGTCACCGGGAGTGTTTGTTTGAACTTTGCCTCGATAATTGAGCCAACTGAGAAAGTTTTAGGGGAATCGGTTGCACCCATGATGTTCTCTTGGGTTTTCTCATGAACTTTCGTGTGTAAGCACCCTATTTTTGTCGGCTCGGCAATCTCCGGCCCGACTGGGTTCAGTTTTCAAACACCATGCCACGTGCAAACCCAAGACAAGTCTTTCAAACTCCAATGTAGTCAACTGGTCGCTTCTCGGGCCCACATGGGCCTGCTAGAGCCATAAGCACCATCATTCTAAGGCAGCTTTCCAGACCGGGCAGTCTCGGAAACCAACACCATTCGGGTAGCTTCCTGAGATCGGGCGATCACAAGGACTGACACCTTATCAAATTCCAGACGGTTCATTTCTGGCGCCTGCTAGCCTGCCAATGTAGAATTTTCATCATTCGG
The DNA here is from genome assembly GCA_033060915.1 of Euryodendron excelsum. NCBI lineage: Eukaryota > Viridiplantae > Streptophyta > Magnoliopsida > Ericales > Pentaphylacaceae > Euryodendron > Euryodendron excelsum. The sequence goes on along the minus strand of CM065392.1, from coordinate 11,258,179 downwards.
TAGTTCTCTGGGACCAGGTGTTCTCAGAGATCTACACCACCCTCACAGGTAGCTTTTTGAGACCAGGCGTTCTTAGGAACCAACACTACCCTACAAGTAACTCTCTAAGACCAGGGGTTCTTAGGAACTAACACCGCATAGATAGTTTTTCGAGACCGGGCGGTCTCAAAAACCAACACTTAGGTCAACACCGGGGCACGCTAGCCCGACTCGGTGAAAAATGACCAAACCTACCCCTTGGGCCTCCAGGCACGTTTTGGGAAAGTTCAAAATCTCTCAAAATGATAATTCCACCCTTCCAAAATGTTACTAAACTGTTAGGTGTACTCCACACACCATCCAGTCCAATTTTGATCCCATCTCGTCTAACTCTGGTCAAAATGACCGTTTTGCCCCCGAACACCCCAACATTGCACAAACCCCACCAAATGGTAAAAGACTATCCTAAAAACATCCCTGAATGACCCGACACGGTTAACATGACATCCCGATCCATTTTTAACCATTTTTAGCCAAAACCAGCCAAAATGACCATTTTGCCCCTAGCAACACAATCGCGCCCCAAAACAACACCGGTCCTAGGTTACGGAACAGCGGGCCTTGCCATGCTCCTCTGTTTAACCTAAGGAAGACTTTATGATGCTAAACACCCGTGACTCGATAAAAGTTTCCTGGAGCGTCTCGTAGACGCTCCGCCAAAATTGCCTTTTTCTCGATTCCCTCGGTTATAAAGCACCGTCAAATGCCTCGAGAAATGCGTAAACTAAGGACTTCCTGAAACCTCATTCGTGGGTCTTTTCATTGATACGACTTAATCAGATAAATCCCTTCCCGAAGCCCTCCATCGTACGGTGCGAAAACTGTAACTATCAGTAACCTTTGGAGTGTCTCGATGACGCTCTACCTAGATTGACTTTTCCACCGATTCCCTAATTGTAACGCACCATCAAACGATTTGAGAAATACATAAATCAGGAAATTCTCAAAATTATTTCTAGAGTACTTTCCAACGGTACAGTCCGATCGAAGAGATCGCTTCCCGAAGGCCTCGATCACACGACACGAAAACAACTACTTTCAAACCCCCATAGAGCGTATCACAGACGTTCCCAAAGATGTCATTTTATGCACATTTTTTGAGATGATATCCCGCACTTCTGAACAGAATTTAAACTTTCCACAAACATGAAAGTCCACGAGAAACCCTAGGAGAACATTGTGGGTGCAACCGATTCTCCTGAAACCTTCCCGGTTAACTCAATTATCGAGACAAAGTTTAGAAGAACACTCCCGGTGATGGAGCGTATGCTACATGCGCCCAGATTTTGATCAGATCAACAAAAGTTCAATCAACCGTCAAGATTTAACCAGTACAATGGGTGCCAAGTGGCATTTTGGCAATGGAACAGTACTAGGGCATATGCTACATGCGCCAGGGAAAATTTTGCCTATAAATATCAGCCTCCCCCTTTGCATATTCCAACTCCAAAATTGATGCAAAGCTCTGCTGAAACTGCTTCAGAACCTTGAATCTCCATACACCTCCCACTCCTCCAACACTTAGGCTAGATTCCACCTTCCTCAAGCCCATTCACTTCACCTACATAGCCTTATACACCATTAAACCCCTCCATCTAGCCCCTTCAGCCTACTAGAAACCTTCCAAGCTCAAGTCAAGGCATCCATTGAAGGTTATAAGTGTGTTGAAGGCAAAAGGTGGTATCTCTTTTACATTTTTGTCTTCCGCCACTCTTCTCTTCTCCCTCCTAGCCTACTTAGGCTATTTTCTATTTTAATCCCCATCTTCAATCCCCTTTTCTTGCATGCTTGAGCCAAGAGGGCTCTTAGTTTATGCCTAGAGGAAAGCTCGTGGGAGCCACCGTGTAGGGGAATCTCTCATTAGCCTACTTTAAGATGGTATGGCCTAGAAGCTCTTTGATTATGTGGTGTAGCCTAAAAGCCTTGTATGTATTCATGACCCCCTTGCATTTTGCTAACTTGATCATGTCTTGTATGCTTGGCTTCATTTTCATGTTTCTAACCATGTGCTACAAAGCTTGCATTACTCTTGTCTTCACGTTATTGTCAAGTTCTATGTTCTTTTCAAAATGGTTCCAAGAGTTGGCCCCTTGAAGTTTATGATGAGACCTTAAAAGTCATGTCTTAGAGAATCTCCCACTAACCCTCTAACTCATACTTTTGCATCATTGCATTTTAACTTGCATAATAGTTGTTTTCAAACTATCTAACTTTCAAGGTTTCTATTCTCTCAAGTTTAGTGGTTGGAATGGCCCCATAGAACCCTCTCTTGAGTGACCTCCCTTGTATATTGGCCATAAGAACCCAAGATTGTTAGATTGGTTCCCTTCTCTCTTTATTCTTGCACACAAGTGGATTCCAAACTCTTTGATTTCTAAGGTTTCCATTCTCACGAGTTTAGTGGTTGGAATGGCCCTATGAAACCCTCTCTTGAGTGGTCTCCCGTTTTACATTGGTCATAGGAACTCTAACTTGTTAGAATGGTCTCATCTAAAAATGGTTTTCAAAATCTTCTTCTCAAAAAATGACTTTTGAGAATTCATTCCCTCCATCTTTGCATCAAAATTGGTTTCCAAAAGTTGCCATCGTTGTGTTGATTTTTGAAATCTCCACTCTTGTCAAGATAAAGGTTGTAATGGCCCCAAGAAAACCTTCCTTGGAATGGTTTTCAAACATCAACCATACAAATCATACTCTTGGCTAAAGTCAAATTTTCATGGAAATGATCTTTAAAAAGGTCGTCAACCAAAGTCCCTTGCATAACATGACTTATTTTTTAAAACTCTTTTCCAAATGCATTAAACCACATTTCAAAAGCACCCTCCAATTCAACCCTAGGTCAACTTGACCCTAGCTATCCAACCCTAGGTTAACTTGATCCTAGTTATCCAACCCTAGGTTAACTTGACCCTAGTTGTCCAATCCTAGTTTAACTTGACCCTAGTTAACCAACCTTAGGTTATCTTGACCCTAGTTGTCCAATCCTAGGTTAACTTGACCCTAGTTATCTAACTCTAGATTAACTAAACCCAAATTAGTTAACCTAAAGTCACTTTAACCCTAGGTTAACCTAACCCGAGTTAGTTAACATTTAAGTCACCCCTAAACTTAGACCAACCCAACTTAGGTTAGTGTACTTCAAGGTTCCAACTCATGGACCCCTTTTAAAGGTTCCCCCTATTTAAAATTATTCTTATAACCCATTTTTCTAAAACCTCCTACCCTCTCAAGGTTTCAAAAACCAACTCCATAACCTTTTCAAATATTCCCAGACTCCATATTCAAAGTATTTCCAAAAATGTTTCCAAGAACTCACAACCCAAAGGTGTCCCTACCCCTTCTATGGTTAGGGATCCCAAAGGAAGGTGATATATCAAGAACAACCTCCAAGTTTGTCCATATTAGGGTTCCAAAGCCCTAAGTGTTTTCAAAAACCCTTTTCAAGGATCAATGTACTCAGGCACTACAAAATCATACCTCCAAGGTTTTCAAAACATGACTTCAAGACACTTTCAAAACTCCAATTATCTCAAACCCTTTCCAAAATTCCCTTGAGTTATTCCAAATACATTTCAAAACTCCCTTTTAAGAGTCCCAAAGTTCTATTTCGAAACACTCCACAATCCAATTTCAAAACACGTCAAGCATCCTAAGTCCTATTTCAAAGGCCTTTTTCTAAAACTCTCAAGTTCTCCTCTCCTAAAGACCACAAAGCGTCTGCAAACTTTTTCGAAGACCCCAAAGTGTCTTCAAATCTTCCAAAGACCTCAATGAGTCTTCAAAACATTCCAAAGGCCCTAATGCACCTATTTTCCATCGGGCTCTTGCCCGAACTACGAATGACTTGATTCTCGCCAAATGAGATATGTAGGCAACCTAAAATGGTGCAGTCATAACTTCAATTTCAACTCCAATCCCCTCTTCAAAAATTTCAATCAATTCAAAGTTTATATTTCAAACTCCTTCAAAATTCTCATGTTTTCAAACTTCTTTCAAAACTTACATCATGCATTGTCCATTCACAAAGCAATGACTAAGCCCGTTTTCAAAAATTCTAAAGTGGACATAAAGTGGACAATGATAATCGGTTATCCTAGAGAGTGATTAGACATATAGGTACCAAAAGAGTGGGGTAGGGTGATGATCTTAGGATATCTTCCTTACACGTAACCAACCCCCGAACCATAGATTTCTGTTTTCGAAAGACCAAAATAAAGTTATTTTCCGAAAGGGCTTAAATCTTTCCAAAGGTTGCCAAACAACTTATTTTCTTAAAAACCCTTTCTTGAGAGAGTTTCCAAAATCTTTTCCAAAAACCCTAAGTTTAATTTTTGGATTAACATTTAGTTTTAGGTGCCCTAACTCACCTTAATCAAGTTAGGTGGCGACTCCTGCTTTTCTAAAAAGCCCTTAATCAAACCAATTTCAATTCAAACCAAGTTGCACTTGTCCTTCTAGGAGGATGAGTTCTAGTGACAGAGTTTTGTGATTTTGTCTTCAAGCCGAAAGGACCTTGGACTTTAAAAACCGGGGCACGACAGTTGGCGACTCTGCTGGGGAATACTTAGAGGGTTAGGCCATTGTTATTTCCCTTCACCATTCACTCACCCGGAATCTCTGGTAACTTTGTCCAATTTTATTCACTCTTTAAATTTTTTCAAGTTTCCAAAACAAATCTTATTTTTCAAAATAATTTTCAAATAAGTGTCATCACTTGCATTCATTGCTTATATTCATGCTCTTACATTACTTATCCATTTTACCTTGCATTGAGTTTTTCGAAAAGTTACTAATTCTTTGCATTTTTCTTTTGTAGGTGGACCTTTGTTCACATCTTATTTCATGTCTCATTTATTATCATGTATGTGAATGAATGAATATGATGTGATGTGTGTTATTGGGTCCTTTCCTCCATTTTCAAAAATTCCACACACACTTGGTGCGCTCACTTGCATTTGCATCATGCATAAATTACCTGGTTACTACTCTTCTAGATAGAAAGGGGAACATTATATTGACTGTGCGCAGATGCTGTGTTAGTTTCTTAGCCTACGATCTCTTGATAGTTCCCCCGCTCAAACCACTAACCAAAGATGGAGATCTCCTTTTTGGGGGTGGATGCTGGAGGTTTGAAGGTTCGGGAACCGAGCTTTTTAGGAAGCATTAGTAAACCCCTAACCTCATGCTCATGTGGCACCCCATGCATGGCTGAATCTCTGCCGGATTTAGGACACATGCGTTAATTTCAAAACCAAGGAGGAAAGGGCAACCGCTTTATTTTCCCTTATTTATTCTAATTAATTCATGCTGTTATGCTATTTAATTCTTGCCATTTTATTATGTACATGCATCATAACCGTTCATGCATCGGAACTCATTTCAAGACAAGAGTTCTCGAAGTAACTCAAGTCATTGCATCTTCACGCACCCGATCAACCCCTAGAAAAAGGCATAATGACTTTCTCACTCAAATCAAGCCAACCTAAAGCTCCTAAGGGTACCACGAGACCCTAAGGATTCATGGCATGCATCAAAGTCATCTCATAAGGAGGGGCCCTAATCCCTCCCTGCTCTCGGAAATAGGGCTACCGAGAAGACGAAGTGGCAATTCAAATCAAGATCTCCCACCAACTTCTATTCAAGAGGGCGAATCCGAAGACTTAAGAGTAGTTTAGGATCCCATGATGTAAATATAGAATAGGCGGAAGTCTCAAGGAAAATGTTCCCCCTCCTCATTTTGATGTATTTTTGAGAAATTCTATGTATCAAAGAGATTTCATCTTAATAAAATCATTCTTGTTGTCACGTGAATGAATGAATGAACAAGCGTAGGTATAGTATTGTATGCAAGGGCAACCCCCTATCTCCAAACATGAGCCAAAGCATCATGTTTAGTTCCCATTGAAAGGCAGGGGTATCCTTAGGCCAAGCATTGCATAAATCCTTTCCAAATCCAAAACCTAACACATAATCCTTTTGTTTTGTTTTTCTTTATTTTTTTAGTCTCCCCCGTCTCATCAAAAGACTAGCAATAGTTCTTGGTGAGACTGTTTGCATTTTAGGTCACCATTGCTTCAAGAAAAGGAAAGAGAGGAACACGAGTGACACCCATACTCCGAACGCCAGTCGTTACTCGACAGCGAGCAGCATAAATATCAAGTGAAGGCAACACTCCCGATCAACAAAACAACTCAGTGACATGCGAAGAAGTGAACAAAATGAAGGCAAAGATAGACGAGATGTTCAAGATCATGCAACTAATGGCCTTTAAAGGACCTCCCATGAATCCGTCAGCCTTGACGTCTCACCCCAAAGAAACTGAAACTATCCCACCAAGGGTCGTCTTGAGGACCGACAATGTAGGGAAGAATAAAGAACTCCCCAAAGCAGTGCACATCGAGGAAGGAGAAAAGGACAACCCTGAAACCATCTTGCTAACTACCACATCGAAGAAGGAAGGCCCAAATCCTCTAGGTCTTAAGATACAAGGCTTAGAAGAGTCCTTACAGAGCCTACAAGGTCATGACACCTTCGGTGGGACCTCCTATGATGAACTCTGCTTCTTCCCTGACCACCCAAGGCTGCCCAAATTTAAGATGCCTGATTTCTAAAAGTATGATGGAAGTGGGGATCCCGTAGCTCACTTGAGGCTATACACTAGAGCATTAAGCGGTCATGGGAATGACCCCAAACTCCGGATGCAACTGTTCCAATATAGCTTGACTGGGTCTGTGCTGCAATGGTTCGCCCGTTTAGATTTTAGGAAGATAACAAATTGGAACGAATTGGTCTAAGCCTTCCAATCCCAATACCGCCATAACAGTGATCTAACCATGGACCGATGTGCCATGATGGTGATGACTCGAGGAGAGAAAGAGAGCTTCAAGAATTACGCTTTGAGATGGAGGGAGGAAGCCGCTCAAGTCAACCCCCCACTGCTAGAAAAAAAGTATGTGCAGCTGTTTGTAAACACCTTCCAAAGTCTGTACTATGAGCGCCTGTGCCTGAGCATCGGGAAAAGCTTTTCTGAGCTGATAATGCAAGGGGAAATGATTGAGAATGGATTGAAAACCGGCAGAATCATGGACCCCTATGCTAAGACAAGTGAGGGATTTGCAAATGCGGCAAGGAAAGTAGTAACCACTCGTGGTACCTGCAAGAAAGAATGAGAGGTATTTTCCATCTTACCAACACAACAACAACCATACTACCCTCAATATCAAGCTCGATCACCGTCGCCTGTTCCCATCATTAACATCCCTCATTGCAAACATCCAAGCACCCACAACCGAACCTATCGCAGCCGGCCACACCTCAACCCTAACAAAAACAACCGGCGAAACCGAGAGTTCACACGTTTGGCATGCACCCAGACAGAGGCCTATCATGAGCTCCTCAAGACTAAGCACATAAACCCTGTTCCCCCGCGGCCATTGCCAAGCCCGTTGCTGCCAACTTTCAACCCTGCCCTTACCTGCAAGTACTATTCTGGGGGGCAGGGGCATGACAAAGAATCTTATTTCTCTTTGAAGCATAAGATCCAAGATCTCATTGACAACAAGGTCATCAACACCTAAGAAGCAAAACCGGCCCCCACCCCCACTGTCACGGCAAATCCTTTGCCAGACCATGCTGTCAACATCATCACCGAAGATGAGGCAGATCCGGATGGCATCATAACTGCAGAGTACTTCGAGGGCGAGTCAGACACTGAGGAAGAAAGTGACTGCGAGGAAGAACTACCACCATGCCCTATCTATCTCTGTAATGCAAGCGGTGGGCAAGATCCTTTTAACTGGCCTGTGGATGAACCCATTGCAAACATTCCCGCTGATACGACACCTATAGATGGCTGGGGAGGGGAGTTCCTACACCCTAGATATGCTGAAGCTGAGGCCCGCTTGAAAGAAAAACTCTTCGATTATGAGGATATGGGCCGGGGCATCTATGAGCCAAAATTGCCGAACCCACCATTCGAATTCAATGAAGGCGACTGAGATAGCCTATTTGCTGAAATCGACAGAGAGGAAGCTGAAAACAAAAGAGCCAAGGAAAAGCCGTCACAAGTCGTGGAAGAAAGCTTGACTACAAAACCTTAAGAAGCTGAGCAAGAAGAAATTGTCTAACCAAAGGAAAGCCATCAAGGATCCCAAGATGGAATACACAACCTCAATGACCCTACTGGAGAATGTAAGCACCCCATTTTTGACCGCTTGGCAGTCTACACTCTGTCCAGACTTGTGTTCAAGTCATTGTGGGCATATTCCAACCGAAACCAACTTTCTAAGTCCAAATCCCGTCTGTCCATCGCTTCGCGGACCCACCAGGCCCAAATAGAGGCAAAATGACCAAAATGCCACAAGGGGCATTGTCCATTCCAATCCCTCTCTCAAGACAGTTTATTCCTCGAGATGGTTCCATTCAGGCACGTCTTTTCGAAGACAGTAAGTCCCCTTTCCAATCCCTCTCTTGAGATAGTTTATTCCTCGAGACAGTTCCAATTCAGGCACGTCTTTTCGAAGACGGTAAGTCCCCTTTTCAATCCCTCTCTCGAGACAGTTTATTTCTCGAGACAGTTTCAAATCAGGCATGTCTTTTCGGAGACGGTAAGTCCCCTTTCCAATCCCTCTCTCGAGACGGTTTATTCCCCGAGACGGTTCCAATTCAGGCACGTCTTTTTGAAGATGGTAAGTCCCCTTTCCAATCCTTCTCTCGAGACAGTTTATTCCTCGAGACGGTTCCAATTCAGGCACGTCTTTTCGAAGACGATAAGTTCCCTTTCCAATCTCTCTCTCGAGACAGTTTATTCTTCGAGACGGTTCCAATCAAGGCCCCTTTAGTAACTTCCTGAGAATGCTTCTTATAGTATTCTCAACCTTTCCTTATCTTTTCGGATCATTCCGAGTCAGTTCCGGCCAACCCGGTACAAAATGACTGTTTTGCCCCTGGTGGGCCGGTCTTCTTTTTCGATCATACCGGCTCTAGGTATCAAACCAGTAACCTCCTGAGAATGCTTCTTATAGTACTCTCAACCTTTCCTTATCTTTCCGGATCATTCCGAATCAGTTCCGGCCAACCCGGTACAAAATGACCGTTTTGCCCCTAGTGGGCCGGTCTCCTTTTTCGACCACATTGGCTTTGGGTATCAAACCGGTAATCCTCTGAGATTACTTCTTATAGTATTCTCAACCTTCCTCTATCCTTTCGGATCATCCCGAGTCAGTTCCGGCAAACCCAATGCGAAATGGTCGTTTTGCCCCTGGTGGGCCGGTCACCTTTTCCGACCACACCGACTCTGGGAATCAAACCGGAAACCTTTGGGAACATTTTGAATAATGTTTTCAAATTCGAAGTCCTCTTCTGGGACAGTCCGAGTCTGTCCCGACAGCTTCTCGATCCGATTGACCGTTTTGTCCCTAAAGTCCCGGTCAACCCTTCCGACACATCCTATCCTCACTTTTCAAGTCAAATACCTCCGGGACACTATTTTAAGTGTTCCTGCTCTTTTTCGACCTTCCAGGTCATTCCCGGCCGCTTCAAATCATTCCTGGACTTTTCGGAGTCACTCCTAGTGAAGCCAGGCTAAAAATTGCATGGTAGTCACTAGTACAGGTGCCCAAATCTAGTCAAAGATACGTTGCTTGCCGACCTTAAACATTTCCTAAATGGCTGGCGCCATTACAAGCCAAAAATTGGCCTGGCGCCACTCCTAGTGGCGCCAGTGTAAAGTTTGGCCTGGCGTCACTACAACAGGCGCTAGTGTTGTCCAACCTCTATAAATATAGAGCTTCTTCTAACGTGAAAGAGGTCTGCAAACTCAGTCTAAAAATCATATATTTTGATACACAGACCTCGAACACTCCCAAAACCCTAGCCACCCTACACAAACCCTAGCCTCATATACACTCATATACACCCCCATACACTCATACACTAGCCTTCAACTCTCCTTTGAAGACTTGAAGAGATGCAATCTAAAGCTTGAAGACAACTCTTGAAGATTGAAGACGAAGATCAAGACGCAGATCGAAGATCGAAGACAAGCAAGGCGCGCAAAATAAACAAGACATACGGTAGGCTTTCTCTTTAAATTTCCGCACTTCCCCCTCTCTCTTCTCTCTCCAACCCACTTGGGTTTTCTCTATTTTAATCCCCTATCTCTTCCCCCCCCCCCCCCCCCCCTTCTTTGCATGCTTGAAACATGGGGACTCCCGGTCCATGTGTAGGATTAGACTATCGGATGGTCACCGTGTCGGGGGCTTTCCTTTAGGCTAACCGGAGACCACGTGAGTTCGGCCCCCTTGATTATGTGGTGAAGCCTTAACCTCGTATGTTCACGACCCCAAAAATTGCATTATGCATATCATGATCTTGCATCTTCCAAAAGTCGTTTTCAAAATCGTTTTCAAACTTGTTTTCAAAATTACATCAAAATCTTTTTTTCAAAACATGTTTTCAAAATCACAATCCTAGGGTGATTCTAGCTTTTCCATGGCTAGGGTTGCTTTAGGAAAGTATTGCATTCAAAGTGACCAATATGGTCCATATTTTCAAATCTTATTGTTTTCCAAACCGCTTTCCTAAAATGGTTCTAGCCCTCTTATGGCTAGAATCGCTTTAGGAAAGTGAGATGTTTTTATACCTTCTAAAAACTCTCTTTTCAAATCCCTCCTCCTAAAAATCTCTTTTTCAAGATGCTTTTCAAAAGCTCCTCTTTGCAAAATTGTTTTCTAAAAACTCTTTTCAAAACTTTCCTTTTTCAACTTCTTTCCAAAACGCTCTCTTCAAAGTCTATTTTCCTAAAGCATTCCCTAGGTATCTTTCCTAGAAAAACTCTCTCCAAAAATCTTTCTAAAAAACTCTCTTTCTAAAATCTCCTTTTTAGAAACTCCCCTCTAGGATTTTCCTTCTAAAATTTTCGTTTCCAAAAACACACTTTCCAAAAACTCCTTCTCTTTAAAATCTCTTTCCAAAAACTCTCTCTTCAAATTCACTTTCCAAAAACTCCTCTCTAGGATTCCCTTCTAAAAACCTTCGTTTTCAAAAATGCACTTTCCAAAAAATCCCTTTCCTTAGAGCCCAAGTTAAGCCCTAGAACCCACAATTAGGAAACCCTAATTTTCTTTCCGAAAATATGATTTTCAAACTTGCCTTAAAACCTAGGTTTCCAAAATCTTCCTTTTCACATCCAAACTATACATATTTTCAAAACCTCTTTTTCTATGTCAAAACTATAGCCTTCCAAATCTAGGGTTTCTAAAACTTATCCTTTCTAAATCCTTGCCCAAATCCAATCTTCCCTTTCGGAGACTAGATCCTATCCTCCGTTTTTGGAAACAAAATCAAACGTTTGCTTTTAAAAACCAAATCCAATCCCTTCCTAATCCAAACCTTTCTTAATTCAACTCCTTCCTAATTTCCTACCCTCCTAAATCATAAGTTTCATAAACCTAAACTTTAAATCTTTCCTTGAGTTTCAAAATCTAAATCTTTCCAAATTCGAATCCTTTCTAAATCTTAAGTTTCCAAAACTTGAACATAAAAATCTTTCTTAAATTTTAAAACTCAACTTTCAAATCTTTCCTAATTCAACCCTTTCTTAATTCTGCCCCTTTCCAAATCTTAACTTTCTAAATTCAAGTTTTCAAAACTTTCCAAAACTTAACCTTTTCTAATTTCAAGGTTTTCTAAAACTCAAACTCTAAAACTTTCTAAATCTTAAACTTTCCAAATTCAAAGCTTTCTAAATTCAAAACTTTCTTAAGTTAAATCTTTCTAAACCCAAATCTTTCTAAATTCTAAATTTTCCTAAAACTTCAACTCTTTCCAATTTCAAAACCTTTTAAACTCAAAACTTTCTTATTTTCAAAACTCCATTGTCTTCTAAACTTTCCAATTTCCAAAACTTTCCTATTTCAAAACCTTTCCTAAAACAACACTTTCCTAAGTTGAAACTTTCCTAATTCAAAACTTTCCTAAGTTGAAACTTTATTAATTCAAAACTTTCCTAATTTCAAAACTTTCTTAACTTGAAAACTTTCCTAATTATAAACTTTCCAAAAATGAAACTTTCTAAATTCGAAACTTTCCTAATTCGAACCTTTCCTAATTCCAATTTTTCTCCAATCTTCCAAGTCCAAGTATTCAAGTCAATTTTTATCCAAAATCCTTCCAAGTCAAATCCAATCTTTCTTTTTGAAGTCTTTAACCGAGTTTTCCAAAGTCAAGACTTTTCAAATCTTTCGATCAAAATTCAATCTCTTCAATTCCAAAATTCTAAATTCCAAATTTCAATCTTCTATTCTAAGTTCAATCTCTTCCAATCCAATTTCCAATTCAATCTTTTTCTTCCAAATCAATTCTTCTATTTTCAATCGGACTCTTGTCCGAACTACGACTGACCTGATTCTTCCAAAAGGATACGTAGGCAACCCTCATGGGTGCGGTCACAATTTCTTTCAAATTTCAAATTCCTCCATATTTTTCAAATCTCCAATTCTACAATCTTCTTCAATCTCCAATTCCATATCTATTTCAAGTTTCCAATTTCAAAAATCTATTTTCAAATCTCTATTTCTAATTTCTCAAACTTTCCAATTTCAATTCTATTCAAATCTCTTCTAAAATCAAATCAAATTCTTCTTTTCAAATTTCTTTCCAAATCTATTTTCCAATTTCTCTTATCTTGCACTTGCATATCATGCATCATATCTTTTCAAACATTCTTTTTCAAAGTGGATAGGATTGAACCATAGTTAGTTGAAGACTCTCATAGGTGAATCTAGGGTAGATTGACATGTAGGTACCGAAAGGGCGGGGTAGGGTGATGGCTTAGTGCGTCTTCCCTACACGTAACCAACCTTCGAATCTAGATCACTAATTTCAAAGACCAAAAGGAGTTATTTTTCAAAAAGGGCTAAATGTTTTCCAAAGGTTGCCAAATAACCTGTTTTCTTAAAAACCCTCTCTTGAGGAGATATTTTCAAAATCGTTTTCCAAAAACCCTAGGTGTAGTCTTCGGATTATTTGTAGTTTTAGGTGACCTAACTCACCTTAATCAAGTTAGGTGGCGACTCCAAACTTTTTCTAAAAGCCCTTTATTCAAATCAAATTTTCAATTCAAACCTAGTCGCACTCATTCTTCTAGGAGGGTGAGTTCTAACGAGAGAGTACAACATTTTTCCCGCTTGTGTGAGTATTCCTCGAGTGCGAAAAATCTGGGCACGAGAACTGACGACTCCACTGGGGACACTTAGAGGGTTAGGCCGTAGTCATGTCTCTTTACCCTTTACCCATGTAGAGTCTTCAATTAACTTGGTTCAATCCTATTCACTTTAAATTTTCAAAACCAAATTTTTAAAATTATTTTCAAAAACCATGCATTTATATTATCTTGTATTATGTTTGTCATCCACATAGTAACACTTGCATCTTTGTTTTGTAGGTGCGCTTTTTGCTTAAGTTTTATTTAACTGCTATGCATGAATGTGATGAACAGGATGAATGGGAGTTGTTGGGCTCTTTCCTCCACTTTTAAAAATCACACACACTGCATGTGCACTTGCATTCTGCATACTTGTATTATTACCCTGATATGTCATTTCTAGTTAGAAAGGGGGAACGGTATATTGGTTATGGGCAAGATGCTATGTCAGTTTCTTCGCCTACGGCCTCTTGATGGTTCCCCCGCTTGGATCACTAACCGATCATGGCACCACCCCGGGGAGTGGGCCTAGGTTTGAAGATCCGAGGACTGAGCCTTTTTAGGACGCATTAGTCAACCCTCAACCTCATACTCATATAGACACCATGCATAGCCGAACTTCTGCTGGATTTAAGACATGAGCACTGTTTTCAAAACCACGGAGGAAAGGGCGACTGCTTTTACTTTCATTTATACCTGCTTATCCCTGTTGTTATAATGCCAGTATTCATACTGTTATAATGCTTGTCTAACTGCTCATGCATACACGTTTACCTTGCTATTGCATTCTCTCTCCTTATACTATTTGCATACCCATGTTCATGCATTCAATATTCAATGTCAAGACAAGAGTTCCAAGTAACTCAAGTCACTGCATTCTCATGCATATGATCAACCCATTGAGAGTGACACCAAGGTCGCCCTCCCTTGCATTAAACCTACCCAAACCCTAAGGGTTCCCACGTAACCCTAAGGACTCATAGCATTCATACCAATCCATTCCATAAGAGGGGCCCCAATCCCTCTATGCTCACGGAGATAAGGTTGCCAAGAAGACAAGGGGCAATCAATCAACAAGGTCCTTCAGCGACCTCCTCGACATCAAATCCAACGGAGGCGAATCTGAAGACTCAAGAGTAGTTTAGGTTTTCCCTTTATAAAACTAGATAGGTAGAAGTCCTAAAGAAAGTGTTCCCCCTCCCCTCTATTAAAATGTATGTTAATTCGTTTGTATTTCGAACCCAAAGTTAAATGTATTTCTTTAGTTTCCTCAAATGAATGGATAGATGATTGTATGAATGAATGAAGGTTCCCACTCAACAGTAAGGTACTTGCATACAGGGGCAAACCCCCTATCTCCAAAAGTGAGCCAATACATCATGTTTAGTCTCCCTCTCAAGCAGGGGCACCCCTAGGACATGCATTGCATAAAAATGTTCAAATCAAGGCACTAACTTTTTTTTTTTTTCTTGTTTTCTATCCTCCCCCTCCTCATCTCCAAGTACTAAGAAAACTGAAGGTAAAAGCAAGACAAGAAAGGGGGTTTTCTCAATCACTCACTTATTATCATCATATTGCTTACATGTTCACTTCTTTTATTGCTCATGCATCCATATCCATTCTAAGACAAGAGTTCTGACAAACTCAAGTCATTTCATTCTCGTGCATCTAATCAACGGTGGAGAGAAAGGAGCAATCCAATCTCATGTTAATTGAACCTACCAAAACTCCTAAGGGTTCCTCAACCCTAAGGATTCATGGCATGCATAGAATCATATCTCGAGAGAGACACAAATCTCTCTCAGTCCATAGAGGCGGGACTGCCCAAATAAGGAAATATCAACCGGCCCACGCCAAAGAGGTATTGTATTGCATAATAGGGGCAAAACCCCACCTCCTAAATGGACTTGTCATCATGCCTAGATTCCCTCAAATAAGGGACCTCCATAGGACACGCATCGCATAGAACTTCCAACTCCACATGCCAATCACATTTCATTTTTCTTTTCCTTTTTCAGGTCAAAGAGCATAACCGAATGCATGAAAACCCCTCTAGCATTATGCCCAATTCAAACTCACGGAAGGATAAGCAAAGGCCAAACCTACATTAAGGAGTAAGAAGAACTGATCATCCACCTACAAAACATTACCTTCATGCCATGCCGTGACAACCACCATCCAAGCAGAGGAGGACTTCACTATTTACGAAGTCTTGTCAGACTCGTGCATTGCAACAACATAATCATTTAACTTCCAAATGCATGCCAAATGTCGTGAACTCGCCGTTCGTTGATACACCCGATGAATGAAGCACCAAAGAGTTTGGCATAGTCCCATAACCCTATTAAGGGTTAAGGGTTCTCACCAAAAGGTCCACTAGGAAAGGGAGGTTTTCATGAAATTCGTCTATTTTCTTTTTTATTTCTAGTTCTCGTATGTCTTCTTTAAATAAACATTGCACGCCATGTAATCATATTTTAAATGAAAATAGGTAGTTCCCAGTTTATCTCCTTTGTCTCATGCTCTTGTGGACGATGGTCACATTTAAGGATTCTTTCCCATTCAGTAATGACTCGATTTAAAGGATGGGATAACATGGGCAACCCACTCAAAGGGGGTTAAAACCTTTAAGAGACTGAGAGATAGGAGGAAGGCAATCTTAACAAAGAAGTGCGAATTTTATTGAAGAGCCGACACTTGCATGATATCTTAGTTAAGTGATGGGCAGCCGAGTGCTCAAAATGATGAGGAGCCATTGTTCTATTTATCCCAAATAAACACTATCCTTTGCTCAACCCACTAGAGCCGTCAGGGATCTCTTTTCGGATATCCCCAAACCTATAACCATCCCCCACATTGGGGTAAGCACAGAATAGTTGATTCAGTAGAATATGTAGGGGTCACGGGTAGAAGCACACTATCTATAGGAACATTGTCTAAATTTTGTATAAAGGCTTTATGGACTAAGCAATTTAATTTAAAGTGATGGAAGACCCTCATTTTTTCCACCATACACAAAAATATCTCCTTTGCTTAACTCACTAGTGCCTCACAGAAAACGAAAGATTCTTTGTCAATCCCGATCCAAAACCATCCCCCCACACTAGGGCAGACAGACAGCAAAAGATCTAGCAGAGCATGTCATCAACCATCAAGCTAAAGTAATATGAAGGCTCTATGGATCAAGCAATCTTGTTCAAAATGAAGAGAGACCCTCATTTCATTTCCTATACAGCTAAAAGCAACCCTTGTCAAACCTGTTGAGCCAGTTACCTTTTTCTCTAGAAAGAAAACCCCAACCTAGGGATCACCGCCCACAATGGGTTAGATTGAGTTGTTAAGGAAAAGGTTAAAGGAGAAAAAGGGTTGCAGAATTGTTCTTTTCATAAAAAGAAAGAAAAGAGATGAAAAAAAACAGCAAAGGAAAAGAGTTGCCAAGGGGTAGGAGGCCGAAAACAAAAAATATTTGGGTTATCTTGAAGAACATATAGAAAGGCCAGAAGTCAGGGGATAAATGTCAGACAACTCTGTTACAAGGTCAAGGATTAGACTACAAGAAAGGTGAACTCTTTAAAGAATATATGTTCAAAGGTGATCCTAGGTAATAAGGAAGCCCAGTAGAAGCAATAGGTTTGAGCCTTCACCCTTTCTTATTGAACCCCAAACCATGGCCTACATTACAACCCTACTAAAGTCCACTCTGATTGAGAAAGATTGCTTGATCTAAATGAGCCAAATATGTTTCTGAAGCTAGAGGAGGATATCAGGGGATGAAACCCCACTGAAAGACTAACCAAGGAAGGTGCGGATCTAAACCCTACTGGAAACAATATCAAATTTGAGCCTACATATCCCGTTCATTCATAAACCCTTTAACCTAGCCTACGTTACGGTCCAAATTAAAGTCTTCTCTAATCAAAGAAAATTGCTTAGTCCAAATAAGCCTGAACAATACCAAGACAACTAGGCTAAGAAAGGAGAACTGGAAGGGAATGCAAGGGGCAATCTCATGCTCCAAGGTATGCTTAGATGGTTTTGCTTTAAACAACCCACTAAAAGAAGATCTTTAAGCCTAAATATCCTTTCGTTTCTTACAACCTCTAAACCTAGCCTACATTACGGTCCTAAAAGAACTTTTCTCGGATTGAGTGCTTAGTTGTTTATTGCTCTGCAAAGGGCATGTGAGTTGTCGCTCGAGCCATGGTGGGATTTTGGAGATCTGAGAGAGAAAACCAAGTGAGATCAGAAAAACCCCAAACAACAACCCTGTAGAAAGTAGGGATAGGATAGCAAACCTAAAAGGTCAAGATCCCTGAAGAATGGTGCACATGCTATCATACCCCGATGAGAATGGGACAAAACTAAATGGGGCAGAATCCTAGAAAGGAAACAAAATCCTGAGAGTATGGGCCCTGGGGCAATCCTGGGACACTCTTTGTAAATAGCTTATATACATGTAATACTGATGCATCCATGACATGTATAACCTGTACATCCATTTAGATTCTTATGTAGTTTATTCATGCATTCAACTGCATTCCTGTATGAACCTGTTTATTCGTAAGGAAGTAGGTCATGCATTTAATTCAATTTTTACATAAATCTGTGCATTTATCACAAAAAATGGGGGACATTGCATTCAATTCCATTTCTATATGTACATTCACTCAAAAAGTATAACATACGTTGAATTCCATTTCTGTATGAACCTGTGCATTGATAAATAAAAAAAAAAGATATATATAAAAAAATAAGACATGCAAAATAAGTTCACATCTAATTCCGTGTGCATTCATAAAAATAAAAAAAGGGGTATAACATGCATTCACCCCTTCACCTGTGCATCTTTAGAACTAGCATAAGTAAACTGTTTTTGCACAAAAAAACTAACTCTATGTCTTTTCCTCTCTCTTAAATAAGAAACAGGGAACAAGGTAAAACGCAAAAAGGAGCTAAAGCCACCATTCAGACAGCTACAGTATCGGCGCACATATCAGAAAGCTTAGATTTCCATGACTGACAAGAAACAGAGAATGGGGCAGTGACCCACCCTCGATCTCCCCAATCAAATGACTTCGAAAGAGGGGTAGTGAATAAGTGTCCGATCACCCAGAGCTGGAATAATGGAGCACATCCCCAACAATGAGCATTGACCCCTGGCTGAAGTCTGGTAAGGCTCACGAAGGTCTCTCCCACAACCATAGGAGCATGGAAATGCCCCTCACGAATCTTGACAAGTAGTGCACATAACCGACAGTCGACCAAGTCATTCCCCCTCGGTGGAAGCATCAACAAGTTTAGGAGACGTAGAGCAAGGGCTACCATGGAGAAATGGACCAATCTTGAGAAGTTTGTCAATCCCCTGAATGAGCTCTCCTAGGCGTCGCAAACTTAGAATGAGGGAACAAGAGCTTCACTGGGACATAAGGAAACTAGGGGCAAGAGATCAAAAGAAAAGACTGCACACGGAATCCAAGCTGAGACAAGACAACTATGATGTAGCCAGAAGGACAAATGGGTCCCATCATGTCAGCCAATTCTTCTCGAAGTCCTAGGAGGAAGCCATTAGTCATGGGGAGTAGGGGCAGTTTCACATTCCCCAACAAAGACGGGTCAAGTGGCTAAAAGGGAACCACTGCCAGAAAATAAGCTGTCCCCATAGGAGAGAAGCCACGTAACCAAAGAACTGGTGAAAATATCTTGCTCATCTGGAGGATACCCATCATACCAAACCCGTAGTTAACTCAAAATAGCGTCGGCCATCCTAAAGGTCAAAAGGTGGGAAACTTTAATATTCATTTTCTCTTCAAAGGCTGGCTTGACTAAAAGGAAGGGGACGACTGGAGATCTACGCCCCCCTCCCACTCTGGCTAGAAGATGCTTGATTGGCAGAGTGTTAGCTACCGCTAGAGCGGCTGGAGCTACTGACAGAATCTGTCTGGTCCACCTTCCCCGAGCGGCGTCTCCTCTCAGAACCGTCATCACCTGCATCTGCCATCCTAAAAAGGTAAGCCAAGGTAAGAGACGTTAACATGCCATACATGCAATTCAAATAATAGTAAAATAAAATAAACAACTAACACAAACAAAACAAATAAAGGATTTCGAACATCAAATCAAAAACAAAATTTCTACACATCTTGGTTTTCTAATTTTCAAATCATATCTCAAGGGTTTTCTGTCTTTTTCCTTCAAAAAGATCTTATTTCTAAAACTTTAACCAACTCTTTCCCTAATTTCTAAAAATTTCGGCAGAGTCCCGTTTAAAATTGGCCCCGACAACACCCATGACATCAACACAAAATACAAAATGTGCAATTTTCAACATAATAATCACATAACAACCGCACTCATGCACATTTTTCAATTTTTCAAAATTTTCAAAATACATGTTTTATTTTTCAAATAAATCAATGGTTTTCAAAAGTCTCCCGAAATTTTTCAAAATCACCTCAAATGTTTTCTAAAATATTCCAATATTTTTCCAAATTTCAAACTTTAAAAATTTCATCAATTTCTTGAGTTTTCTCACTTTTCTAAATTTTCTAAGTATTTTTCTATTTTTCAAAAAATCAAAAATTCACCGAGTTTTCAAAAAATCACAAAACTTCATATGGTTGTTAAACACATTTTTTCTAAGGCACATTGCACAAAAACATAGCCAGAAAACCCAATGCCCATGCCTGTAGGAATAGATCCCCTATTCCTACAGAGAACCCTCTTCGCATAATTATGAAAAATCATTCAAATTCAATCAAACAATCACCAAAATGCAAAAACAACATCACCAAAGTGTTCAAAGCATATCAAAACATCAATTTCCACTATTCACATGATTCAAACGAAGTTCTACATACCAAAATCAACAAAATTTGAAAATTCACTTTTCGAAGTTCTCCGGCGAAATATTCTCTTCCGACGACTTTTCCGGTGACGTGGTCTCCTTTCGGCAATCACCAGTGGTCTCCAAGAAGTACTCCTTCAATGTTCAAGACGGATTCCTCACAATGCCTCACAGATTTGCGAAAACTCTTCAAATCCCGTAGGTGTTCGAACCAGAAAATTTTCTGGTTTTAATCCTAAGCCTGGCGCCACTAGTAGAGGCACCAAGGTTTATTGGCCAAAGACGCCACTCCTAATGGCGCCAGGTTCAAATTTTGGGAAGTTTTGCCCTTTTTCCTGCCAAAGCTCGTTTTCGAAGGCCTTTATGGCCCGCTATCCGTTTTCGACCCCCGTTGTCGAAGGATTTCTAATGTCCGTCCCTTCGACTGCCTCGCGGTCAACATGGGACTCTTACTCTTACCGTTTTTTGTCTTTGACAAGCAAAGACAGAAAAAGAGGGGTAACTGTAAGCACCCCATTTTTGACCACTCGGCAGTCTACACTTCGTCCAGACTTGTGTTCAAGTCATTGTGGGAATATTCCAACCGAAACCAACTTTCTAAGTCTAAATCCCGTTTGTCCATCTCTTCGCAGCCCACCAAGCCCAAATAGAGGCAAAATGATCAAAATGCCCCTAGGGGCGTTGTCCTTTCCAATCCCTCTCTTGAGACAATTTATTCCTCAAGACGGTTCCATTCAGGCACGTCTTTTCGAAGACGGTAAGTCCTCTTTCCAATCCCTCCCTCAAGACAGTTTATTTCTCAAGACGGTTCCAATTTAGGCACGTTTTTTTGAAGACGGTAAGTCCCCTTTCCAATCCCTCTCTTGAGACAGTTTATTCCTCGAGACGGATCCAAATCAGGCACGTCTTTTCAGAGACGGTAAGTTCCCTTTCCAATCCCTCTCTCGAGATAGTTTATTCCTCGAGACGGCTCCAATTCAGGCACGTCTTTTTGAAGATGGTAAGTCCCCTTTGCAATCCCTCTCTCTAGATAGTTTATTCCTCGAGACGGATCCAAATCAGGCACGTCTTTTCGGAGACAGTAAGTCCCTTTTCCAATCCCTCCCTTGAGACAGTTTATTCCTCGAGACGGTTCCAATTCAGGCACTTCTTTTTGAAGACGGTAAGTCCCCTTTCCAATCCCTCTCTCGAGACAGTTGATTGCTTGAGACGGTTCCAATTCAGGCATGTCTTTTTGAAGACGATAAGTCCCATTTCCAATCCCTCTCTCGAGACGGTTCCAATTAGGGCCCTTTTAGTAACTCCCTGAGAATGCTTCTTAAAGTATTCTCAACCTTTCCTTATCTTTTCGGATCATTCCGAGTCAGTTCCGGCCAACCCGGTACAAAATGACCGTTTTGCCCTTGGTGGGCCGGTCTTCTTTTTCAACCATACCGGCTCTGGGTATCAAACCGGTAACCTCCCGAGAATGCTTCTTATAGTACTCTCAACCTTTCCTTATCTTTCTGGATCATTCCGAGTCAGTTCCGGCTAACCCGGTACAAAATGACCGTTTTGCCCCTGGTGGGCCGGTCTTCTTTTTCGACCACACCGGCTTTGGGTATCAAACCGGAAATCCTCTGAGATTATTTCTTATAGTATTCTCAACCTTCCTCTATCCTTCCAAATCATCCAAAGTCAGTTCCGGCAAACCCGGTGCGAAATGACCGTTTTGCCCCTGGTGGGCCGGTCACCTTTTCTGATCACACCGACTCTGGGAATCAAATCGGCAACCTTTGGGAACATTCTGAATAATGTTTTCAAATTCCAAGTCTTTTTCTAGGACAGTCCGAGTCTGTCCAGGTAACTTCTCGATCCGATTGACCGTTTTGCCCCTAAAGGCCAGGTCAACCCTTCCGACACATCCTATCCTCATTTTTCAAGTCAAATACCTCCAGGACACTATTTTAAGTGTTCATGCTCTTTTCCGGCCTTCCGGGTCATTCCCGGTCGCTTCAAATCATTTTCGGACTTTCCGGAGTCACTCTTAGTGAAGTCAGGCTAAAAATTGCATGGTAGTCACTAGTACAGGTGTCTAAATCTAGTCAAAGATACGTTGCTTGCCGACCTTAAACATTTCCTAAGTGGCTAGTGCCACTATTAGTGGCGCCAAGCCAAAAATTGGCTTGGTGCCACTGTAACAGACACTAGTGTTGTCCAACCTCTATAAATACAGAGCCTCTTCCAACGTGAAAAAGGACTGCAAACTTAGTCTAAAAATCATATATTTCGATACACAGAGCTCGAACACTCCCAAAACCCTAGCTTCCCTAGGTCTTCCAAACCCTAGCCACCCTACATAAACCCTAGCCTCATATACACTCCTATACCCCCCCATACACTCGTACACTAGCCTTTAACCCTCCTTTGAAGACTTGAAGAGCTGCAATCGAAAGCTTGAAGACAACTCTTGAAGATTGAAGATGAAGATCAAGACGCAGACCGAAGATCGAAGACAAGCAAGGCGCGCAAAATAAATAAGACATACGGTAGGCTTTCTCTTTAAATTTCTGCACTTCCCCGTCTCTCTTCTCTCTCCAACCCACTTGGGTTTTCTCTATTTTAATCCCCTATCTCTTTCCCCCCCTTTCTTTGCATGCTTGAAACAAGGGGACTCCTGGTCCATGTGTAGGATTAGATTATCGGAGGGTCACCGTGTCGGGGGCTTTCCTTTAGGCTAACCGGAGACAACGTGGGTTTGGCCCCCTTGATTATGTGGTGAAGTCTTAACCTTGTATGTTCACGACCCCAAAAATTGCATTGTGCATATCATGATCTTGCATCTTCCAAAAGTCGTTTTCAAAGTTGTTTTCAAAATTGTTTTCAAACTTGTTTTCAAAATTGCATCAAAATCTCTTTTTCAAAACATGTTTTCAAAATCACAATCCTAGGGTGATTCTAACTTTTCCATGGCTAGGGTTGCTTTAGGAAAGTATTACATTCAAAGTGACCAATATGGTCCATATTTTCAAATCTTATTGTTTTCCAAACCGCTTTCCTAAAATGGTTCTAGCCCTCTTATGACTAGAATCACTTTAGGAAAGTGAGATGTTTTTATACCTTCTAAAAACTCTCTTTTCAAATCCCTCCTCCTAAAAATCTCTTTTCCAACATGCTTTCCAAAAGCTCCTCTTTCCAAAATTGTTTTCTAAAAACTCTTTTCAAAACTTTCCTTTTTCAACTCCTTTCCAAAACGCTCCCTTCAAAGTCTATTTTCCTAAAGCATTCCCTAGGTCTCTTTCCTAGAAAAACTCTCTCCAAAAATCTTTCTAAAAAATTCTCTTTCCAAAATCTCCTTTTTAGAAACTCCCCTCTAGGATTTTCCTTCTAAAATCTTCGTTTCCAAAAACACACTTTCTAAAAACTCCTCTTTAAAATCTCTTTCCAAAAACTCTCTTCAAATTCACTTTCCAAAAACTCCTCTCTAGGATTCCCTTCTAAAAACCTTCGTTTCCAACAACGCACTTTCCAAAAAATCCCTTTCCTTAGAGCCCAAGTCAAGCCCTAGAACCAACAATTAGGAAACCCTAATTTTCTTTTCAAAAATATGATTTTCAAACTTGCCTTAAAACCTAGATTTCCAAAATCTTCCTTTTCACATCCAAACTATACATATTTTCAAAACTTCTTTTTCTATGTCAAAACTATAGCTTTCCAAATCTAGGATTTCTAAAACTTACCATTTCCAAATCCTTGCCCAAATCCAATCTTTCCTTTAGGAAACTAGATCCTATCCTCCGTTTTTAGAAACAAAATCAAACCTTTGCTTTTAAAAACCAAATCCAATCCCTTCCTAATCCAAACCTTTCTTAATTCAACTCCTTCCTAATTTCCTACCTTCCTAAATCATAAGTTTCATAAACCTAAACTTTAAATCTTTCCTTAAGTTTCAAAATCTAAATCTTTCCTAATTCGAATCCTTCCTAAATCTTAAGTTTCCAAAACTTGAACATAAAAATCTTTCTTAAATTTTAAAACTCAACTTTCAAATCTTTCCTAATTCAACCCTTTCTTAATTCTGCCCCTTTCCAAATCTTAACTTTCCAAATTCAAGTTTTCAAAACTTTCTTAAACTCAACATTTCCTAATTTCAAGGTTTTCTAAAACTCAAACTCTAAAACTTTCTAAATTTTAAACTTTTCAAATTTCAAATCTTTCCAATTTCTAAGCTTTCTAAATTCAAAACTTTTTAAAGTTATATCTTTCTAAACCCAAATATTTCTAAATTCTAAATTTTCCTAAAACTTCAATTCTTTCCAATTTCAAAACCTTCTAAACTCAAAACTTTCTTATTTTCAAAACTCCCCTGTTTTCTAAACTTTCCAATTTTCAAAACTTCCCTATTTCAAAACCTTTCCTAAAACAACACTTTCATAAGTTGAAACTTTCCTAATTCAAAACTTTCCTAATTCAAAACTTTCTTCATTTCAAAACTTTCTTAACTTGAAAACTTCCCTAATTGAAAGCTTTCCAAAAATGAAACTTTTCAAATTCGAAACTTTCCTAATTCGAACATTTCCTAATTCCAATTTTTCTCCAATCTTCCAAGTCCAAGTATTCAAGTCAATTTTTCTCCAAAATCCTTCCAAGTGAAATCCAATCTTTCTTTTTGAAGTCTTTAATCGAGTTTTCCAAAGTCAAGACTTTTCAAATCCTTCGATCAAAATTCAATCTCTTCAATTCCAAAATTCTAAATTCCAAATTTCAATCTTCTATTCTAAGTTCATTCTCTTCCAATCCATTTTCCAATTCAATCTCTTTCTTCCAAATCAATTCTTCAATTTTCAATCGGACTCTTGTCCGAACTACGACTGACCTGATTCTTCCAAAAGGATACGTAGGCAACCCTCATGGGTGCGGTCTCAATTTTTTTCAAATTTCAAATTCCTCCACATTTTTCAAATCTTCAATTCTACAATCTTCTTCAATCTCCAATTCCATATCTATTTCATGTTTCCAATTTCAAAAATCTATTTTCAAATCTCTATTTCGAATTTCTCAAACTTTCCAATTTCAATTCTATTCAAATCTCCTCTAAAATCAAATCAAATTTTTCTTTTCAAATTTCTTTCCAAATCTATTTTCCAACTTCTCTTATCTTGCACTTGCATATCATACATCATATCTTTTCAAACCTTCTTTTTCAAAGTGGATAGGATTGAACCATAGTTAGTTGAAGACTCTCATAGGTGAATCTAGGGTAGATTGACATATAGGTACCGAAAAGGCGGGTAGGGTGATGGCTTAGTGCGTCTTCCCTACACGTAACCAACCTCTGAATCTGGATCACTGATTTCAAAGACCAAAAGGAGTTATTTTTCAAAAAGGGCTAAATGTTTTCCAAAGGTTGCCAAACAACCTATTTTCTTAAAAATCCTCTCTTGAGGAGATATTTTCAAAATCGTTTTTCAAAAACCCTAAGTGTAGCCTTCGGATTATTCTTAGTTTTAAGTGACCTAACTCACCTTAATCAAGTTAGGTGGCGACTCCAAAATTTTTCTAAAAGCCCTTTATTCAAATCAATTTTTCAATTCAAACCTAGTCGCACTCATTCTTCTAGGAGGGTGAGTTCTAATGAGAGAGTACAACATTTTTCCCGCTTGTGTGAGTATTCCTCGAGTGCGAAAAATCTGGGCACGACAGAGAAGAGGAAGGAAAAGGAGGAGGCCCTGACTGTACTATGACTGCCCATCTTTACCACTCCGCAGCCAATGCATCGATTCGCCAAGCACAACCAAGTGAAAAAGTCGGCAGGTGAAGCATGGAGGAGGCAGGCGTGGTCCCATAGCCCACTTGAAGAAGTGATTATCAAAGGGATGTTTTTCTACCAAACTTTGCCTTTTACTTTCCTGTTAGTTTTGTTTTGTCAACTCTACTTTTATCTTTTGTTAATCAAGAGGTCATCATGTACACAAAGACTTTGAAATGAAAGAAGTTGAAGTTTGCATTTATCATCTTCGGCACTTGCTTTTCTAAAATATTTCCCTTCTTATTGTTATACTTTAACTTGAAAGAAGAGATTGTACGTGCACCCTCACCTATGGGGACCATTTCTGATCCAAAGAGAAGATAGCGAAAGGAAAGAGAGAGAGCGGATCACAAAATGGTGGCCTTTGAAGGATGCCATGACAAAGAAGTTGGCAGTTAGACCCTCGAAAGGAAGACAGGCCATCATTTCAAAATCCCTGGAATAGCAAAGTAATTCCCTTGGTCAGCCTATTCGTGCCATAAATGATGTTCATTCAAACACCCTAATCAGGAACCCTCAGCCCACGCCCCCCCGCCACCCCCCCCATACTGGGGCAAGTACGAGTAACGGAACAGGTAAGCTAACACCTGCTTGCTTCAAAGGATGACACCAAAACTCTAAGACTGAATTTCATAGACCAAGCAATCTTATCTGAAAGGAAGAGGGGCCATCCATTCTTCTACCATATAGTTTAAAGAATTCCCCTTGAAAAACCCATTTTGAGCCAAATCATGTCTCTTCAGGCAACCTATTCAAGTGATCACCACCCACAATGGATGAAAATAAATTTGGAAAGGAAAGTGACGAAAAGGGAGCGCGAAGAGAAAGAAAGCCCCCCTATACATCAAAAGAGGAAGGAAACAATGCAGTACCTAAAAAAAAAAAAAAAAGGATGATGATTGATATGATGCCTCTAGGAAGTTAATAGTTGTGCAAGTGGTAATGATGGGGCAAAAACTAAAGGAAATGATGAGCCCTATATGGGTAAAAGCTCGTACAAAAAAAAAAAAAAAAAGAAGAGAAAAAGGGAGGGCGATAGAAAGAGGAACCCAAAAAAAAAAAAAAAAAAAAAAAAGAGATTTAAAAAAGTGATCACCGGTAAACCTCAGAAATAACATAACACTTTGAGCCTTCAATACCCTTCTTTTCCAAAACCTACAACCTGGCCACATTACAACACACAGAAAGTCCCCTCAGATCAGGGAAGATTGCTTATTCTAAACAAAGTTCAAAAGAAAATGGCGACACCCGAAAAAGAAAAGTGAACAAAGTAGCAAAAGCTTGCTTAAGGTGGTTCTGGTTATTATCACACAAAAAAAAGAAAAAAAGAAAAAAAATCGTTCGAGCCTAAATACCCCTTCATTCCTCACCCTTAACCAAGCCTACATTACGGTCCAAAGTAAAGCCTTCTCGGATTGAGGATGGAAACTGCCCGCTTCTTTACCAATGTCTACTTCGCTGTCACCTAGAGAGCCTACTAGGCCTAATATAAGGTCCCTGAGAGAAAGTCAAGTGAGTGACAGTTTCCCAGATAGGAGAGAGGAGCGTCAGATCAAAAAATGGAAACCCTAGAAATGGGGCAACTACTATCTCATTATGGCAAGGAAGGGACATAACGAGAGAAGGGAATCTTTAGGGGAGAAATAAAAGACCGAAATGACGGTTCTCGGCGAACACCCAGGAAAATTGGAACATACCATTAGGCCTGTTTTCGTAAAGTTATATATACCTGTATGCTTGGCATGAACGTGTGCGACAATACACCTACCTTTTTCACTCCTACTTAAAGCTTACACATATCCACCATTTCTTGTGCGTATCATGATTTTTGTACTCCTGTGTTTATATTCATATCCATTATATATCCACATACATGCATGCAAAACAAGACTAGAAGAAAAAATCATCACCACATGCAAAGAAGCAAAAAGATAGATAATGTACATATAACCATCATACAATCATCATCCATAAGGGCCAACACACGACCTCAAAACATAAACAATAACAGTCAATCTAACTAAACTACAACTATGTCTGCAGGGAAAGAGGCGCCTTAAGGAGTAAGGTCATCGTCCAAATCAAAATCACCCAAGTCCGGCACATACGGGGAAGGCTGGCTAGAGAAGACTCCCGCGTCATAAGGACCCTGACCAAAGAAAAAGACAAAAGAAAAGAAGGGCTAGTGATAGAACACAAGGGATGCATAAAGGATATAAAAATAATGAAATCATAAATAGCATACCCAGTTGTCGCACCCAGATTTTTCGCACTCGAGGAATACTCACACAAGCAGGAAAAACACTATACTCTCTCGTTAGAACTCACCCTCTTAGAAGAATGAGTGCGACTAGGTTTGAATTAAAAATAGATTTGAATAAAGGGCTTTTGAAAAAAGTTTGGAGTCGCCACCTAACTTGATTAAGGTGAGTTAGGTAACCTAAAAACTAAGCGCAATCTGAAGACTACACTTCGGGTTTTTTTAAAAAGGTTTTGAAAAGATCTCCTCAAGAGAGGATTTTTAAGAAAACAGGTTGTTTGGCAACCTTTGGAAAACATTTAGCTCTTTTTTGAAAATAACTCCGTTTTTGGTCTTTTGAAATCAGTGATCCTAGGTTCGGAGGTTGGTTACGTGTAGGAAAAACGCACTAAGCCATCACCCTACCCCGCCCTTTCGGTATCTACATGTCAATCTACCCTAGGTTCACCTACGAGAGTCTTCAACTAGCCAATGTTCAATCCTATCCACTTTGAAAAACAATGTTTGAAAAGAAACGAACATGATGCATGATATACAAGTGTAAGAAAAGAGAGTTGAAAAATATATTTGGAAAGAAATTGATTTGATTTGAAAAGGAAGAGATGGAAGTTTGAATTTGGAAAGAAGGTTTTGGAAATTAAAAATAAAGATTTGGAATTGGAAATTTGAAAGTAGATTGTAGAATTGGAGATTTGAAAGAAGTTGTGGAAATAGAAACTTGAAAAATGTTGTGGAATTGGAAATTTGAAAAATGTTGAGACCGCACGCATGAGGGTTGCCTACGTATCCCTTTGGAGGAATCAGGTCAGTCGTAGCTCAGACAAGAGTCCGATTGAAAATAGAAGATATGATTGGAATAAAGAGATTGAATTGGAAATTGGATTGGAAGATTAAGAGATTGAACTTTGATTGGAAGATTTGAAAAGATTTGATTTTGAAAGACATGGTTTTAGGAAACCTAGAAAGACTTGAGACTTAGAAAATATTTGACTTGACTTGGAAGGATTTTAAAAAAGATTTGACTCAAAAGTTGGACTTGGAAAGATTAGAAAAGACTAGATTTAGGAAAGATTTGATTTAGGAGAAGTTTGAATTAGGAAAATGTCATTTTATGAAAGTTTTGGAATTAGGAAAGTTTCAACTTGGGAAAGTTTTGAATTAAGAAAGTTGTCAATTTAGGAAAATTTCAACTTATGAAAGTTTTGAAATTGGAAAGTTTCGTTTTAAGAAAGGTTTTGAAATAGGAAAGTGTTGAATCTAGAAATGTTTTGAATTAGGAAAAGTTTAGTTTAAGAAATGTTTAGAATTTGGAAAGTTTCAAGTTAAGAAATTTTTGAATTTGAAAAGCTTAGAATTTTAGAAAGATTTGGGTTTAGAAAGTTTTAACTTAAGAAAGTTTTTTTGAATTTGGAAAACTTCGAATTTGGAAAGTTTTGAAATTTGGGAAGCTTAGAATTTGGAAAGATTTGAAATTAGGAAGATTTGTATTTAGAAAGCTTTAGAATTTTTGGAAGATTCAAAGTTTGAGTTTTAGAAAGATTTGAAAATCTAGATTTGGGATTTAAAGCTTGGAAAGGATGTGGAATTAAGAAAGGTTGGAATGAGAAAAGGTTTAAACTTGAAAGATTTGAAGTTTAGGAAAGTGTAGAACTTAGGAAATTTTAGAGTTTGAAAGTTTCGAATTTAGAAAGTTTAGGATTTAGAAAGTTTTAGAGTTTGAGTTTTTAGAAAATCTTGAGAGTAGGAAAGTTTTGAGTTTAGGAAAGATTTGAAAACTTGGATTTGGAAAGTTAAGATTTGGAAAAGGGTAGAATTAGGAAAGGTTGAATTAGGAAAGATTTGAAAATTGAATTTTAAAATTTAGGAAAGATTTTTATGTTTAAGTTTTGGAAACTTAAGATTTAAGAAAGTAAAAAATTAGGAAGGATTTAAATTAGGAAGGATTTGGATTAGGAAGCTATTGGATTTTGTTTCTAAAAGAGAAAATTTGATTTTGTTTTAAAAAATGGAGGATTGGATCTAGTTTCCTATACGGGAGATTGGATTTGATTTCCTAAAGGGAAGATTTGATTTGATAAGGATTTGGAAAAGGAAGTTTTAGAAACCCTAGATTTGGAAGTGTATAGTTTTGATATAGAAAAGAGGTTTTGGAAATATGTATAGTTTTGTGTGAAAAGGGAGATTTTGGAAACCTAGGTATTAAGGCAAGTTCGAAAATCATGTTTTTGGAAAGAAAATTAGGGTTTCCTAATCGTGAGTTCTAGAGCATGACTTGGGCACCAAGAAAAGGGATTTTTAGAAAGTGCATTTTTGGGAACGAAAATTTTGGAGGAAGATTCTAAAGAGGAGTTTTTTAAAAAGCGTATTTTGAAAAGAATTTTAGGAAGGAGGTTTTTGGAAAGTAAAACTTTGAGAGAGTTTTGGAAACAAAATTTTGGAAGGAGATTGTTAGAAAGAATTTTTAGGAAAGAGATTTAGGGAGTGTTTTCTAAGAAGGAAACCTAGGGAATGTTTTTAGAAAAGGAATTTTAAGGAAAGTGTTTTGGAAAGGAATTGAAAAGAGAGTTTTTGAAAAATAGATTTTTGGAGGGAGTTTTTAAAAATAATTTTGAGAGGAAGAGTTTTTGGAAAGCATGTTGAAAGAGAGACTTTTGAAAATAGAGTTTTTTGCAAAGTATAAAAACGTTTCACTTTCCTAAAGCGATTCTAACCATAAAAAGGTTAGAACCACTTCAAGAAAGTAGTTTTGAAAACAACACGGAGTTGAAAATATGGACCATATTGATCACTTTAAATATAGCACTTTTCTAAAGTAACCCTAGCCATGAAAAAGCTAGAATCACCCTAGGATTGTGATTTTGAAAGCAAGTTTTGAAAAATGAGATTTTGATGCAATTTTGAAAACAAGTTTAATGCAAGCTTTGAAAACGAGTTTGAAAACGACCTTGAAAACGACTTTTGGAAGAATGCAAGACTCATGATATACACAATGCAAATTTGGGTTCGTGAACATACAAGGTTAAGACTTCACCACATAATCAAGAGGGCTGAACCCACGTGGTCTCCGGTTAGACTAAAAGAAAGCCCTCGACGTGGTGACCCTCCAATAGTCTAATCCTACACATGGACCGGGAGTCTCCTTGTTTCAAGCATGTAAAGAAAGGTGGAAAAGAGATGGGGGATTAAAATAGAGAAAACCCAAGTGGGCTAGGAGAGAGAAGAGAGAGGGGGAAGTGCGAAAATTTAAATAAGAAGCCTACCTTATGTCTTCTTTATTTTGTTTGGCTTTGCGCGCCTTGCTTTTCTTTGGTCTTCGCTTCACTTCAGTCTTGATCTTCGAGGGCTCGTCTTCGGTCTTCAAATCTTCATAGTTGCAGCAATCCAAGTCTTTAATGGAGGATTGGAGGCTAGTGTATAAGTGTATAGGGGTGTGTATGAGTGTATAGGAGGCTAGGGTTTGGTGTATGGTGGCTAGGGTTTGGAAAACCTAGAGAAGCTAGGGTTTTGGGAATATACGAGCTCTGTGTATTGAAAATTAGGGTTTTTAGATTGAGTTTGAGGACCCCTTTCACTCTAGAAGAGGCTCTATATTTATAGAGGTGGGATAGACCTGGCGCCTGTTGCAGTGGTGCCAGGCTAATTTTCCTCTAGTGGCACCAGACTAATTTTTAAGGTCTGCAAGCAACGTATCTTTGGAAGATTTTGGTGCCTGTACTAGTGACTACCATGCAATTTTTAGCCTAGCTTCACTAGGAGTGACTCTGGAAAGTCCGAGAATGATTTGAAGAGGCCGGGAATGACCCGAAGAGCCAAAAAAGGGCAGGAATACTTAGAATAGTATCCTGGAGCTATTTGACTTGAAAAATGAGGATAGGATATGTCAGAAGGATTGACCGGGCTATTAGGGGCAAAACGGTCAATCGGGTTGGAAAGCTACCGGGACGGACTTGGAATGTCCCAAAAAAAGACTCGAGACTTAGAAACATTACTTAGAATGTTCCCAAAGGTTAACGGTTTGATACCCAAAGCCGGAGTGCTTGGAAAAGGCAACCGGCCCACTAGGAGTAAAACGGTCATTTCACACCGGGTTTGCCGGGACTGACTCGAAATGATCCAGAAAGATAGAGGAAGGTTGAGAATACTATAAAAAGCAATCTCAGGAGGTTACTGGTTTGATACCCAGAGTCGGTGTGGTCCTCGGGGCGTTCGGATGCTTAGGGGCAAAATGGTCATCTTGACCAAAAAGTCTCGAAATTGGCTCGAAAATGACTAGAGGGCACCTAATCATGCCGGATTGCTTTTAAGGCAATCTTAGAAGGTTGGACTTACCATTCTGAAGACTCAGGTGTGTTCTCAAGAAACGTGTCGGAAAAGGCCCAAGGGGTAGTTTGGTCATTTTTCATCGGAGTGGGCTAGCAGGCACTGGTGTTGACCTGGGTTTTGAGTATTTCCACCACTCTAATGGCAATTGCATGATACAGGGGTTTGTTGGCAATTCCCTACATCGACTTGTTTGCGAGTATTTCTGCTACTCTAACGGTTGCGATGTTTGTGAGTATTTTCGCTACTCTGACGGTTCGCGATCATTCCCGAGATTGCCTGATCTCGGGAAGCTGCTAATGAGATTTAGGGCCTGAGAATCAACTTTCTCAAAAGGCGTGCCTAAACAGACATTTCTGCATTGACGGGCTAGCAGGCACCAAAGGTGGACCGTTCTATCATCTAGGGGACTTGGGGTCTCGTCTCGGTCGATAAGTTTAAAGGGACTTACCGTTCTGAAGAGACTTTCTTCAGAAAACATGCCGGACTATCTCAAGGAATAAACTGTCTCGAGAGAGGGATTGGATTTGGAATTGGACTTGGAAAGGGGACTTACCGTCTTCGGAAAGACATGCCTGATTTGGAATTGGAAAGGGGACTTACCGTCTTCGGAAAGACGTGCCTGATTTAGAGTTGGAAAAGGGACTTACCATCTTCGAAAAGACGAGCCTGATTTGAAATTGGAAAGGGGACTTACTGTCTTTGGAAAGACGAGCCTGTTGGAATTGGAAATGGGACTTACCATTTACGGAAAGATGTGCCTGATTTGAGATTGGAAAGGATAATGCCCCTAAGGGCATTTTGGTTATTTTGCTTCTCTTTGGGCCCAGTGGGCCTGCAAAGTGATGAATAGACAGGATTTAGACTTAGAGAGTTGATTTGACTCAAAATATGCCCACATTGACTTGAACACAAGTCTGGATGGAGTGGAGATCGCCGAGCAGTAAAAAATGGGGTGCTTACACCAGCGGGTCTCCATCAGAGATATGAGAGCAGTCAGGGCCTCCACCTCAGCACGGTACTAATCTCGTGTCTGACAAGCTACTAAATACTCCTCCTTGAAAACGAAGCCCTGAGCTCGGCACCATAGCTCCACCACCTTATGACCAGCCACTTGTCTTCCAACCACTAGGTCCAGCTGAGTAAAGGCACCAATGGCCCTCGCCTTGAAATGAGCCTCATAGTCCACATTTGGTGGAAGAAGGAAGCGCTCAGCGGGAACTCTAACTATATAAGGGATCTCCACCCCAACCTGATAAAATCCGAACATGTACTGAGGAGGGTCCATGGCTGCACGGAAGTCAATACGAAGCTACCGCCAGTGGTGCTCCCCTAGATATGTCTCCTATGAAACAGGGACCCGAAAAGTAACCCGCGACCTAGACAAAAGAATGACATCCCTCATACCAGCATACTGAGAAGATCGGTAGTAAGGTGCCTAAGTCACGTCTCGGGGTCTTAGTAGCTCCAAGTTAGCTCGGAGGGCTACAAAATCTGTAAGCAAAGACCGCTGAACCACCTGCTGTCTGGCTCACTTCGTGGCCCGCAGGAAGGCATCGCCACCTAACACCTCTGTTCGACAGACGCGCAGATACTCATAACTCCACCATATAAAAAACGGCCAAAAACTCGTCGAGCTCCCCCAAGCCCCAGATGTCCTCACTCTCATCCCTCGCAAGAAGTTGGCAAATATGATGGCACCCCAATCCACGTAGTCTAGTGCATCCAGGTCCGCTACCAGGCTTACTAGAGACAAAGGAACCATCAACTTATTGTTAAAAAAGCAACTAAAGATGACATATAGTACCAACCGACGCCTCATGATGTCCTGGTCGGCTGGAGAGGTCTCGAGAGCAAACATTGTCTTTACCGGACAAAAGAGTGAAGCTGAGAAGCTCGAGCCTCCAATCCCTGGCAATCCCAGGAAAAGACGAGCCTCCTCCAGAGGCACGTCCTTTAAAGAAATCGGAACACCTCCGAAGGACAGCCCGATAAGCATGGCCCAGTCAACAGGAGTAGGTCCTACCTAGAAGCCCACCAAATGCACAGTCCCGGTCTCCCCAAACCACCGCTCCAACAGCCCAACTGCTATCCGGTGGTCAAGCCTATCTATCTGCAGAGTTATAAAGGCACCAAAACTGATCCGGTGTAAGAAGTCCTGATAGGATGGAGCTGACGCCTACATGGCCCTCAAGGCTGAAATACTGGCCCCTCGAAAAGAACTGTGAGTAGATGATGGTAGCTGACTGTAGCATGAGTATAGGCTCAGGTGGAATGCCAAGTCTCGTAGCGGCGGGACATCAGGAATCACTAGTTGGTCATCTGTAAAGAAAGTATCTCTCCGCCTGTCTCATATGGATGCCATACCGTACCTCGTCCACAAATCCACAAATAAATCAATAACATCCTCAGCTCCCTTATCAGGAGCAACCGAAGGCTGCCCCATTGCAAAACTGCCACTAGAAGCTGTCCCGCTCGAAGATCATTAGGACCCACTGCTGCCGCCTCAAGCGGAACCGACTTTGCGGCCACTTCGAGCAGGACCACCCCTGTTACCCCCTCGAGCGAAGCCACTCTGGCTACTGCCACGAGCAAAACTACTCCTGCTACTGCCCTTAGCCGAGCTGCCTCGACTGCTGCCAACCTCCTTAAACTCTATCCATGGCGCCTTCCCATGGCGCCTCCTGTTAGGACCATCACCTCCAGCCTCCGACATCTTGAAAGAATAACAATATGCAAAAATTGATCTGTCAACAAATATGCATAAACAACAAAGAGATAAATATGTCATCATGGCCGAAAAAAGAAGGAGAGAAGAAAAAAAGAAGAAAAAAGAGGGCTAAGATCCCGTCTATACTTGGTCCAAAGATTTTCAACTAGTTTCCCGGGTTTTCTCCTCAAAGTCCCTATTTCTAAATGCTTCCTAACGGTTTTTTGAACTTTTTCCTCAAAAAGCTTCATTCCAAAATTTCAAATTGGTTTCTCGGGTTTTCTCCTCAAAAGCCCTGTTTCTAAAATTCAAACCGATTTCTCGGGCTTTCTCCTCAAAAGCCCAGTTTCGAAATGTTTTCTAATGGATTTTAGGTCTTTTTCCTCCAAAAGTCCCAGTCTAAAATTTTAAAACTGGTTTCCCAGGCTTTCTCCTCAAAAGCCCTGTTTCTCAATGTTTTCTAACAGTTTTTCAAGCTTTTACTCAAAAAAGTTGGGTTTCAAAACTTCAAATCAGTTTCTCGGGCTTTCCCTTTAAAAGCCCCATTTCAAAGTGTCGCGCTCAGATTTTTCGCACTTAAGGAATACACACACAAGCAGAAAAAACACAGTACTCTCTTGTTAGAACTCACCCTTCTAGAAGAATGAGTGTAACTAGGTTTGAATTAAAAATTAATTTGAATAAAGGGCTTTTGGAAAAAGTTTGGAGTCGCCACCTAACTTGATTAATGTGAATTAGGTTACTTAAAAAATAAGCACAATCCGAAGACTACACTTAGGGTTTTTGAAAATGATTTTGAAAATACCTCCTCAAGAGAGGGTTTTTAAGAAAACAGGTTATTTGGCAACCTTTGAAAAATATTTAAGCCCTTTTTTGAAAATAAACTCCATTTTGGTCTTTGAAAACAGTGATCCTAGGTTTGGAGGTTGGTTACGTGTAAGGAAGACGCACTAAGCCATCACCCTACCCCGCCCTTGCGGTACCTACATGTCTATTTACCCTAGATTCACCTATGAGAGTCTTCAATTGAAAAATTTTCAATCCCATCCACTTTAGAAAAGAACGTTTAAAAAGACATGATGCATGATATGCAAATGCAAGAAAAAGAGATTTGGAAAAGAAGAATTGAAGTTTAAAATTTGACAGAAAGTTTAGAAATTGAAATTGAGGATTGAAAATAGATCTTTAGAATTAGAAGTTGGAAATAGATTATGGAATTGGAGATTTGAAAGAAGTTATGGAAATAGAAGCTTGAAAAAGGTTGTGGAATTTGAGATTTGAAAAAGGTTGTGACCACACTCATGAGGGTTATCTACATATTCTTTTTGAGGAATCAGGTCAGTCGTAATTCAGACAAGAGTCCGATAGAAAATAGAAGGTATGATTGGAAGAAAGAAATTTTGATTAGAAGATTTGAAAAGATTTGATTTTGGAAAGCTTGGTTTTAGAAAACCTAGACTTAGGAAAGAAAGGTTTTAGGAAGGACTTTAGATTCAAAAATATTCGGCTCAAATGTTGGACTTGGAAGATTAGGAAAGTTGAAATTAGGAAAGGTTCGAATTAGGAAAGTTTCATTTTAGGAAAGTTTCATTTTAAGAAAGTTTTGGTTTAGGAAAGATTCAATTTAGGAAATATTTTGAATTAGGGAAGTTTCCGTTTTAAGAAAGTTTTGAAATTGGAAAGTTTTGAATTTGGAATGTTTTGAAATAGGGAAGTTTTGAAAGTAAGAAAGTTTTAAGTTTAGGAAGCTTTAGATTTGGAAAGATTTGAAGTTTAGGAAAGTTTAGAATTTTAGAAGGATTCAAAGTTTGAGTTTTAAAAATTCTTGAAATTAGGAAAGGTTTAAGTTTAAGAAAGATTTGGAAGCTTAGATTTGGATTTGGAAAGTCAAAATTTGGAAAGAAATGGAATTAGGAAAGGTTGGGATTGGGAAAGAGTGAATTAGGAAAGGTTTAGACTAGGAAGGATTGAGATTCCTATTTCCTAAAGAGATTGGATTTTGTTTCTAAAAAGAGATGTTTTGATTTTATTCCCAAAAACGGAGGATAGGATCTAGTTTCCTAAGTGGGAAGATTGGGTTTGGTTTTCTAAAGGGAAGATTGGATTTGGCATGAATTTGGAAAGATGGAGTTTTGAAAATTCTAGTTTTGGGAAGACTATAGTTTTGATGTAGAAAATAAGTTTTGGAAATATATATAATTTTGATGTAGAAAATAACAGGTTTTGGAAACCTAGGTTTTGAGGCCAAAATAAGGGATTGGAAATTATGATTTTGGGAAGGAAAATTAGGGCTTCCTAATTGTTGGCTCTAGGGCTTTACTTGGGCTCTAAGAAAAGAGACTTTGGAAAGTGATTTTTTTTTAAAGGGAGATTTTTGGAAGGAAATCCTATAGAGGAGTTTCTAGCATGAAGATTTTGGAAGGAGCTTTTAGAGAAGAGTTTTTAGAAAGTGAATTTGAGAGGTGTTTTTGGAAGGGGATTTTTGGAAAGAGTTTTTAGGAAAGAGATTTAGGGAGAGAGTTTTCTAAGAAGGAAACCTAGGGAGTGTTTTTAGGAAAGGAATTTTGAAGAGTGTGTTTTGGAAAGGAGTTGAAAAAGAGTTTTTGAAAACAATTTTTGGAGAGAGCTTTTGAAAACAATTTTGGAAAGAAGATTGGAGAGAGTTTTTAGAAAGCATGTTGAAGAAGGGATTTTTAGAAAGAAAGATTTGAAAAAAAAGAGTTTTTAGAAAGTATATAAAATATATCACTTTCCTAAAGCGATTCTAACCATAAGAAGATTAGAACCACCTTAAGATAGTAGTTTTGAAAATGATAAAGGTTTTGAAAATATGGACCATATTAGCCACTTTAAATGTAACACTTTCCTAAAGCAACCCTAGCCATGGAAAGGCTAGAATCACCTTAGGATTGTGATTTTGAAAACAAGTTTTGAAAAAGAAGATTTTGATGTAAGTTTTAAAAACAGTTTTGATGCAAGCTTTTGAAAACAAGTTTAAAAACGAATTTTGAAGGAATGCAAGATCATGATATGCACAATGTAAGTTGGGGTTGTAAACATACAAGGTTAAGGCTTCACCACATAGTCAAGGGGGTCAAACCCATGTGGTCTCCGGTTAGACTAAAAGAAAGCCCCCAACACGGTGACTCTCCAATAGCCTAATCCTACACATGGACCGGGAATTCCCTTGTTTCAAGCAAGCAAGAAGGGGGGGAAGAAGATGGGGATTAAAATAGAAGAAAACCCAAGTGGGTTAGGAGAGAGAAGAGAGGGGAAAGATGTGTAAACGTAAATAAGAAGCCTACCTTGTGTCTTCTTTATTTTACTTAGCTTTGCTTGCTTTGCTTCGGTCTTCACTTCAGTCTTCAAGAGTTTGTCTTCGATCTTCAAAGCTTCGTAGTTGCAGCAATCCAAGCCTTCAATGAAGGGTTTGAGGCTAGTGTATGAGTATATGAGAGTGTATGAGTGTATAGGAGGCTAGGGTTTGTGTATGGAGGCTAGGGTTTGGAAAACCTAAAGGAGACTAGGGTTTTGGGAGGCTACGAGCTCTATATATCGAAGAGTAGGGTTTTTAGACTGAGTTTGCAGACCTCTTTCACGCTGGAGGAGGCTCTGTATTTATAGACAAGGGAATGACCTGGCGCTTGTTGCAGTGGCGGCAGGCCAAAAATGCTTATGGCGCCACTAGGAGTGGCACCAGGCCAAATATTGGCTTGGCACCACTAGTAGTGGTGCCAGCCACTTAGGAAAGTTTTAAGGTTGGCAAGCAATGTATCTTTGGAAGATTTGGGCGCCTGTACTAGTGACTACCATGCAATTTTTAGCCTAGCTTCACTAGAAGTCACTCCAGAAGGTCCGGGAAGGTTTCAAGGGACCGAGAATGGCTTGGAAGGTCAAAAAAGGACAGGAACACTTAAAACATTGTCCCAGAGGTAGTAGACTTAAAAAATGATGGCAAGATTTTTTGGAAGGGTAGGCCGAGCCATTAGAGGCAAAACGGTCAACTAGATCGAAAAGTTGCCGGGACGGACTCAGAATGTCTCAGAAGAAGACTTGAGATTTAGAAACATTATTTAGAATGTTCCCAAAGGCTACCGGCTTGATATTTAGAGACGGTGTGGCTAGAAAAAGGCGACCGACCCACTAGGGGCAAAATGGTCATTTTACACTGGGTTTACCAAAACTGACTCGGAATAATCCGAAAAGATAAAAGAAGGTCGGAAATACTATAAAAAGCATTCTCGGGAGGTTACCGGTTTGATACCCAGAGCCGGTGTGGTCCCCGGGGCGTTCAGATGCCTAGGGGCAAAATGGTCATCTTGACCGGAAAGCCTCGGAATTGGCCCGAAACTGACTAGAAGGCACCTAATCATGCCTAATCGTCTCTAAGATGATCTTGGAAGGGTGAACTTACTGTTCTGAAGACTTAGGTATTATCTCGAAAAACGTGCTGAAAAATGGCCCTATGGGTAATTTGGTCATTTTTCACCAGAGTAGGCTAGCAGGCACCGGTGTTGACTTGGGTTTTGAGTGTTTCCGCCACTCTGACGATGGTCCCGTGATACAAAGATTTGTTGGCAATTCCCTATATCGACCTGTTTGAGAATATTTCTGCTACTCCGACGGTTGCGATGTTTGCAAGTACTTTCGCTACTCTGACGATTCGCGATTATTTCCGAGACTGCCTGATCTCGGGAAGCTGCTAAAGGGACTTAACGCCTGAGAAGTCAACTTTCTCGGAAGGCGTATCGAAACAGACATTTTTGCATTGGCGAACTAGCAGGCGCCAAAGGTGAACCGTTTTACCATCTCGGGGACTTGGGGTCTTGTCCCGGTCAACAGGTTTAAAGGGACTTACCGTTCTGAAGAAACTTAAACTAAAAAATGTGCCAGATTGGATAGACTTACTGTCTCGAGGAATCAACTTTCTCGAGAGAGGGATTGGAATTGGAATTAGAAAAGGGGACTTATCGTCTTTGGAAAGACGCACATATGGGAATATGGAAAGGGGACTTACCATATTTGAAAAGACGTGCCTACGGGATTAGACCGAACAACTCCCACAAGGGCATTTTGGTCATTTTGCTTCTATTTGGGCCTGGTGGGCCCGCGAAGCGATGAATAGATAGGATTAGACTTGAAAAGTTGATTTGACTCAAAATATGTCCGCATTAACTTGAATACAAGTCTGGACGGACTATAAACCGCCGAGCAGTCAAAAATGGGGTGCTCACCTATAAAAAGGTTTGTTCCTAAATTTTCAAAGTGGGTTTTCGGGCTTTCTCCTTCGAAAGCGCTGCCCCAAAGTTTTCTACAATTCTCTAAAATCGGTTTTCCTGAGTTTTCTATTTTCCAAAAGTTTCGATTTCTTCGAGCTTTCCCCTTTAGAAGCCCCATTCTCGAAAACAATTGCTTTATCGAAAAGTTTTAAAGTTAGGTGTTAAAAATTTTGACAGAGTTTTGCCTTAAAAAGTCACTACCTCGGAATTCAACAAGTCACATACATAATCCAAAATAGTCCTAAACCCTTAACCACATCAATCAAAACAATCCCTTCCTCCACAGTACGAGTCCCTTTCTCAAACACAATTTTTAGGTCAATTCCTTCGATTTTTCAAATTTTTCAGTCTCATTTTTTATTTCTAGAAATTTCATGAAAATTCCTAAAACATTCGAGAATGTCAACATAATTTTTTAAAAAATATTCTACAATTTTTCAACCTTTGATGGGACCCATTTCTAATTTTCTTCTATTTTTCCTATTTTTTGTAATTTTTAAAAATTCAAAAATTCAAAATTTTTTAAAAAATTACGAAACTTCATACGGTTGTTCCACATATTTTTCTAACGCTTCCGATGTGAAAATCACCCACGAACACGGAACACCCAAGCCTATAGAGGCGACTTCTCTAACCTCACAGGAAACCTACATTCGCAAACATGAAAAATTATCGAAAACACATTCAAATCTCTACCAAATCACAAAAAAAATCTGACCATTGTGTTCTAAACGCTCTAAAACATAGGATTACGCTGATCATACTCAAAAAACGAGAACATACATATCAAAATCAACAAATTTTTAAAAAACTAACCTTTGAAGTTCTCCGGCAAAAACCAAGCTTTCTAGCGAAAATTCGGTGATAATAACGGTTTCCGGCAAGTGCCCGACATTCCCCTACACCCTCCTAGTGATCCCGGAGCAAAGCCCTTTGGAAATTCTTCTAAGAAAATTTCAAACTCAACTCAAAACTCAAAAAACGCAACACTGAAATGCGAACTGATCTGGTTTAAAGCCCATGGCCTAGCGCATGTAGCAGATGCACCGGAAGGAATTTTCAACTAGCGCATATGCTACATGCACCAAGGTAAAAAGAAGCCAGGCGCATGTAATACATGCGCCCAGCTGTTCATCTTCCCGCCAAAATCGATTTTCAAACCCCCGAAAGTCCGAATTCATTTTTAAGGCTTTCAAAAGCCGGAAATCAAGCTTCCAAGATTAATTTTCAAAGGTCAAGTGTTCTGAACCAAATTCTGGCAATACCGGCAACTCAAGTCCCGATTGGAGCTTTCAAAATGCAAATCCTTTTGAATTTCAAAACCTTCCACACTGGCGACCCACAAGAGGGCCCGGGACATTTCAAGCTTACCTTCTTATCATCCCTCTGATCGCCTCGCGACCAAAAAGAGATTCTTATTTTGTTATTTTTCTGTCTTCGATAAAGCAAAGACAGAAAAAAGGGGTAGCTGTAAGCACCCCATTTTCACCTGCTCGGCAATCTCCGACCCTACTAGGTTCAGTTTTCAATCACCACGCCACGTGCAAACCCAAGACGGGTCTTTTAAACTCTAATCTAGTCAACTGGTCACTTCTTAGGCCCACAGGGGCCCGTTGGAGCCATAAGCACCATCATTCTAAGGCAATTTTCCAGACCAGGCGGTCTCGGAAACCAACGCCATCCAGGTAACTTCCTGAGATTGGGCAATCTCAGGGACTAACACCTTATCAAATTCTAATCGGTTCACTTCTGGCGCCTGCTAGCTCGCCAATGTAGAATGTTCGTCATTCGGTAGTTCTTCAGGACCGGGCATTCTCAGAGACCAACACCACCCTCACAGGTAGCTTTTTGAGACCGGGCGCCTACTAGCCCGACTCGATGAAAAATGACCAAACCTACCCCTTGGGCCTCCAAGCACTTTTTAAAAAAGTTTAAAATCCCTTAAAATGATAATTCCACCCTTCCAAAATATTACTAAACTATTAGGTGTACTCCACACACCATCTAGTCCAATTTTAGTCCCATTCTGACTAACTCTGATCAAAATGACTGTTTTGCCCCCGAACACCCTAGCACTGCACAAACCACACCAAACGGTAAAAGACTCTCCTAAAAACATCCCTAAATGACCCAACATGCTTAACATGACATCCCGATCCATTTCTGACCATTTTGAGCCAAAACTAGCCAAAATGACCATTTTGCCCCAAGCAACACAATCGTGCCCCAAAACAACACCAGTCCTAGGTTACTGAACAACTAGCCTTGCCATGCACCTTTATTTAACCTATGAAAGACCTTACGACGCTAAACACCCGCGACTTGATAAAAGTTCCCTGGAGCGTCTCGCAGACATTCTACCAAAATTGCATCTTTTCCCAATTCCCTCAATTATAAAGCACCATCAAATGCCTCGAGAAATGCATAAACTAGGGAATTCTCAAAACCACGTACGTGGGTCTTTCCATCGATACGGCCCGATCAGATAGATCCCTTCCCGAAGCCCTCCATCGTACGGTGCAAAAACTACAACTGTCAGCAATCCCTGGAGCGTCTCGCAGACGCTCCACCTAGATTGACTTTTCCACCGATTCCCTAATTGCAACGCATCGTCAAACGACTTAAGAAATGCATAAATCAGGGAATTCTTGAAAGTATTTGCAGAGTACTTTCTATCGGTATGGTCCGACTAAAGAGATCGCTTCCTGAAGGCCTTGAACACACGACACGAAAATAGCTACTTTCAAACCCCCATGGGGCGTATCACAGATGCTCTGCAAAGATGTCATTTTATGCAGGTTTTCTGAGACAATATCCTGCACTTCCGAACACAATTCAAACTTTTCGAAAACATGAAAGTTCATGGAAAACCCTAGGAGAACATTATGGGTGCAATTAATTCTCTTGAAACCTTCCCGATTGGCTCAATTATCGAGATAAATTTTAGACGAACACTCCTGGTGACGGAGCGTATGCTACATGCGCCCAGATTTTGATCAGATTGACCAAAGTTCGATCAACCGTTAGGATTTAACCAGTACAATGGGTGCCACGTGTCATTCTGGCAATGGAATAGTACTGGCGCATGTGCATACGCTAGGGCAAATATTGGCCAGCGCATACTACATGTGCCAGGCCT
The DNA here is from genome assembly GCA_033060915.1 of Euryodendron excelsum. Taxonomy (NCBI): domain Eukaryota; kingdom Viridiplantae; phylum Streptophyta; class Magnoliopsida; order Ericales; family Pentaphylacaceae; genus Euryodendron; species Euryodendron excelsum. The sequence goes on along the minus strand of CM065392.1, from coordinate 11,214,596 downwards.
ATTCTAGATTACCTATAAATATCAGCCTCGCCCTTTGCATATTCCAACTCTGAAATTGATGCGAAGCTCTGCTGAAACTGCTCCAGAACCTCGAATCTCTATACACCTCCCACTCCTCCAACACTTAGACTAGATTCCACCTCCCTCAAGCCCATATACTTCATCTATATAGCCTTATACACCAATAAAATCCTCCATCCAGCCCATTAAGCCTACTAGAAACCTTCCACGCTTAAGTCAAGGCATCTATTGAAGATTATAAGTGTGTTAAAGTCAAAAGGTGGTATCTCTTTTACATTTTTATCTTCCCCCACTCTTCTCTTCTCCCTCCTAGCCTACTTAGTCTATTCTCTATTTTAATTCCCATCTGCAACCCCCCTTTCTTGCATGCTTAAGCCTAGAGGGCTCTTAGTTCATGCCTAGAGGAAAGCTAGCGGGAGCCACCGTGTAGGGGGATCTCTCACTGGCCTACTTTAAGATGGTATGGCCTAGCAGCCCCTTGATTATGTGGTGTAGCCTAAAAGCCTTGTATGTATTCATGACCCCCTTTCATTTTGCTAACTTGAGCATGTCTTGTGTGCTTGGCTTCATTTTCATATTTCTAACCATGTACTACAAAGCTTGCATTACTCTTGTCTTCATGTTATTGTCAAGCTCTATGTTCTTTTCAAATTGGTTCCAAGAGTTGGCCCCTTGAAGTTTATGATGAGTCCTTGAAAGTCATGCCTTAGAGAATCTCCCACTAACCCTCTAACTCATACTTTTGCATCATTGCATTTTAACTTGCATAATAGTTGTTTTCAAACTCTCTAACTTTCAAGGTTTCCATTCTCTCAAGTTTAGTGGTTGGAATGGCCCCATGGAACCCTTTCTTGAGTGGTCTCCCTTGTATATTGGCCATAAGAACCTAAGATTGTTAGAATGGTTTCCTTTTCTCTTTATTCTTGCATACAAGTGGATTCCAAACTCTTTGATTTCTAAGGTTTCTATTCTCACAAGTTTAGTAGTTGGAATGGCCTTATGGAACCCTCTCTTGAGTGGTATCCCTTTTGACATTGGCCATAGGAACTCTAACTTGTTAGAATGGTCTCCTCTAACAATGATTTTCAAAATCTTCTTCTCAAAAAATGACTTTTGAGAATTCATTCCTTCCATCTTTGCATCAAAATTGGTTTTCCAAAAGTTGTCATCGTTGTGTTGATTTTTGAAATCCCCACTCTTGTCAAGATAAAGGTTATAATGGCCCTAAGAAAACCTTCCTTGGAATGGTTTTCAAACATTAACCATACAAATTATACTTTTGGCTAAAGTCAAATTTTCATGAAAATGATCTTTAAAAAGATCATCAACCAAAGTCCCTTGCATAACATGACTTGTTTTTCAAAACCCTTTTCCAAATTCGTTAAACCACATTTCAAAACCATCCTCCAATTCAACCCTAGGTTAACTTGACCCTAGTTATCCAACCCTAGATTAACTTAACCCCAGTTATCCAACTCTAGGTTAACTTGACCCTAGTTGTCCAATCCTAGGCTAACTTGACCCTAGTTAACCGACCCTAGTTAACCAACCCTAGGTTAACTTGACCCTAGTTATCCAACTCTAGCTTAACTTGACACCAGTTGTCCAATCCTAGTTTAACTTGACCCTAGTTAACCAACCCTAGGTTAACTTGACCTTAGTTTTTCAATCCTAGGTTAACTTAATCCTAGTTATCTAACCCTAGATTAACCAAACCCAAGTTAGTTAACCCAAAGTCACTTTAACCCTAGGTTAACCTAACCCAAGTTTGTTAACCTTAGGTCACCCCTAACCTTGGAACAACCCAACTTAGGTTAGTGTACTTCAAAGTTCTAATTCATGGACCCTTTTTAAAGGTTCCCCCTATTTTAAATTATTCTCATAACCCATTTTTCTAAAACCTCCTACCCTCTTAAGGTTTCAACAACCAACTCCATAACCTTTGCAAATATTCCTACACTCCATCTTCAAAATATTTCCAAAAATGTTTCCAAGAACTCACAACTCAAAGGTGCCCCTACCCCTTCTATGGTTAGAGATCCCGAAGGAAGGTGACATATTAAGAACAACCTCCAAGGTTGTCCATATTACGGTTCCAAAGTCCTAAGCATTTTCAAAAACCCCTTTCAAGAACTTTTCAAGGATCAACGTACTAAGGCACTCCAAAATCATACCTCCAAGGTTTTCAAAACAAGACTTCAAGACACTTTCAAAACTCTCTTAAGTTATCTCAAACCCTTTCCAAAACTCCCTTGAGTTATTCCAAATACATTTCAAAACCCGCTTTTAAGAGTCCCAAAGTTCTATTTCGAAACGCTTCACAATCCAATTTCAAAACATGTCAAGCATCGTAAGTCCTATTTCAAAGGCCTTTTTCTAAAACTCTCAAGTTCTCTTCTCCGAAAGACCATAAAGCGTCTGCAAACTTTTTTGAAGACCCCAAAGTGTCTTCAAATCTTCCAAAGACCTCAATGAGTCTTTAAAACATTCCAAAGGCCCTAATGCACCTATTTTTTATTAGACTCCTATCGGAACTTCGAACGACTTGATTCTCGCCAAATGAGATATGTAGGTAACCTAAAATGGTGCAGTTATAACTTCAATTTCAACTCCAATCCCCTCTTCAAAAATTTCAATCAATTCAAAGTTTCTATTTCAAACTCCTTCAAAATTCCCATATTTTCAAATTTCTTCCAAAACTTGCATCATGCATCGTCCATCCACAAAGCGATGACTAAATCCCATTTTCAAAAATTCTAAAGTGGATATAAAGTGGACAATGATAATCGGTTATCCTAGTGAGTGAACAAAAGGGTGATTAGATATGTAGGTACCGAAATGGCGGGGTAGGGTGATGATCTTAGAATATCTTTCCTACACCTAACTAACCCCTGGATCATATATTTCTGTTTCAAAAGACCAAAATGGAGTTATTTTCCAAAAGGGCTTAAATCTTTCCAAAGGTTGCCAAACAACCTATTTTCTTAAAAACCCTCTCTTGAGAGAGTTTCCAAAATCTTTTCCAAAAACCCTAAGTTTAATCTTCGGATTAACACTTAGTTTTAGGTGCCCTAAATCACCTTAATCAAGTTAGGTGGCCACTCCTATTTTTCTAAAAAGCTCTTAATCAAACCAATTTCAATTCAAACCAAGTCGCACTTTCCTTCTAGGAGGATAAGTTCTAGTGACAGAGTTCTGTGCTTTTGTCTCCAAACCGAAAGGACCTTGGACCTCAAAAACTAGGCCGCGACATCGTGTTTTCAAGAAGTTGGAATGAGGTTTGGAAGTGTGGGATATCATCTCGGGAAAGGTGCATAAAATGGCATCTTTACGGAGCGTCTGTGATACGTTCCATAGGGGTTCAAAAGTAGCTGCTTTCGTGTTGCGTGATCAAGGCCTTCGGAAAGCGATCTCTCCAATCGGACCGTACTAATAGAAAGTACTCTGGAAATACTTTTGAGAATTTTCTAATTTACACATTGCTCACGTTGTTTGACGGTGCGTCATAATCATGGAATAGGGAAAAAGGTCAATCCAGGCCAGGTAGGGCGTCTGTGAGACACTCTAGGGTTGCTGAAAGTTACAGTTTTTTAGCCATATGATAAAGAGCTTCGGGTAGCAATCTATCCGATTGAGCTATATCGATGGATATATCTATGAACGAGCTTTCGGAATTCCCTAGTTTACGCATTTCTCAAGTCATCTAACGGTGCGTTATAATTAGGGAATCAGGAGAAAAGGCAATTTAAGCATAGCGTCTGCAAGATGCTCTAGGAAACTTTTATCGAGTCGTGGGTATTTAGCGTCGTAAGGTTCTCCTTAAGTTAAACAAGGGCGTGTGGCAAGATCCGTCGTTCAATAACCTAAGACTGATGTGGCTTCAGGGTGCGTTCAGGTCATTAGGGGCAAAACAATCATTTTGGCCGGGTTTGGTTTAAAATGGTTAGGAATGGATTGGAGTGCGATGTTAAGCATGCCGGGTCGTTTAGGGATGGTTGTAGGAGAGTCTTTTACCGTTCGGTGGGGTTTGTGCGGTGCTGGGGCGTTCAGGGGCAAAATGGTCATTTGGACCGGAGTTAGCTGAAATGGGATTGGAATTGGACTAACAGTGTAATAACATTTTGGAAGGGTGGACTTACCGTTTTGAGGGATTTTGAACTTTCCCAAAACGTGCCTAGAGGCCTAAGGGGTAGGTTTGGTCATTTTTCACCGAGTCGAGCTAGTAAGCACTGGTGTTGACCTGGGTGTTGGTTCCCGAGGCCACTCAACTCAGAAAACTACCTGTGCAGTGTTGGTCTCTGAAATCGCTTGGTCTCTGAGAGCTACCTATAGGGTGGTGTTGGTTCCTGAGAATGCCTAGTTTCAGAAAGCTACCTGTGAGGGTGGTGTTGGTTCCTGAGAACGCCTGGTCTTAGAAAACTACTTGTGAGGATGGCGTTAGTCTTCGAGAATGCTTGGTCTTGGAGAACTTCTGAATGACGGACATTCTACATTGGCGGGTAAGCAAGCGCCAGAAGTGAACCGTCTGGAATTTAATAAGGTGTTAGTCCCCGAGATCACCCGACCACGGGAAGCTACCTGGATTGCGTTGGTTTCCGAGAGCGCCCAGCCCCGGAAAGCTGCTTGGAATGATGTTATGGCTTCATTTGGGCTTCGTGGGCCCAGGAAGCGACTAGTTGACTAAATTGGAGTTTGAAAGCCCCGTCTTGGGTTTGCATATGTTGTGGTGTTTGAAATTAGATCCAGTCAGGCCGGAGATTGCTGAGCGGGCAAAAATAGGGTACCTAGGGCATCTACTTTATCTATACTTGTAAAAGTATCATCACCCTTAAATATCAAAGGTTAATTCTTAGCATGAACATATAGACAAAAATACACTTTGTATGATGCCTAAAATGCAATCAATCCATAATCAGTATATACAATCATAAACAACAATTACCAGTATTGAAGACCTGTACATGCTAATATATAAAGACTTTGTTAGTGAGTGAATCCTATGAAACCATCATGGGAATACAACGGTACACATGTTGTGAACAAGGAAACAAGAAACCATCTAATAATAGAAAATGACCAAAACATAAACATTGACTTTAGCAGTTTATAATAGAATTATTCCAAATACTCTAGTTAAGATGATTTTGTACAATTTATACAACAAACTCACAAAAGATCTATTACAGAATATTACAAACTATTTATTTGTACCTATCTAATACCAATCCAGATTGGCATATCTCATTTTAGAACACATGCCTGTAAGATACATAATTCCAATTAAAATCAATTGAAAGCACAATTGACAATCAAACAAATGAATAAATTGAATAAACTAAACCCAAGAAAATATAAAATGAAGCCATATGGGAAACAAGCATGTTGTATCCCTTTTCATAGATGAAAGTTGATCGCTTCTAGAAAGTGCGATATGATCAACAATTGCACGGCCGCGATGTAGTAATACTCGGATGAGTCTGAGGTCGATCCACAGGGAAAACAGTTGGTGTCCAAAGGAGACTCTTTTTAAACAAACAAAAACTCAAAGAATAACCTCAAAAATAAGAAATAAGAATGATTTGCTTTCAAGAGATTGTTTATCTAATGATTAAATAAAAATAAAGGTTTTACTAAGTAAAAAAAGATCTTGGCTAAAAATGATTCAATTGCCCGGTAGAATGATAATTTCACAAGGTATTTTTTTGTAACTCAATTCAACAACAACAACTTATGTCATTAAATCGGAAGATTTCGTGGTTAAAACTAATTTAGAATCTATCTCAACTTTATTAAGTATTTTTAGAAAATAGATTCGAAGCGTTCATATCAGGGATCTAAGCAACACCCATACGAGATCAACGTCGCGCATGAACACTCAAAGATATAATTACAAACCCTTGATTTCGGAAGAAAAAGAATGAAGAAAAGAAAGATTCATTATTTAAAAGATGAAACGAGAAAGCCCAATTGAATACCTTGTCAAATCATCAATGTATCTTCACATTCCTTGCCAAGAAAGATGATTTGCTACTCATGAACATAATGAAATCTAAAATTTGTATTGAAAGCAATGGAACCAAAGACAAGAATATTATTAATCTATTAAAAGAAGATAATATGAAAGCTCTCTAATACTATCTCTAAGTCTAAAGATAACGTCTAAAACTCAGCCCCCGAATTAGGGTTTACAAGGAAGTATTTATAGGTTTAAAATTACACAAAAAATTGGATCTCCGTATGGTGTCCGGACAAGTGTTCGGACACGTATCTGGATGCTCTGCTTAAGATTCAGAGTGAAGGTTGCAGAAGTTGTCCAGGGTGTCCGAACATGCTTGCATCACTCTGGGTCTCCAGACATGTGTCCGGACATCCTTGTCAAGTTTTGGCCAATTTTCCTCCTTTGTTCCGGTTTCTCTTCCAAAAGCTCCCAAACACTCCCGGATGCTCCAATTCACTCCAAATCCCTACAAAACATCCAAATAAACTTCATCAGACTAAAAACATAAATATAACATTATTCTAAGGCTAACAAAGTGAAAATCAAAGCGAATGAATTACACTTTAATAGTGTAATCACACCCCCCAACTTAACTTTTGCTAGACCCTAGCAAAACTTCTGAACTCTAGATGAAATAAAAATCCATTTTCGTAGGGATCACAGATGCATTTAACTTATGCATCAAGCCTTTAAACCCCTAAGTTACCCTAGTGGATGAGTATAGTCTCGTGAGGGTTTTCAGTGATGGTACCCACAAACATCACAATCATCCTGCACTCAAAAGTAGTTAGAACAGTGAAAACCATGCAGGAGTTAAAATGAATCACTAAATCCCAACTCATCTTAAACTCTAACATAAACCTTAAAAAAAATCTCAAATAACATAGAATGGATTCAATACAAGTGTATAATCATCAAAACACTATAGATTAACAAATGAAATCAAGCAATCTGAACCTTAAAGCTTTGATTCAAAATCTCACCGGGCATACACTCACAATAATAGAAACTTAGGGTACTCACAATGGAAAGCTCATCCTTAAGAGGAAATGCATAGGGAAACGAGAGAGCAATCCAATTACAAGAACCGATAAAATAAAAGTATATCCGACTTAGCATAGCTTCATGAAGAAGTATTCAATGTAAAAACCGATCGAGCAATCAAAAGCATATGAACTGAACTCAATAACTCAAAAACACCAGTTATGCACACTTTAAATCAACAAGGACTTTCAAGGTTAAAACATGGCGAAGAGGTATAGGTTAGAAAAGGAAAAGATAATTGGTTCAAAACATGCGTGATCAAGACATACAATGGAAAATTAGTACACATTTCCAATTCTCCAATTTCATTTAATATTTTTTGGCTTTTTTTTTTCTTTTTTTTCCTGTTCAAACATCCAACCTCACTATTTTTTTTTGTACTTCCCTTCTTTTGCTTTCTTTGCTAACTTCTTTTTTTCACAATCTCATCACAAACATATCACCCTTCTTTATTTTCAACTCAACTTCTAACAAATGAAGATACTTGTATTCTTATATGGAGAAATACTTTGGTATTGGTGTAATTAAGCAGAGATTAATCAAGTAAAGGCTCAAGAAAGTTTCAAGGGAATGATTTCAACAAGAAAATCTGTGGCTCAAAATAAGAAAAATGGCCTAGTTTCATCTCTAAAAGTGTACACACTCAATCACATTGAGTTCATAACTTTCAAATACTCAAAATAGTTTAACATATGAATCAAACCAAAACTAATAAAGCTATTAAATGAAAGAGATATGAAAGAATTTATTGAGAGTAAATGTAGACACTCAGAAAAATGTTATGGCTTTAAAGCTCACAAGGTAAAAATCTCCACTCATTCACGGATCCGAATTACTTAACATCCAAGGTTGAAATCTAATGTAATGATGATGCAAACTAATGTCATTCTCCTAAGCCATGTATCTCAGATAAACTCTAACAGTTATGTTAAGGTTAAAAGAACAACTCGAAAAGTAATAATACATTCATCACCCTGCATTAGCATTAAATATTTCAACCCTCAAGATTGCATTCAAATTGATCTATAGACATTCATACACTAAACATCATAGACATGATCACTTAAAATGATTTGGTAAGCTGCACAATAATTAAGCTCTAATAGGAAAAATATGGTAGATGAGATTAAACCTGCCATCATGATTCTCAGTGTAAATCAAGAAGAATATAATTAAAAACCTAGAAACTAACAAAAACCTAAAAAAAACTAACATAATTAATATACACTACCAAGGATTACTGGTCTTTAATTAGGAGGTGGTTCAAAATAAGGGGCCCACTGAGCCACTTGCAAGCATTGCCATACCTTCACCCTATCACTCACTGTTTGGTTACACTCAAACTGGTCACATTCTAACCGGCCATAAGCCTCATTCTTCACCAACGCTTGCTCTATTTGACCTTTGATGCACTCGCTCTCCAGATGGTTGTCCACTAAGGTGTCAATAGAGTTTATTTGCCTTACATATTCATACTCACCCAACTGCTTGCTCACATTAAAGATGTTCAGTTCAGTAGTCAAATTACCAAAAGATAGTTTCAAGACCCCATTCCTATAACCAATTAGGGCATTAGATGTAGCTAGGAAGGGTGTTCCTAAAATGACTAGAATTGGAACTTCAGAACTAGGGCTCATTATAGGTTGAGTGTCAATAACGACAAAGTCCACAGGGAAGTAAAACTTATCAACCTGGATGAGCACATCCTCCACCATACCCTTAGGCACCTGAATAGACCGATCAACGAGCTCAAGAGTGATTCGAGTGGAACGTAACTCTCCCAAACCCAGCTGCTGATAGACAGAGTAAGGGAGTAAGTTGACACTAGCTCCCAAATCAAGTAACGCATGATCGATTTTATGGTTTTCCAATCATACAAGAGATGGTTGTACGACGGGGGTCCTTATACTTGGTAGTAGTGACCTTAGACTGTAAGATAGCACTAGCTTGCTCAGCCAACAAAACATCCCCTTTAACATGCAATCTCCTTTTGACAGTACACAAGTCTTTTAAAAACTTGGCATAGGAGGAAATCTGTTTTATAGCATCAAGGAGAGGGATGTTTATCTTGACCTGTTTGAATAACTCATAGATTTCAGAATTTATTAATTTATGTTTGGGTCTATTCAATCTATAAGGGAATGGTGCATGAGATAACACATCTTTCTCACTCTCTTTAGGTTTTTCAACTTCAACAACTTTCTCTTTCTCTCTCTCGGCTGTGCTAGACTTTTCTCTTAGGTTATCCACCCCATTACCTGTTGCGTCACTGACCTTAAAAGTGGTGTTTGAATTTTTAATGATTTTTCCACTTCGTAGAGTAGTGATAGCATGAACCTGCTCGTGGTGTGTGGTAGGGTCAAGAATACCCTCACTCATATGTGCTTGCCTAGTAGGATTAGGCTGGGGTTGAGCTGGGAAATGTCCCTTCTCGGGAACAGTCAAAGTCTGTGTTAGTAGAGTCAGCTGACTCTTTATGTCATCGAGAGTGCGACTTTGTAGCTCCAAAGTCTTGTCAACCCTCACATTTACCCCACCTTGTGTTTGCATGAATTGTTGAATGTTGTTATTCAAACCACTTTGCATTTGCATGAATTGTGACAAAATTTCCTCGAGTGACCGCTTATGGGGTGCTTGGTAAGATGTGGAGGATTGTGGTGGTGTTGTGTAGGGCTGTGATAGAGCTTGGTACTGTTGAGGTGGCTTGATATTGGTTTGGAGCGGTGTTACCATTGGCCCCCTAACTAAGGTTAGGGTGATTGCGCCACCCTGGATTGTAAGTTCCCGAGTAAGGGTTCCCTTGGCCCCCTTGGTGTGGATACAGATTTCTAAATTAGTCAACTGCCTAAGCTTGACCACGCAAAACTTCCCTAAAATTAGGGATCGTGGGGCATTCACTAGTTATATGGGAAGTATTATCGCACACACTACAAGAGCTGTGGAGCAGGTGGATCAATAGAGACGCTTTGTACTTGCTTGAGTGTTAGTGCCTCTATTTGCTTGGTTAGAGTGTTAGCAAATGCACTAAGCTTGGCATTAACATCATCCACCGGACTCAAAGTAAACTTCCCACTAGCTCTTTCAATAGGTTAGGACTCAATGTTTCTAGTCCCTGTAGTGGCCCAATCCCTAGTAGTATCCACTAAATAATCAAAATACCCGAAAGCTTCGTCGGGAGATTTGTCATAAAAATCTCCAGCACACATAGTCTCTACCAAACGCTTAAGTTGCGGAGTCAAAGATGAATAGAAAGTATTGATGACTTGATAAGACTTAAAACCATGGTGGGGGCAAGAATTTAGCAATGTCTTATAACGCTCCCAACAGTGAAAGAAAGTCTCCTCCTCGTGAGGGCCAAACTGAGAGATGTTACGACGAATCGCTTCAGTACGGTGCTCAGGAAAGAATTTATGCAAGAACTCAGCTTGAAGCTGGTTCCAAGTAGTGATAGAAAGAGGCCTTAAGGAGTTTAGCCATATCTTGTCATTATCCTTCAGAGAAAATGGGAAAAGCTTGAGGCAAAACACATCAACAGAACAACTGTTATCATGGTACATGAGGCAGACTTCCTCAAAGTCTTGGATGTGGCGGTACGGATTCTTAGACTCTAACCCATGAAAATGCTGCAAGAGTTAGAACATACCAGGTTTAAAGTTCATGGTTTGTTGGTGAGCTGGTAAGACGATACATAAGGGTGGACTCTATCTGACAGGGTTCATGTAATCTCGGAGAGACCGAGAAGGAGGTGCATGAGTAGCTCTGACAATCTGAGCGTTAACATTCCCATTGCCATCATTACTAGCTGCGACAATTGGTAGGCTAGCCATGGTATATACTGGGTTGGGGTCTATAGAAGCAAGTCTACCTGTTGTATCCCGAACCCAACCAAGCATGCAATGAACAAATAAGGTAGGCAATCCGCGCCTCAACGAACAAATCACAAACAAAAACTCAAAGAATAACCTCAAAAATAAGAAATAAGAATGATTTGCTTTCAAGAGATTGTTTATCTAATGATTAAATAAAAATAAAGGTTTTACTAAGTAAAAGAAGATCTTGGCTAAGAATGATTCAATTGCCCGGTAGAATGATAATTTCCCAAGGTATTTGTTTGTAACTCAATTCAACAACAACAACTTATGTCATTAAATCGGAAGATTTCGCGGTTAAAACCAATTTAGAATCTATCTCAACTTTATTAAGTATTTTTAGAAAATAGATTCGAAGCGTTCATATCAGGGATCTAAGCAACACCCATACGAGATCAACGTCGCGCATGAACGCTCAAAGATATGATCATAAACCCTTGATTTCGAAAGAAAAAGAATGGAGAAAAGAAAGATTCATTATTTAAAAGATGAAACGAGAAAGCCCAATTGAATACCTAGTCAAATCATTAATGTTCGGACAATCTTCACGTTCCTTGCCAAGAAAGATGATTTGCTACTCATGAACATAATGAAATCTAAAATTTGTATTGAAAGCAATGGAATCAAAGACAAGAATATTATTAATCTATTGAAAGAAGATAATATGAAAGCTCTCTAATACTATTTCTAAGTCTAAAAATAGCTTCTAAAACTCAGTCCCCCGAATTAGGGTTTACAAAGAAGTATTTATAGGTTTAAAATTACACAAAAAATTGGATCTCCGTAGGGGTGTCCGAACACTGTATCAATTCCCAGGGGTGTTTGGACATGTGTCCGGACATTGTCGCATTCCCAAAGGTGTCCGGACACGTGTCTAGATTTCCTAATTTTGTTCTTGATTTAAGCTTCTGAAGTTTCTCGGGGTGTCCAAACATACTTGCATCACTCTGGGTGTCAAGACATGTGTCCGAACATCCTTGTCAAGTTTTAGCCAATTTTGCTCTTTTGTCCCAGTTTCTCTTCCAAAAGCTCCCAAACACTCCCGGATGCTCCAATTCACTCCAAATCTTCACAAAACATCCAAATAAACTTTATCAGACTAAAAAAATAAATATAACATTATTCTAAGGCTAACAAAGTGAAAATCGAAGCGAATGAATTACACTTTAATAGTGTAATCAAAAGTAAAATTCACAACTATAATTAGCAAGCACTCATCCAAGTTAATCTTAACAATATTGAAATTAAAAACCCTATGTACACATTCATCAAATTAATCTTACATCCCTTCGTACTCCCTATAGTAAAAGCATTGGAAGCATATAGAGCAATCCAAGATAACACAAAACTCAAATATCAATGAAGATGCTCAATGTGAAATTTAATCAAGAAGATAACATCAATTCAACAAGAAGGTTAAACATAACTTGATATTTCTGGGTTGGTTTGTTTTTTACCAAGTAACCTATTAAAAAAAAATTCCTCAAGAATGGAAAGAGCGAACAAAAATAAAAGAAGATTGGAACATATTTCTTCCAAAACCATATTAAAGTTTAAAATGAGTGTGCATTTTGTTGACGTCTAAGAAACATGATACGTGAAGCCTTTAGGGATTGCACTATAATTTTAAGTGAATTTAACTAATCACTGATATCTTTTAGTTAGTGGATATAATAAAGTTAGTGAGATTAGTGGGTGTAATGGGGATATGTGCCTCAACTTCTAGTACTAATAAAAGATCTCCAAATGGCCCCAACCTTGGTGGGTTGCTCAAAAATGTGCTTGAATTTATTTTGCAGATCCAATTCCATGATAGTCATACTAACCGAAAGATCGTGTGGCTTTCATTTTGGACGTTTGTATCAATTTCAAACTACCTATTGACACAAAAATTACCCACGTACCATGTCCATCAACAATCAACCTACCAAAAGGGTAATGTACAACTACTAACTTTAGTGACGTCGATTATTACCACACATTGATATTACTATATATTCTAAAAAAAAAAATTTCCAAGATATTTTTTTTAAAGAATCTTACATATTCCAGTACAAACATTCATCCTTGGCAATCAAGCTTAGTTTCCTCTAGTTTAATATCTATTTGGTTGTTACGAAAAGGTGTAGTATAAGGGGTACTTTTTGCGTTTTGCCTAAGTACCCAAGACCCATACTAAGTTGAAAACATTATCTGTTTCTTTTTCCCACATGTTTGCTTTTCTTTTCTTCTTTTGCTTACATGTTTGTATTTCTTTTTTCCCCTCAGCAACCATATATAACACCAAAAGTACATCACTCCCATAATAAATAAAACATGCCAAACCTGTCAACCATGTAACAACATGAAAAAATTGGAACAGAGAAGATGAAGAACAAGAAGTAGAGGAAACCAGTCGACGTATATGGAGTTGGGGGTGAACAGATGTTTTATCAAAATTACAAGCAATGTGCTTTCTAATTAGAACGACAAATAGTAGTTCTCACCTCGAGACGAGGTCGTGGAATTGACAATCTGATCTCACATATATTTAAATCTGAACTTCAATAAAACTCTGAGTTTGCATACACAAAGCGCCACAAAGATTGTGAGACGATAATTTGTTCTAAAATTTTTTTAATGTCGGATTTTGCAAAACCCTTGAGTTTGCAGACCAAAATTGCAATAGCTTTGAAATTAATAACAGCTTTTGGTTTTAACTGACTGATGAATTCGAAAAGTCACGAGCAAGGGCAGGCTGATGCGAATCGGCGGGTGGATGAAAATGTAATTTGGTTTTCTTTCTATGGACATTTTTGGAAGAAAAAGAGTAGAAAACGCTTTTGAGTCCTTCCTGTCTTTTAAAATAGGAGAGATATACACATATATATCCATACATAAAGAACTCAGCAAAGGAATATATCCATCAACTATAACAAAAGCCGCAGTCACTTCTCCGGTATGCTCGATGTGAAATGTCCTTTGTATCCTTCATCCTCTTCCTTTATTATGTTTTTGTCCGACCACCCAATACCGCCAAAAATGATGCCAACTTCCAACTGTATTGGCCGCTCTCACCACCTTCATCATCTGTTTGCGCTGTATAGGAAACCAATCGCGAATCACCAATGACTCATAGACTGCAGTTGCCAAGATTGATTCATGCTCAAACCGCCTCAACCTTTGCACCTAATAGACCGACAATATTGGCGGCCACCGATGACACACCCGACTCCAGCCGCAAGGATTGATTCATGCTCAAACGGCCTCAACCTTTACACTCAATAGACCGACAACATTATGGCTGCCACCAAAAGTGCCTCATCTCTTTCGACTGGGTATAAATTTGTTAATGCATCTTGACATTGTTTACTGAAGAGAATAACACGTAGAGTGAGTAACGTATGGACATTTTATAAGTGCGTATTTTCCTAGTTGAATTAAAACTTTTTTCATATTACTGTGATTTAGATTTATGATTTTGTTGTTAACATTCATTAATAATTGGTTAGTTCTCATATTGTTGAATTTATTCGTTTCAATCCATCATCTTTGCTCTTGCGTGGATATGTTTGATCTTTGTGCTTAAAATTTATACCTATTGTTGTTATGTGGTTGCTCTTTGGTTAATTTTTGTGTGTGAAATTATTCTATGTAATGGCTGAATCCAACTTCGATGGTTAGAGAAATTTTGCATCCTAAATGATTGACAAAATGCTTAAGAGTAGCTTAGTTTATAAAAGGCCACATACCATCCAGAAACTAATTTGCCGAAAAGTCTTGTAGTTCTAAGGCTCGAGACTCCCTTGGCAACAAAGAGAACCAAAAAAGATGTTGTCTCCAAAGCTACACTCAAAATGAAATTGTTGTCACAACAAGATAAAATTGTTGTATGGAAAAAGATAAGACAATAACTAGTGAGGCAACTATGATTTTTAATGCAAATATTTTATTTCTAATGCAACCATCCACGTTTGGAATATATGTAGCATAATAGCGCATGTGGTTATACAATGGAAGCAATAGTTGGATCTAGTTCTCTCTCTCTTAAAGACAATTTATTAAAGGTGGTTGTTATATGTGGTGATGTGCTTAATGTCATGGCCCTAGCTCTTGAACTACTTGAACCCACATGACCTTAGACACCTTATTCCCCAAATATGCTAAGTAAGTCTTAAAGAACACCGAAAGAAAAAACTAAGAGTAAATGAGCACAAAGTGAGCAAAGTGAGCTTTGAGAGAACTTAGAGAATACTTTGATTGCTTCAAACTTGGATGCTTTACAAATGAATACCTCCACCTATTTATAGTTGGCCATCTCCGTAATGGACAGGGAAGATCAACTTGACCCAACGATGGAGATTAACTTTCTAAAGAATTCTATACAAATATCTTAGATACTTACAAAGCTTCTCAAGGAAGCCTCCCTCATTCTAGATTCTCCTACACCTTCCCATTATCTACAATTGTGTAGAAGGCTTTAGAATTCCTCCAAAATATCCATGTGTTAGAATGCCCAAGAATAGCCTAAAAGTTTCTAAACCTGTGTTGACTCCTTGGCATTCCCATGGGCCTTCAAATGCTACCATTTTGGTGGGTTGTGACATCGAGTAGGTCTTATGTGGTGGTGTGCAATGGTGTGGTGGTGGGTCGGATGGCTGAGGGACGAGAGATCTGTGTGTGTGTGTGTGTGTGTGTGTGTGTGTGTGTGTGTGAGAGAGAGAGAGAGAGAGAGAGAGAGAGAGAGAGAGTTTAAGAACGGATTCAAAGAGACATGGGATCACTGCCCTAAAAATGTTATTGTCTCCCTACACGAAGGTGTTACTGGACAATGAACAACTCCAAGATACAACCCTGATCACAGTCACTCTCTTCAATATTTGCATACATTGAACTGTCTAATGAACCTGTCTATAATCGTAGTTGCCCTTAAACAATAAAAAAAATAAGGAAAAAGAAAAGAAGAAGAGAAAACTATAAAGAATTCTAAGTCTCATACTTTCAGACATGAGACGTTCAGAGAGAGACATAAAAATATAATACTTGTGGGTTTATATAATCGCTGAAGTGGCTATTCCTAAAAGTCACACCTATTAGTGAAAGAGACTTTCCTCAATGATTGTGATTCTTGGAGAGAAGTTTTGAAACTTCAAAATATCTCGAACAATTTGTGGCTAGAAAGACAGGTGGAGTAGATAGAAGAGGGAGGTAGTGGGAGTGGGGGTTGGGGGCACTGGTGGCTCTTGTAGGTTTATGTTTGTGTTTGTGTCTATGTGAGAGAGACAAAAAGAATTTTTCTTATATTTATTTGAGAGAGAGTTAATAAAAAATAGTTACATTAAATTAAAGAAAAAGTTAGCAGTTAGAAACTTATTAATAGATAAGAATAATATTATTTTAGATTATGGTTTTGTAAAATCTATTTTTCTGAACATAATTAACATTATTTTTGATAACTATTTGTACTGATATTTTTGTCAAATTGTTTGTTTGTCAAAGACTAGTTTATTATATTATAATAATATTATCAATAATTACCATAATTAATTGCTTATAGATAATTATAATTGACATTATTTGTAAATTTCAATTAAACTTTATATAACCATTTTTGTTAAATTGTAGTCTTTTACAAAGGCATTTTGGTAAATTTTTTATCGACTTCAGTTAATATGGTAACTTCAGGTAAAGCAAGGGCATTTTTTGGTATTGCAGGTACTATTTTGCTAATGTCATGGACAGCTAGTTGATCATGCTAACGATAGATAACAAGAAGGGAGAATATGTTCCAAGTTTTATAGAGTAAGCGAGCTCAATAGGGATGTAAATCTAGCCCAAGGCCCATCGAGCCAAAGCCTAGCCCGAGCCCGACTTGGGCCTAGACCGAGCACCCTATGGGTAGGCCTAGGGCCCCTTCTAGAAGCCCAAGCTTGGCCCAAAGCCTTGCCCAAGAGCCCAAGTCCAAGCCCAGCCATGAGCCCGTGACCCCCCCCCCCTGTTTGGCTTTTTTCCTTTTAAATTCAATTTGAAATTTTTTTTAAACACTCCCCACCCATACTCCTAACCCCCCCTCTTTTCAAATTCAATTTTTTTTAAGCACGTTCATTAATTTTATAAATATAATTGTATAAATAATTTACCTTAATAATTCTTATTAATTATACATAATAATAAATGTAAGTGTAAAGTTTTTTACATAAATTCAAAGAAATTAAATATATATATAAGCTTAAAAATAAATTTCTAATTCATAGAATCATAGTGTATAATTTATTATAACTAAATTTATTAGTTTTAAAAATATAATGCTTCAAAAAAACAATGGGCCAAAGAGGCTCAACCCAAAAATTAGCCCAAAAAGCCTGAGGCCCAAGGCCGAGCCTAACCCCGCCCCTTGGGCCGTGGACTGGGCTTAGGCCTTTTCCTTCACATTTTTGGCCGAGCCAGTCTCAAAAATGGCGGGAGCCCGCAAAACCCGGCCCCAGCCTAGTGGGCCACGCCCTGAGTCAGGCTGGGCCGGCTGGATTTACATGCCTAGAGCTCAGTACAAAGTCTAAAAAATGAGGGGTATTTTATGTACTAAATCCAAACCTTAGGGGCAGTAAGTGTAATTTACCCTTTAAATATTATGAGTTTTTTGCCAAAATAACACCATCTTGGAAATATATTCCCAATCTACTACTCTCTGAAAAATAATTCCCCTCTTAATGATTTTCTTGCCATATCAACTCTTATTTTAGAAAAGTGCTTAAATTTTAGGTGCCTTTTTTTTCAGTTGAATTTTTCCCAAAAAATACTTAAAACCCATTTTTTTTTCTTTGCTTCTTTGTTTCTCTCTTTCAAGCATCCATGGAAGTGCATTGCAATAGTTTTCTTTCCAATCTTAACCAGAGTTACAAAATTAGCCATATTAGACTCTGATATTCATAAAACATCATAATCCTGCATAAACTAAAAACTTCAATTGTAAGAGTATTGCCCAATTTGTAGTCGTCTTAACCACAAAGCAAGCAAATTGCTTTAGGCCCCTAATTTTTGAAGGTACCTTATTTTCTAAATCTTAACATACTATAATAATAATAATAAAAGAGCCTATACAAATTTTATATATTTTTTTGAAAAATAGGCCTTAATCCAATTAAGTAAAAAAGCATGTTAGGAAAAAGATTAAAGTTAACTGCACTAGTGCACTTCTGAAGAAAAAATAATTGGTTTAACAAAAAATAAAAACACAATACAAATAAATTTTTTTTGAAGGCCCCAAAATTATAAAACCTTACATGCTATAGCAAAAGCTCTCTATGGTTATTCAATTGGGGCTAGCCTAGTTGGCGAAGCCAGGAGTTCGAACCATTCGCGAATTCCTCTCCCGGTTTCGGCCATCCTTATAATCATTTCCGATGAACTCAAAAAAAAAAAAAAGAGCTCATTATAGTTTAGACATTTTTTTTTTTAAACAAAGCACAATCCATAATAGAAAAAAAGACCTCAGTCCATATGAGAAAAAAAAATACCCTAGTCCGTATGAAAAAAAATTCGTTAAAAAGAAAAACCAAAAGCAAATACGCTAGTTGACTTCACAAAAAAAAAAATTTATTTATGTAACAATACATAGATTGTACAAATAAAGTTTCTTTTTGAAAGCTCCAAACCTTTATAATAATAAATAAAAAAAAAGGACTGAAAATCAATAAACTAGTCAACTTCGAAACAAGCCTCAGATAGAAAATGTACAAAAGCTCATTTGAAATATTTGCTTTAGGCCTCAAATGGCCTCAAGCCGTCCCTGGTGCGATGCTATATAAACTAACTAACAGATCTGGATGCCCAAGTTTTAATGTATGTAGAGATCTAATAAAAAATATTTCAGTCAAACAGATTGATATATCTCTTGAAATGAAGTGATCACTCATAAAATTTCTTACATTTTTTGTTCTGGTATAAAGCAAAGAGTGAAGCATAGCTCTCCATATGAAAAGCACTGTTATTAGCTTTGAAACAAATTTTTACAGCAAATGCTTTTGGTGAGATTAAAACAGGGCTGTTATTACAACTTACTAGATCGGAAACAATTTTTTGCAGCCAATTGAGATTCCCTACTCCTTATGATGTAAATGTGCATATGGCTGGCCGATATATATACAGAGAGAGAACATATATTGTATTGATTCAGATGAGCAAAGAATTTTTCTCCTATCATTGTTTAAAGGTAATGGTTTAAACGTGGGAAATATGATTGAAGCTTTCAGCTTATGTAAGATTGGATGCGTTATGAATATTTATATTACTTTGAAACTCTTATTTTTATGAGAAATTATTCAGCAGGTCTAAAACATCATGTCCATATGCTGATATGGTGTGCTCAACCAATTAAAAATAACGCACATTAGGTATTTTTTGTCAACTCAACTAAATGAATAATAAATATGAATATGTAAGAAAGTTTGTACTTCCATTATTCTAACAACTAGGCCAATTAATCTAAAAATTAGGTCTATCAATATAAAATAGGAACACATGTTTACTTTTAATTGATTGAGTACACCGCATTATCATGTTGATGTGGTGTTTTGGACCTATTGAATAATTTCTCTCTATTTACCATGTCTTTCTGGTTTTCTTCAATCAGAGTCTAATCTGTCTAAAGATTGGAAAGAAGAACTGTTGACAGAGAAACAAAGAAGCAAAGAACTAATTAGTCTTGTTTAGAAAATTTGAAAAAAAAAAAAGAAAAAAGAAAATAAAAGAAAGAAGTGTTCAATTTATAGTAATAATGCTAGGGTTACTCCTATCGACCACTCATCTAACCACTCCTGCTAAGTTAACACGAGTTGAAAGGCAGAGAGAGAGAGAGAGAGAGAGAGAGAGAGAGAGAGAGAGAGAGAGAGAGAGAGAGAGAGAGAGAGAGAGAGAGAATTTGTCTGTCTATCAGTGTGTACCAACTCAACAGGAGTGATTAGAAGCGTGGTCGGTAGGCGTGTATGTAGCATTACTCGTTTATAGTTTAACGACTTTCCTAAAAACAAGAGGTGACGTGTCAAGAAAGATATTAAAATAAGAATTAGTTTTAATATGTTTGGAATGGTAGGATTTGATGGGATTTGACATAATTTGAATTTTAAAATAGAATTTGATATGTTTGAAAGAGATGGAAATTAAAATGGGATTTGATTTGGTAGGATTTGAAAGAAACAAAAAAGCCATCTTGAATTTTTTTTTTTTTTTTAAGATGGGATCTTGAATTACTTTTTTGACAAAATGGTCGGATTTTCATAAGAATTGTAATTACTAAAATTGAATTACCCATATTGCCCTCATTTTTTTAAAGAAGTATTTTACTTGCAAAGCTAATCTAGGGGCATTAGTGTCTACAAAATTATTTCCTTTACAATTCTTAATCAAACCAAACAGGAGAAGGAAAAAAAAAGAGAAGAAGAAGAAAGGGAATTCCAATAATTTTGAAACACAAAAAAGGGAATCCTTTTTGTATGAAACACAAAAAATGAGTGTGCTACTCGATTAAGTGTGTTTTTTGTATGAATAAATATGAAAATTCATTGAATGTGAGAGTTCTTTTTGTTTTTTTTTTTTGTCTTTTTCCTTTTTTTTTTTTTGTTTATTTCCTTACTTTTTACATAAAAATATATACAGTGGTTTAAAACCCTACTAAACCAGCTGTGACATGTACATCTGTTTGCTTTCTTCATCTGTCACATGTACATTATATTAAACGACAATATCTTCTTCTTTTTTCTTTTTTTTATAATCGGGTGTTCGGGTCAACTTGTGCACACCTCAATTAATATCAGGGCTTATGCAGTCTCTCCATCCCACACAAACAAGGTAATATATTAAATGAGAATATCCATGACAATTAACATATAGCTTCAGTTTAAAAAATAATCTACCAAACCAAGTATTGTTTGAAAAATGAAACCAATCCTTGGATTAGAACCTGCAGAAATACAGCACGACATGAAATCGCAGACAGTGGAGGCCGAAACAAAATTGACTTTTTGCGGGAGTGGGTACGATCAGTTTGCAACGGAACACCCGGAACATTGCTGTTGTAGGTCTCTGTGTATATTCACAGGTCATGAACTCAATTTTCTGGTGTAAGGTTCGGTGAGGTGGACTCCATCTGAAAAGGAAGCTGCATTTGTAGAAGAGATAAAAGCAAATGAAGATATGAACCCATGTTGACACCACTTGACATCGACAATATAATTAAATTTGCACATGGAGGCAAGGGAAAGTTAATTCTCTTTTTGGAGATATGAACCCATGTAGTATTAATTTAATTGATTAGGAGCCAATAGCTATTACTTCCTGTGTGTATAACATATATATCTGAATACAGGGAGAACATATCATCCTATATGATAATTGAATTCTAATATTTTTTGTAAGAGTTAACCAAATTAAAGTGCCACTCCTCATAAGTGATTCCAATGGCATTTTGCACATATAATGGGAATTTCCCAGCAATCGAAATGATTTTCTCGTCATTTTTTTGTAGATGAAATTTCCAGTTGTATTTTTGTTGGAGGTATTTGGAGCAAAATGCTCACAAATTCATGCAATAATCAACCATTAACAGGGCATGAACACAGCACACTATGATCTGAAATTTCTGCACCTCTAACATGCAAGTTTCCAGCAAATGTAACAAGAAAAACACAGCAGCAAATAAAACTTATAGACACTACTAGAAAAAGGACTATTTGCGACGGCAGCACACCGTTGCAAATAGTCATCTTTTCGTCGCAAATAGGCATAAGCTTAGGCATTGCAATGGCATTTTCAGCGACGAAAATACTGGTGTCACAAATAGTTTTAGCAACGGCTGAGCAATGGTAAGGGACACTTTTAGCAACTGTAAAGAAACCGTCGCAAATATTATTTGACGGATAGCTTTTTTTGCATCAGTTCACTTTTGGGACTACCATTAGCAACGGCTCTAACCGTCGCTAGAAACCTTTAACAACGGCATCATACCGTCACAAAAAAATAACACAGTAAAGTATTACTTTTACCGACTGGACATTACTTTTAGCAATGGCAAATGCCGTTGCTAATACATTTTCCAAACTTGTTTTATAAATTACAAATAATTTTTGTAATTTATTATTTCACCTGATAAAATATACATTTAACATCATCCAAACAACAAAATTCAAGCATTCATTCAAATCTAAATGCTTACAAAAGTACTAACAAAGTTAATATATCTTTTAAATATCTATCAAAATTCATAAAATTAATATACTTAACATTGTCTCCCATGAAAATCCATAAAACAAAAACAAAATAGATAGTCTCTTGCAAAAATAACGACTGAATTCCAAAATTTATACAACTAAAGAAAGTTTTTAATCTGTCACAAAACAAGCGACGTCTAAAAACACCATTCACCTATTCTTTGGGAATAACCTGAAAAGAAAAAAATAGATAAATATTAGACACAATAATGAACACAATAAAGATAATTAATAAATATGTATATAAATATATGGACTTATTGAAATAAAAATATAATTTATATCCCGAGAATGCCAAGCTATATGTCGGCCGCAAGAAAAAGAGCACAAAAAGGAGGCCATCTCCGAGTTACTCCTCAATACATAATTTCGGCTATCAGCTAAGACTCAATTGCTAGAGCTTGAGATTTCTAACTACTATGTACCAACTATTCTCAAAAATAGGAATTGTCTGATAAATTAATAAAAACTGTCTTAGTGATCATAGACTGGTCAATAAAACTATGCAAGGTGTAACATAACAAACAGAGGAAATCAATGGCACGCTTCTTTGTCATATATCTAGAAAGGCATCACAAGAATGAAATCAGTTTTTGCATAAGTCAGTGCACTTGAACCTATTTTCAACAAGAAGTAAAGAAGAAAAGGAAACATGGAACACAAAGGAATATAGGCTACAGCCATCAACAGTCATGTTGAGTAAGATACACATATTGCATAATAAAAGGGTACTGTTCTCAAAGGTGAAGCTACATATTGCAGCCAAATTTCTAGCTTGAATGTGGCACACGCCATAATAGTTTGGGCAAGACCTATACAACCAAGCCCTTGAACAAGAATGCTGTTGACCATAGGCCTTGACCAACACAACCTAGTCCTAGAAAGAGTTACCCATGTAGAGAGAGAGCTCAACCCTTTTTTGAGAAGTGATTAAAACATTATTCTTTTTTTTTTTATCTAAATTTTGTATGAACATTGGATATTAGCAAACATCTAGCAGCACTTAACAACCGACAAAAGAAAATGAAATGGGACACCTGCAAACCATCTCAACCATCAAACCATCTGTTTGCTTTATCAATGTAATTATGGGACACCTGCAAACAATTCTCAAGGCAAGTGAGACCCTCTCATAAGCTTTCCACGGTTTTAGATCCCAACTTGAATGTGGAGGGGACTGTCCTTTTTCATAAGAGCACGTGTTAAGACCTCACCCAAGAATACAGATTATATAACTCATCTCCCTTTAGGTTATGATATAATTATGAAGTACCAGCTACACAGTCCCCAACCCTCTGTTAAGCTGTTTACTATTGTCCCCCCAACATAAACAAAGATCGGGGTGCATTAGTGATGCAGCAGATTACAAGAACAAGATAATCAACCCTAATCCATTGATTCACCACGAATGCCGAATTACGATTCTTCCTCCAACTTGTTGATTCACCTTGAATACCAGGCTTAAGGGCATCAAACGCTCGTTGATTCGCAGAAAATACCGAACAATTGGAAAGAGGTGCAAAATCGCACACAAACTTTATTAATCTCCAAACTATGAAAAATGCCCTAAACAAGAGTATAAATAACTGGCACAAAACCCTAGGGCCCGGGATAAACCGGGTTAATAAGAAAAACTGACAAAAACCCAAAAAAAAAAGAAGCCCAAAACATTAAATGGGCCCAAAATCGTACTTAGGAGCATTTTTTCAAGTTTTCCTAGGCCAAAAAATTATTTCATATTTTCCCCTTTCTCTGGCTCATTGCTAGCTTTTTGAAAACATATTATAATAAGAAAAAAGAGTTACGAATCAAAAGTTACAGCCGATTAAAGTTTACCAACTACTGTTCCAAGTGCCGCGCAGGCATAACGACGCCTTCGGATCTCCAAGTAATCTTCTACCATGTTGTCCACATCAATTAGAAACATCAGTCTAGGCAAAAGGAATATCATTCTCTCAAGATTTTTCTTTCTTATTTGTATGTAGAAGGAGCAAACCCCTCGATTTATCACTTTGAACTACCTGGGTGTATTAGATTGCATTCAAAAGGCCTAGTAAGTCCTATTGATATATTCATGACATTGCAAGTTCTTAAGACATGGTATCAATCTACCCGTTTCAAGGAGATGAAATTTATTCTCCTGAGTATTAAGTCATTTACAGATAAAGGCTTATGCTTGGACTAGTTTCTTTTAAAGCACAAAACCGACTCATTGAAAAAAATAATTTAAAGCACCCATTTTATACCGCCAAACCTTCCCCTATTCTGTAACATCCACCTCTAGACTAGACATGAAAACCAATATACGCATCCATGAATTTAAAGCCCCAAAATCTTTTGGTTTGTAATCACATACTCGTTGTGCACAAGTTCTTGTTTGAAATGGAAAAATAAGAGACATCAAGAAATAGGTATTAATGGCAAGGTGGCAAGACTTTTGAGAAGGAACAACAAATAGGTAATTGGTACATTCAACACAAGGGGGCAAGAGATCTCCAGCTTCTGTGCCGTCATCTCTTCTAATGATGATATTAACGACAACATTAACCTGGTCCCATAGTGTTTGAAGATCCATGTATTCAACCTAACCAATGCCATATTGTTTAAAATCCAAGGTAGTAAAAAAGTAAACTATATTGAAAAAATCCAGGAAATCTAAGCCAAGCATTTCTAATAGTGATTGAAATGAAGAAGTAAAACCTTAGAATTAGCTTTGGAGTACATGATCACATCTGCTTTTAATACCACAATAGGCAGCTTCTCTTACCATTCTTTGTTCCTCTTAGTAGTAGAGTTGTGAATGTTATGGACAACTGATCAAACACGTGGGGGCAGTTAGAAAATTGACACAACAACACTACCTACAAAGAAAAAAAAATGCTTAAAACATACAGTACACAGTACTCTACAACTTCACTCAAGCCATGCTTATTACCAAATAGATTTCACCTCCTTCCCAGTATCCCGTTCTCTATATCTACATCTTTTGTGTGTCCTAGCACATGGGCATATTGAGAAATGTCAAAAATTTATTCTCGTGGAGATTGTGTATATATATGAAGAGAGAGAGAGAGAGAGAGAGAGAGAGAGAGAGAGAGAGAGAGAGAGAGAGAGAGAGAGAAACCTGTGATGAAAGAGAAACATCCGGCAGTGGTGGAGCTAGTGGTGAGTAGTGACCCCAGAGAGAGAGAGAGAGAGAGAGAGAGAGAGAGGAGAAGAAGAGAGGCTAGGTTGGCAAAATATTAGAGGGAAAGTAAAAAGAAGGGGGGAAAACTTTCAACACCAAACGATGCCATTTTAATGAATCACATTTGTGACAGCTATAATGCCATCGACAAAGGGGGGACCTATTATGACGGCCATCTAATTGTCGTGAATACTATGTCGCAAAAGAGGTGTAATGCGTTCCAAATGTCGATACGACGTCATCTTCTCATATCTTTTGCGATGGTCATGGCTATCGTAGCAAAAAGTCATCGCCAATAAAAAAAAAATTTGTAACAGGGCCATTGCCATCGTCAATAATGGCATTTGCGATGGCAAAGGCACCATCACAAAAAATTGTAGTTGCAAATAGCCTATTTTCTTGTAGTGTTATCTGGGCCAACACTTGTACACTTCTCTTAAATGAAAATCATCCAATACCCAAGTGGTACTCCTCAAATACACCAAAATAGCCACACAAGCACACCACTTCTCTTCTCTTTTTTTTTTTCTTTTTTTTGGTTTTCTCTTCTACGAACTTGCTACCAAAAGCTTTTGCTCTGTTCTTTTTCTTATTACAAAGACAGCCACTGTTGTGGCATTTTCTCCACCTTACACATCACCTACTCTTCATATTTTAGACCCTACTTAGCATATAGGTACAACAAGATATAAATATTACAAAAAACCCCCCCAAAATATGCATTAAAGTATTTACCAAAATGGATTTATACTTACAACATCCCTGCTTAAACCCATTTTCCAAAAGTCTTCATTCCAAGCATAACCTTCAATCTTTTGAACACCTCATGCTTCAATGGTTTGGTGAATATATCAGCAATTTGATCAAATGATTTGCAATGAACTAGTTCCACTTCCTTCACACGCTCCCGAATGAAATGATAACGGGTGTCAATATACTTATTCCTTTCATGAAACACTGGGTTCTTTGCCAAAGCTATTGCTAATCTATTATCAACAAATATCTCCACAGGACTTTCTTATGCAAATCCCAAATACTACAACAAGTTCCTTAACCATATGGAATGACACACCGTTGAGTTAGCCGCTACATAATCCTCTTCACAAGTAGATAAAGTGACAATGGCTTGCTTCTAAGAAGACCAAGTGAATGCTGCATTTTCCATAAAAAAATTCAAAGCTCGATGTACTCTTTCTTTCATCCAAGTCTCTTCCCCAATCATTATCGGAATAGCCATTAAGTCTAGAGTCATTAGAGCAAAAAATAAAACAAGCCATCATGAAGTGTACCTTTGATGTAATGGAGAATCCTCTTTGCAGTGTTGGCCAAAACTCCTTAGGCAATCTCTGTCCTTTCAACATGCTTCTAACCATATCCAAGATAGTTCTATTCTTCCCTTCGTTAACTCCATTCAATTATGGTGTATATGATGGTGTAAATTGATGAATAATCCTATGTTCTTTGCAATAGTTTTCAAAGGCACCAAAAGTGTACTCACCGCTTTGATCGGATCTGAACGCCTTGATGTAGTAGCCACTTTGCTTCTAAATAAGAGTCTTGAACTCTTTGAACACATTAAACACTTCAGACTTCCTCTTTAGAAAATACACCCAAGTCTTTTGGCTGTAGTCATCAATGAAAGCGAGAAAGTACCTATTCCTTCCATTTGACATAGGCTTTGAAGGGCCACAAACATCGGTGTTCAAGAGCTCCAATGGATGGATGCTCTCCACTTCACTTCTTTTGAAAAGCTCATTCTATGATGCTTGCCAAGAATGCACCCTTCACATACTTCATTTGGGTGATCAACATAAGGCAAACCTCTCACCATATTCTTGCTTGACAATAGCTTCAAGCCTTCAAAGTTAAGATGCCTAAGCCTGAAGTGCCACAACCAAGTTTTATCTTTGACAATAGTATTCAAGCATTTCATAGGATCATGTTGGATATTCAAAGAAAACATTATTTTCTTGGACATTTTCACATTAATAATCAAATTACCACAAGCATCTCTAATGGTAAGATAAAAATTTCTCATAACAATATCATAACCTTTCTCTAAAAGTTGCCCCAAACTCAAGATATTATTCTTCATCTCCAAAACATAATAAACATCAAAAATAAAATCATGATTTCCATTCTTGAGTTTGATTAGAATCTTACCTTTACCTTTCACCGAAATTTTGGAGAAGTCATCAAATGTAACTTGGCCTTGCACCGCCTCATCAAGTTCAACAAACATATACTTCTTGCCACATATGTGATTGCTTGCCCCGGTATCAAGAAATCATACATTGTTTTTATCTCCATTGGACCCATTGTAAACTAGCAACAAGGTAGGTCCACCATCATTGCTCTCTTTCTCCACATAGTTCATTTGCTCACCAACTTCATTGCTTGATTTTAATCTACATTCATAACTATAATGGCCAAAGTTGTGGCAATTATACCATTCCACATTTCTCTTGTCATATCCTTGCCAGTGGAATGAATGGTTGTAGTAGCCTCGTCCTCTTCCTCTTCCTCTTCCTCTTCCTCTTGGAGCATAAAAAGTTTGATTTCTTCGACCTCCACTTGTGTGTCTTCCACCTCTTCCTCTATTTGCATGACCTCTTCCATGATTTTCATAGCCTCTACCACGGCCTTCATAGCCCCTTCTTCTTCCTCTTTGAGGTGTCCCCCCTTGCTCTTCTTTTCCTTCTTTCAAGGAAAGCTTGGATTGGAGAGCTTGTTGAAGAGAATTTGAAAATTTCTTATTTATCCTTTGCTCATGAATTTCAAGTGTGGTCATCAATTGATCAATGGTCATAGTACTAAGATCCTTTGACTCTTCTCTTCAACGGCAACAACAACATACTCAAGATTGGGGCTTAGAGACTGTAGAATCTTCTCCATCACAATCACATTATCTTGCTTTTCACCAAGCCTTCTAATTTGATTCACAATGGCCAAGGTCCTTGTGAAGTAATCTGAATTGGATTCATTCTCATTCATATGCAGTGCTTCAAATTCACCCCTTAAAACTTGAAGGCGCACTCTCACCATTTTATCAATGTCTTTATGGGAATTTTGAAGAATTTTCCATACTTCTTTGGAGGTGGTAGTGGAGGAGATTTTCTCAAAGCTTGACTCATCAATGTCTTGGTAGAGTAGAAACATAGCTTTCTTGTCTTTCTTTCTAAACTCCCTTAGTGCAATCTTCTTATTTTTCGGTAATTTCTCTTCTTCTTCTTTTGATGAGGGTTGTTCATAACCATCTTCAACTAAATCCCACAATTCTTGAGAGCCCAACAACACCTTCATTTGAATACTCCAATTTTCATAGTTATCTTTTCCTAATCTAGGAAATTGAGGTTGAAGAAATTGTTCATGGCAGCCATCAGATTCAAATCACAAGAAACCCAAATACAAGCTGTAGTTTCACCGCAAAACTCAATCAACAAACCCTAGGCTCTGATACCAGATTTTGTTGGGGGGATTTAGGGCAAAATGCTCACAAATTCATGCAATAATCAACCGTTGACAGGGCATGAACACAACACACTATAATCTGAAATTTCTGCACCTTTAACGTGCAAGTTTCCAGCAAATGTAACAAGAAAAACACAGCAGCAAATAAAATATATCTGGGCCAACACTAGTCCACTTATCTTAAATGAAAATCATCGAATATACAAGGGTTTACTCCTCCTTCAATACACCAAAACAGCTACACAAGCACACCACTTCTCGTCTCTTTTTTTTTTTTTTTTTTTTTTTTTCCCTCTTCTACGAACCTGCTGCTACCAATAGCTTTTGCTCTGTTTTGTTTTTTTTTTTTTTACTGATTACAAAGCCAGCCACTGTTGTGGCATTTTCTCCACCATACACATCACCTACTCTACATATTTTAGACCCTATTTAGCATATAGGTACAACAAGATATAAGTATTACAAAAAAGTCCCCCAAAATATACATTAAAGTATTTACCAAAATAGGTTTATACTTGCAACAATTTTTTCACCTATAAAATTTGGGAATTCCTAGGTGAAAATTCGCAGCATCCCAAATGTGTAAACATCATTTTTCGAAGTTGAAAATTTCAATTTTCTGATTACCAGATGGACAAAGAAACTGTAAGTAGAAACATACCTGTGATTTTCTGCAATAGTTATCTATCGCTCGAGGGGATGATGTCGGTGGCTAAAGATAATGGTGTCACAATGCAGAGAAGGCGTAGAGACAGTGAAATTGAACAGTCCGGCCACAAAGCTTAAAAATCTGAAGCAGTTAGAAGAATGTTTAAGAGTGATCTTCCATTTTTTTCTTTATCAAAAATAACTTATTCACTAACAATTGGCTTTTAAGGGGAAAAAAGTTATAGATAATGGGATGAAACATTACATTAAGAAAGAAAAAAAAACAGAGAAAAAAACTCTGCTAACAGTGAGAACCTCTTACCGAAAAACTAAAGTTAAAATTAAAATAAAATTTTCACTCTACATCCTATGTTATAAGAAAGACTATAATCTGTGGTAAAATGTATATTATGAAAAAGGCTTTGCTATGCACAGTGAAGTACTAAATTTGAACAAAATGAGGGTATCATTAATGAACAGGATTAGGTCTGAACAAAATCCATGGACTGTGGGTAGCACTCCTCCAAAACCCATACAATAAATTTGTAAGCAGATCCTGTGCAGGTCACAACTTAGAATGATTGCATTGAAATAAAATTAAATTAAGATATAACGAACAGTATTATAATCTGAGTAACAAATGATAAATGCTAGTATAATTGAAGAGGTAACACATAGTTCATAAAAATAAAAAGAGAGGAAGCAGTGGCATATATGTGGTTGTTAAGATTCATCATACCAACGCATAAACTTTAGAGGACTCATGACCCAAGAGAGACGAAATCCAATTGCTTTATCCCGAATCCAAATAAAAGCAGCAGCCCATGACTCCTTGTAGGCGCTTATAAACGCACGCCAAAACTTAATCCACAAAACTTCAGCAAGGAAAAAACAAACATAAAAGAAATTATAGCTTTGTTACTCATATCTCAAACCACAAAGAGAATAATGTTGGCGTGAGTCATTAGAATTGCTGGTTTATAGAAACTATAGCTGTAGAGATCCCTTAATTCAAGGGTCAACCATAAGTCTAGCCGTTGATATTGTATACGCTAAGTATAGCTCCCTAAAATCTCTCCTTGTATCTATATATCTTGTAAATGGTTCTAAGGAATTAATATACGAAAATCACTGTTTGACACGGCATCAGAGCATGGTCTTGGGTTTCCTGTGACTTGACCAAGAAGGGGACCCAAACTACTCGGAATCCATGGCAGACTCCACCGAAGTGACACAACCACCAAACACCTCAACCGAATCCATTCTTGACAACCTGAAGACCAAGATGATGGAGGTCTTGTCAAGAGCCCAGACCTCATCACAATTACCCATCACTGATTCCCCGACAGTACCGATAAGCATCAAGTTAGATGGTTCTAACTATACCCTATGGTCCCGGGTTGTTGAGATGTACATCTCAGGGAAAGACAAACAGGGATGCATCAATGGAGACTCCCCGCAGCCACCAGAAACAGACCCATCATTTCAGAAATGGCGAACTGAGAATGCCATTGTGAAAGGGTGGTTGATCAACTCGATGGACTCTTTCTTGGTCGGGAACTTCATTCGCTTCCCGACGGCCAAGCAGGTTTGGGACTCTATTCCTACAACATACTTTTATGGAACTGACACCTCACAAGTCTATGACCTCCAACGCCGTGTAACGCGGATACGGCAGGGAGGTGGATCCATTGAGAAATACTATAATGATCTACAAGGTTTGTGGCGCGAGATTGACTTTCGTCGCCCCAATCCAATGGAGTGTGCAGCAGATATACAAAAATATAAACTCTATCCTACAAGAGGAAAGAGTTTATATCTTCCTGGATGGGTTAGATGACCGACTTGAGAATATTCGGAGTGATGTACTCCAGCTGAAGCCCTTCCTTCCTATTGAGCAGGCCTACGCACATGTTTGAAGGGAAGATATTGGCCAAGTTGTGATGGCATCTGTTAATTCAGAAATCTGTAAAAGAAAGAAGAAGATGAATAATCGCATCTAAGGCACGATTAATATTGCTTTCGTTAAGACAATATTTGCCTCCACCAATTCTCAGAATCTGGTATGTATCGGGTTAATGGCGAATCGTCTCCAGGATACAATGGAGCCCAAAAAAAATCTGTAATTCTGACTGCGTGTTGCACACACGAAATCACCCTCTGATTATCAAGTCTGCCAAGAATCTGAATGTCTATTTCTGCAAAAACAGACTTCAGAGATGATGAATAATAAAACTAGAAAAGAATCAAGAACTGTATTGCCTTTCAATATATATAGAGAAGTTGTAGGAAAAATTATATATTTTTGTCTGCGAATTTGCCTTGTTTTTATAGACATTTTGGTATCTTTTTGGACCAGACATGACTGTTAGAATTCAAATAATAACTGATTTCTAACAGTCACTTGCAGGTTTAAACACAGCTGTCGGATCGCCCCTTTCTTAATCTAATGGTGTAGATCGCATCTGTTTATTATTTGATCAAATCATACATCACACCTCTATGATCAGGTGTGGTTCTCACCATACGATCTTTTTTGCTTATGTATTAGCCATCCGATCGTTAACCATCATGATTGACAAAAATCAATGGTCTTGATCACACGCCACACGCGCACGTGCCACGTGTCCAAGTGCCAAGTGCGCTACTAAAGCGCCATATTGCGCCACGCGACTCGCACGCGAGACGTGCGCGTGGCGCACATGTGGCTTGGCACACATGCTCGCACTTGAGTGCTACACCCAATCATTGCTCTAAAGCAATACATAGAAAGTTGTTGGCATTTATAAATGCCTTACAAAACTTCTCACTTTTCGATGTGGGATTCATTTAATAAGGCAATAAAGACTTTCTTCAAAACTAGTCAAAACCAAAATGGAAAAGACCCCAAAACTACTACATATATTATATATTTTGAAAATAATTTCAACAGTCCCCCACCATTTTCAAAATAATTTGAAAAACATATCTTGGCCAGACAAGGAAAACTAATGCATAAATGAAGGTGTCTTATGGACTTGAACCATCACTTAGTGATAACACATTAAGGTTAACAAGGATGGCATGGTAGGCAAACTTTGAACTAGCAATCCTGTATAGCTAACCGGACATGTCTCACACATTAGTATTCTCTTCTTTAGGTAAATTCATAAAAGCCGACACGTGGATTGGCCTTGTATCTATATCCTGTTTAATGAGTGCTCTAGAGACTGCCCAAGTCATCATAGAAGGCGGCACCACCTTCGACACTTATATATGTAGACTTATCTGAAATGTTCTAGTAACTTAAACACTTCAACACAAAATATTATAAGTCTATTAAGAGCATATTGCTCAACCTTCCCCATTTACATTACTGGTACCAAGCACCTTTTTTCTTGGGATGAAAAATATATATAGTGCTTGCAGTCACTACATCTAATGTACTTTGGCTCATTGAACTCAAGACTTGATGTTTTAAACGTTGAGTTGAGTTTCCACCAGTGATGACTAATCATATGGGCCGAAGACCCATCCCTATTGATGTTTTCTTCACCAAGACCCTTGCAAGTCCTTTAGTAAGCGGATCTGCCAAGTTTTGGCATGATCTCACAAAATCTATGGTGATAACTCCATCAGTGAGCATTTGTCTCACACTGCTATGTCTCAAGCCAATATGCCTAGATTTGCCATTATAAATGTGGCTATATGCTCGTGACAGTGTAGCCTCCCTATCACAATGCAAAGATATAGGTGACATTGGTTTAGACCAAAGAGGAATTTCTAACAACAAATTCCTACGCCACTCAGCCTCTTTGCTACAAGAAGCCAAAGCTACAAACTCTGCAGCTATGGTAGAGTCTGTAATCAAAGTCTGCTTCTTAGAACCCCAGGAGATAGCTCCTCCACCAAGGAGAAATATCCACCCACTGGTTGATGTATGATCATCTCGGTCAGATATCCAACTAGCATCAGTGTATCCTTCCAAAACTATAGGATACCCACCGTAACACAAACCATAATCCATAGTTCCTTTTAGATATTTTAAAACTCTTGTAACAGCATTCCAATGACTAGTGCTAGGATTACTAGTAAATCTACTAAGTTTACCAACTGCAAAAGCAATATCAGGCCGTGTGCATGTCATAACATACATTAAACAACCAATTACCCTAGCATACTTTAATTGATCAACAGCTCTACCAGTATTAGGATACAATTTAAAATTTGAATCAAACGGTGTACTCACAGGTTTGCAATCAAATGAATCAAATCTTCTGAGTATTTTTTCTATATAATGTGATTGAGAAAGGACAATCTCATTAGTATTCCTTTTAATTCGGATAGCCAAAATGACATCAGCAATACTCATGTCTTTCATTTCAAAATTAGATGACAAAAATTTCTTAACTTTCACAATGCTATCAATATCAGTACCAAAAATCAACATGTCATCTACATATAAACAGATAATCACACATTTATCATTATTGAACTTACTATAAACACACTTATCAAATTCATGTATTTTAAAGCCATTAGTAACCACAACTTGATCAAATTTCTCATGCCACTGTTTAGGTGCTTGTTTAAGTCCGTAAAGAGACTTAACCAACTTACAAACTTTATGTTCTTGTCCAGGCATGATAAAACCCTCAGGTTGGTCCATGTAAACTTCTTCATCCAATTCACCATTTAAAAATATAGTTTTAACATCCATTTGGTGAATTTTGAAGTTATAGATAGAAGCTAATGCAATAAGCAACCGAATAGTACTAATTCTAGCAACAGGTGCATAAGTATCAAAATAGTCTATACCTTCCTGTTGTTTAAAACCTTTAGCAACTAACCTGACCTTAAACTTGTCTATAGTTCTATCTACCTTCATTTTCTTTTTGAAAATCCATTTACATCCAACAGGAACAGAACCAGGTGGTAGATCAACTAATTTCCAAGTTTTATTACCCATAATAGAGTCCATTTCATCTTTAATAGCCTCTTTCCAAAAAGCTGAATCTTGAGACTTCATAGCCTCATCGAATGAAAGAGGATCAGGTTCTATAGAAGGCGAAACCGAAGTTTGCTTAGAGATAGAATCTCTAGTACCTTCTACCAAATAAACAATGAAATCTGGCCCAAAAGACTTTTCAGTCCTTATCCTTTTACTCTTTCTAGGTTCAGAAGATACAATGACATCTTTTTGTGGTTCCATAGATCGGTCCACATGTTTTCTAGTCTCATTTATACTGGAAATAGACGTGAAACTATTTTCATAAAAGACTGCATCTCTAGATTCAAAAACGGTATTGATCTCAATTGAATCATTAGTCTTAATAACAAGAAATCTATATCCTTTACTATGTTCTGCATATCCTAAGAAAATGCATTCAATAGTTTTTGTCCTAACTTCTTGATCTTAGGTTCAGGTAATCTAACAATGGCTCTGTAGCCCCAAACTTTAAGATAAGACAGATTAGGCTTTCTTTTATTCCATAATTCATATGGAGACACTTTAGACATCTTATGAGGAACACGATTCAAAATATAACATGCATTTAACATAGCTTCACCCCAAAAACTATTAGAAAAACCAGAATTAAAGAGCATAGCATTAGACATTTCTACTAAAGTTCTGTTTTTTCTTTCAACAACTCCATTTTGTTGTGGAGTGTAAGCCATAGAGGTTTCATGGATAATACCAACAGATTCACAAAATGCAGGAAAATGATATTCACCTCCCCTATCTGATTTAAGGCGTTTAATCTTAGCATTATATTGACATTCAATTTCTGTTTTATAAACTTTAAACTTATCTAAAACTTCATCTTTAGCATGTAGTAAATAAATATAACAGAATCTTGTATAATCATCAATGAAAGTCACAAAGTACTTTTTGCCTCCTCTAGTAGGGGTGCTATGCATATCACACACATCACTATGAATTAATTCCAACAAAGTAGAATTTCTATCAACCTTCGAGAATGGTTTTCTAGTGATTTTAGTATGCATACATATTCTGCATTTATCATTCATGTCATTTGCACATTTAGGAATTAATTCTAACTTAACCATATCATGCATTCTTCTTGAATTAACATGTCCTAAACGAAAATGCCATAAAGAAAGAGAATCAACCATATAAGCAGAAACATTCACTTTATTAATATTAAGCTTGAACATGCACTTATACAAATATCCTTTTTCCAACAAACATCCCTCCCTTAGTCAAGATAAATTTGTCCGACTCAAATACAAGTTTAAACCCAAACTTATTAAGAAGACTCCCAGACACCAGATTCTTCTAACTTCTGGTACATGATACACATCAGTAAGAGTAAGGCTTTTTCCAGAAGTAAACCCTAGATTCACAGATCCTTTTCCCTTGACTGCTGCAGTGGATGAGTTGCCCATGTAAAGAACATTGCCGTCCTCCATGGGTTCATAGGTCTTGAAAGAACTTTTGTCTTTACAAACATGTCTCGTCGCACCAGAGTCAATCCACCATGCTTCATTATCTTCAGGGATATTAACCTCGGATATCATGGCCACAAATTTCTCCTTAGAGTCTTTAGCATCGTTCCCTTTTTGGTTCTTAAAGAGATGACACTCTTTCTTATAGTGGCCTTCCTTTTTGCAGTAGAAACATGCCCCCTTCTTTTTCTTCTTATTGTGATTCTGGTTATTTCCAGAATTATTGCCATTGTTACCAGCATTTCTGCCTCTCTTACGATTATCTTGTCCAGATTGGGAGGGCTGTTTTGACCCTTGTCCATCCTCCATCATATGAACCTTGGAGGCATGAGAGCTATGCTCGTCATTACTGTCTCTTTTCCGAAATTCCTCCTCAATCCGAAGATGACGGTCCAATTCTTCAAGAGACAGGTCCTCCTTTTTGTGTTTAAGACTCTTTTTGTAGTCTTTCCATGATGATGGAAGTTTGTCCAAAATGGCAGAAACCGTAATGGATTCATCCATTTTCATGTCATGCTGATTGAATTGGTTTAGGATATGCATGATTTCATGAAACTGCTCAATAACAGGACGAGTATCAGACATCTTATAATTGAAAATTTTTGAAGCCAGAAATTTCTTACTAGTGGCGTCCTCCATTAAGTACTTGGCTTCAAGGGCATCCCATAATTCTTTAGCAATCCCCTTATTCTGGTACATATCGAACAGAGTATTAGACATTACATTGCAGATGTGTCCTTTGCATATGTAGTCATCTTGCTCCCATTTCATCCTTGTCCTTGTTTCAGCCACAGTCTCATCTTCATTTGCAGTAGGCTTAGGGGTGGTGAGAACATACACCACTTTGAGACTGGCAAGTAGGAAGTACATCTTCTTCTGCCATCTTTTGAAGTTTGCTCCATCAAAACGATCCAGTTTCATAAAGTCTGCAGAAAACTCTTATAATGATGCAACCATGATCGTAATATCGTCTTAAGATTGTTAGTTCAGAAATCTGTAAAAGAAAGAAGAAGATGAATAATCGCATCCAAGGCACGATTAATATCGCTTTCGTTAAGACGATCTTCGCCCCTACCAATTCTCAGAATCTGGTGTGCATCGGGTTAATGGCGAATCGTCTCCAGAATACAATGGAGCCTAGAAAAATTTATAATTCTGACTGCGTGTTGCACACACGAAATCAGACCCGAATACCCTCTGATTATCAAGTCTACCAAGAATCTAAATGACTATTTCTGCAAAAACAGACTTTAGAGATGATGAATAATAAAACTAGAAAAGAATCAAGAACTGTATTGCCTTTCAATATATATAGAGAAGTTGTAGGAAAAATTATATATTTTTGTCTGCGAATTTGCCATGTTTTTATAGACATTTTGGTGTCTTTTTGGACCAGACATGACTGTTAGAATTCAAATAATAACTGATTTCTAACAGTCACTTGCAGGTTTAAACACAGTTATCGGATCGCCCCTTTCTTAATCTAACGGTGTAGATCCCATCTATTTATTATTTGATCAGATCATACATCACACCTCTATGATCAGGTGTGGTTCTCACCATACGATCTTTTTTGCTTATGTATTAGCCATCCGATCGTTGACCATCATGATTGACAAAAATCAATGGTCTTGATCACACGCCACACGCGCACGTGCCACGTGTCCAAGTGCCAAGTGTGCTACTAAAGCGCCACATTGCGCCACGTGACTCGCACGCGAGACGTGCGCGTGGCGCACATGTGGCTTGGCACACATGCTCACACTTGAGGACGGCACCGAGATGTCTGCTTCAAATTACATGGGTACCCAGACTGGTGGCATGAGGTACAAGCCCGAAAGAAGCGAGACACTACTGAGGAAGGCACGGGCGAGCTGCTGTGGTCACTGCCGAGCCTCAATTATCACTTATTCCCATGACAGATTCTTCTACTACAGTCACGGATCGAGGTAACTGTGGACAAGTTTTTGTAGCTTTAACACTCAAAATGATGGTGCCTGGATTATCGACTCCGGGGCTACGGACCACACTGCTAACGCCAACGGCGAACCAACATTGCTAACGTCAATGGAGTTGTATACCCTGTCACAGGGGCTGGGACCGTCCTATATCACACTCTCTTTCCTTATCTCACACTCTTCTTGTTCCATCTTTGTCAAATAAATTGATGTCAGTGAGTCAAGTTAGTGAAGAGCTCAATTGTGTAGTATTAATATATCCTGCATTTTGTCTTCTTCAGGATATCCTCAGCTAGGAGATCATTGGGCGTGGTACTAGAAGAGGGGGATTATATTACTTGGATGATCTCAGCCTGGGAACGGCAAATCAAGTGCACCATCAGGTCAATAGCAAGGAAAGACAGATTTGGCTGTGGCATCGTCGCTTGGGGCATCCATCATTTGGTTTTTTACGGCACTTA
This sequence comes from Euryodendron excelsum, assembly GCA_033060915.1. Lineage (NCBI taxonomy): Eukaryota > Viridiplantae > Streptophyta > Magnoliopsida > Ericales > Pentaphylacaceae > Euryodendron > Euryodendron excelsum. The sequence goes on along the minus strand of CM065392.1, from coordinate 11,176,249 downwards.
TTTCCGGATTTATTTTCACATTTACAAAATGTAGACTTTAAATGTGCTACATGTATTATGACTAAGAGCCATAGAATTTCCTATCCAGCAAGTTTGAATGAAAGTGTTGTCCCTTTTGCCTTAATACATTCTCGTGTATGGGGGCCCTCCCCCCTAACTACTCCCTCTGGTTATAGTGGTTCGTGATTTTTGTCCATGATTGCACTCGAAAGACGTGGTTCTACCAGATGAAGACCAAAGATGAGGTCTTCGCAATTTTTCAAGAATTTCATACCATGATTTAGGCCCAATTCTCAGCGAAGCTTCAAATTCTTCGGTCAGACAATGGTGGGGAGTTTATTGATCACCGATTTCAGGCCTATTTCAAGCACCATGGCATCCACACCAAACATCATGCTCCCGGACCCACAACAAAACGGCTTTGCCGAGAGAAAAAATGGGCATATCTTGGAGACTGCTCGAGCTCTACTCCTTGGCACACATGTCCCTAGTCGCCATTGGGATGACGCAGTCGCCATTGTTGTGTATTTGCCAATAAGAAGACAAGCCACTCTCCACCTAAAGCCAAAAATGCAAATGAAGGAAAAGAAGGAAAGGAAGAAAGCGTGTCGGCAGTTGTGTTTTCTTAGGTGTTTTCTTCTTCAACCAGTGAGAAGGTCATGGATATTTCTTCTGTGTCGCAACGGATCATTGAACAATCAAGTCGGCGAAGTCTTGTTCAAATGGAGATACACAGTGGAAGAAGCAGCTATAAATACCCCTTCAGGCAGAGGCTTTGACAAGCAGCAAAGTCGAAGAAGTTTGAGAAGTCAAACAGAGAAAAGTGTGAGATTCATAAAGAGAGTGTGTAGTGAGTAGAGACGGGGAAAAATACTCTTGAATGGGGAAATGATTATTGTTTCAAAGGGGCTCGGATATTTTTGGTATCTCATGTTGTAAAAAACTCTACTACAATAGTAAAATCTCTATTTCACCTGTGTGAACGTAGCCCTAGTTGTTTAGGTGAACCACGTTAAATCTTATGTCTCTTTGGTGTGTGTATTTTTATAGGAGTGCTTTTAAGCTCATACGGTGGATTTGGCAATCCCAACAAATAGCTGTGCAGATCTCCATTGAACAATCTCGACACAGTGTTTATGCTTCCTCCTCGGGTTTTTGGGTGTGTTGCTTTTGTCCACATCCACAAGAATCAACGTACTAAGCTGGATCCATGTGCAGTTCGGTGCTTATTTTTGGGTTATGGATTACATGAAAAGGGCTATAGGTGCTATGATCCCACTGCCAACCACACCTACATCACCATGGACGTGACATTCCTTGAGTCCGAGTCATTTTTTCAACCCATGGTACCTAACTCTGCTTTTTAGGGGGAGCCTAAGGGTGAAAAGCTGAATTGGTTGATGGCTCTAGTAGCTCTAGGAGGCGAGATGGAGCCAAGAATTGAGACTAAAAGTGGATAAATTGAGCTACAACCGCATTTGAACATGGCTGAAGTAGGAGATGCTGAAATTGAAAATGAACTCGATAGTGAAGAACCCGCAAATGAAGAGCCTGCAAATACAAAAACCCCTCTCACTTCAATACTCAAAGAATCTCCTACTGAGAATACTCCTGAGGTAAGCTCTCCCACCACTCCTCCGTATGCTAATGCCTTGGATACTCCTACGAGTTATGTTTTGCCTTTCAGACACAACCGTAGGAAGCCAACAAATAGATACTCTCCTGACAATGAAGAGAGAAGGTCCAAGTACCCAATTGCAAATTATGTGTCCACTCAAGAATTATCCGAGCCTATCAAAAACTTTGTCCTCCTGCCACATCCCAAGTAGTGTTGAAGAAGCTCTAGCCGATCCAAAGTGGGCACAGGCGATACAAGAGAAGCTGGAGGCCTTATAGAAATACAATACATGGAAATTGGTTCCACTACCAAAAGGGAAAAAATTAGTGGGATGCAAATGGGTGTTTTCGATAAAGTATAAGGCTAATAGATCAATTGACCAATACAAGGCAAGGCTTGTGGCAAAGGGGTTTACACAAACATATAGCATAAACTATCTGGAAAATTTCTCACCAGTACCTAAACTAAATACTGTTAGAGTATTATTATCTCTTGCAGCAAATTTAGATTGGCCACTTTCCAGCTCAATGTGAAGAATGCCTTTCTCCATGGCAATTTTGAAGAAGAAGTCTACATGGACATCCAGCCAGGCTACACAACTTCTTCTGAAACCAAGATTGTATGTAAGTTGGAGCGGGCATTGTATGGATTGAAGCAATCACCTCGGGCATGGTTTGATCGATTTAGTTCGGCTATGAGAAAATATGGCTGTCATCAAAGCAATTCAGACCACACCCTCTTCCTAAAGCATCGACAAGGAAAGGTGATAGCCCTAATTGTCTACGTAGATGACATAATCATTACTGGGGATGATACAGAGGAGATTTGGAGACTAAATGAGCAACTTCAACCAAATTTGAAATGAAGAACCTGGAAGGACTTAAGTATTTCTTGGGAATAGAGGTGACAAGATCATGAAGATAAGTTGGAATCCAGCACACGTACTGAAAGGGAAAGCAAATAAGTTGGAATCGAGAATAGATGTTTGTTTCTTTGTTGGGTACCCTAGAGGAACAAAAGGTGGTTTATTTTATTGTCTTAAGGATCAGAAGATTATTGTTAGCACTAATACCCAATTCTTAGAAGAGGACTATGTAATGAATCACAAACCCAGAATTAAAATTGTTCTAGAAGCGCTAGGAGGAGATAGACCAGCTCATACTTCTTCATTACCTTTAGTACAAGAAAAAGCACCACAACATCGAATCATTGACATCCCATTGCTTCGTCGTAATGGGAGGAATGTTGTGACTCAGGCTAATATTGAAACGCAGTGTGCAGATACCGTTAACACATTGGTTCCACAATCAAGGCATGATGATGGTGCACAAGGATCAAAATTAGCAGATCAATTCACTCTTAATACACAAACACAGGTTGTACCTCGTCGTAGTAGGAGGGTTGTATGCCAACCTGATCGGTATATGTTCTTGGAAGAGTCTTATGACAGGATTCCTGATGAATTGGATGTCAAACCCGTGAACTACAATGAAGCACTTCAAGATAAAAATGCAAAACTTTGGATAAAGGCAATGAAATCAGAGATGGAGTCCATGTATTCTAATCAAGTCTAGAATATTACAGAATCACCCGAAGGGATAAAACCCATCGGATGTAAGTGGATCTATAAGAAGAAGAGAGGAGCAAACAGAAAGGTGGAAACCTTCAAGGCTAGGCTTGTTGTGAAAGGGTTCACTTAGAAGAGGGGATCGACTATGAGGAAACTTTTTCGCCGATAGCCTTGTTAAAGTCTATCCGAATTCTCTTATCCATTGCGGCTCATTTCGATTATGAAATTTGGCAAATGGATGTCAAGACAGCTTTCCTTAATAGAAGTCTTGATGAGTGTATCTATATGATGTAACCAGATAGTTTCATAGCAAAAGGCCAAGAGCAGATGGTGTACATGCTTAAGAAGTTTATTTATGGACTTAAGCAAACGTCTAGGTCTTGGAACACTCGTTTTGATCAAGCCATTAAGTCTTATGGTCTTGATCAATGTATTTACGAGTTGTGTGCGTATAAGAAATATAGTGAAAACGTGGTGGTGTTTTTGGTACTGTACATGGATGATATCTTGCTCATCGGAAATGATGTGGGGGTATTACCTTTGGTTAATGTATGGTTATTCGGACAGTTCGATATGAAGGATTTGGAAGAAGCCAGTCACATCCTTGGGATCAAGCTTTTGCGAGATTGTAAGCATAGGATGTTGATCTTATCACAAGTTATTTATATCGATAAGATTCTTGCCCGTTTTAGTATGCAGGATTCTAAGAAAGGGTTCCTCCCTTTAGATATAGAATCTCTCTAACCAAGGATCACTGTCCTATGACACTGATTGAGGTAGAGAACATGAAGGCAGTTCCCTATGCATCAACAGTGGGAAGCCTTATGTATGCTATGCTTTGCACTAGACCTGACATCTATTTTGCTGTAAACATAGTCAGCAGATATCAGTTGAACCCAAGGCGGGAACATTGGACTGCGGTAAAGAATATAATCAAGTACTTGAAAATGACTTAGGATTATATGTTGGTTTACCAGACAAATAGTCTAGTACCTATTGGGTACACATATTCAAATTTCCAGTTAGATAAGGATTCCAGAAAATCGACCTCGGGAAATGTGTTTACACTAGGAGGTGGAGCCATTAGTTGGAGGAGTATCAAGTAATCATGTGTTGATAATTCCACCATGGAGGCCGAATATGTGATAGCCTTTGAGGCAACCAAGGAGGTTGTTTGGTTCTGAAACTTTCTGTTAGATCTAAAAGAGATACCTTTAGTACAATCGCCTATTACACTTTATTGTAATAATAGTGGGGCGGTTGCTAACTCAAAAGAACCTAGGACCCACAAGAGGGCAAAACACATAGAGTGTAAGTATCACCAAATACAAGACATAGTATACAGAAGTGATGTGGTGGTTACCAATATTGCATCAGCTGACAACCTGGTAGACCCATTTACAAAGAGCTTACCAGCCAAGAATTTGATAGTCATTTAGAAGGGATGGGACTTAGATGCATTACTGCATGGTTTTGAGTCTAAGTAGGAGATTGTTAGGGATTTATACTAAAAGACATGCTTTGTGTAATGGCTTTAGTATTTATTACTAAATTAGTTATTCTATTTTAATAAGAATCTATGTGAGCAATGTTTGCATTGTTTTATTTATTTAATGATTATCCATGTGTGTCTCTAATTCTATATAGTAGGTAATTTGGTGTGTAGAGTACGGCTTACCCACGAAAGAACTGATCATCGGTTCTTATGAAATATAAGCTTGTCATTTATAGTCTTAGATGGAATTGGACACACCATTAGTAGGATTGCAACAAAAGGTTTTAATAGGTCTGTCTTGGCTATGAGGAACGGTATAGTTCCAACTCCTTGCACTAATACACTTTGTGTGTATTGAACAGGATAGTGTTGAGGTAATTGTTTTTGTACTGACTATATAAAATAGTTAATACCTCATGATTATTATGAGTGCTTATACTTTTAATCCTAATATAATAAATAGATACGTGCAGGTAATTGTTTGTTGTTTTGATTCACAGAAGAATGAAATTCTTTGTGGGTCAATAAACTTAGTGAGTTAGATAATAACATTATGTGTATAATGAGTATTAATTATTGATGAAATTCACGTCCCGATATAAAGATTGATGATACCCCCTTGAGAAAGTTTATAAGTGCTGATTATGTCAAACCCTACAGGTGGATTATGAATCTGACATATCAAATAAGTTAAGTGGAATGTCTCAAGGAATTAATAAGTCTATTAAATTTAATTATCAGTAATTGAATTTAATAGACGGGTATCTGTAATCTTAACGTGGAGAGATAAATAAATATTTAATAATATGGAGCTCGAAATACAATTCTTGGTATGACATGGAGTGCAATTATAATTCATTGGTGGTATAAATTATAATTTACATATATAGAAATTAATCTTGGTTGGATTCGGAATAGGAAGGCATAGTTATACTAATCATACACTTGTCATAATTGAGAGATACGCATTTTTGTGAGAAAGAGAAACCCTAGTAGTTATGATCCCACTCTCTCTGGAGTAAGGTGTATACCAAGGATAAAGCAGAAATTCGAAAGTTGAGTTCGAGTAATTAATTCATGCTTGTCGCTGTTGCTTGTTGTTTAAGATCAAAGTAGAAAGATTTTAAAGTTCATACCTATTGCTATTCGAGATCAAATCAAAGAGATCTTGAATGTATGATTCTAGTCACGTAGATTAGTCTCTACTAATCAGATCAGATTTTTTGTTATTATCCGTTTACACTATAGTTGGGTCGTAAGAAATTTCGCAGTCCCTAGCAGTAGGAAGACAACAAAAGAAAAGAGAGGAGCTTGTGTACAAAGAGTGCAGCTTGTTAGAAATTTTGTTTGGCAGGAGAGAAAGTGAAAGAAGAAGAGGAAGAAAAAGGAAAAAAAAAAAAAAAGAAGAAAGAAAGGGAAAAGAAAGGAGAAACTTGTGTATGGTTGATTTGAGGTAAGAATATCTAATTGTAAGTTTATTCTTGTTATCTATTATTCATGGAATGGTGAAACTAAATTAGTTTAGGGTTCAATTTGAGGTCTGCAGTCAACACTGGCACCCTTTGCGAGAATGATCATAACTTCTTTTAGAAAAGTTGAAATCCTACACTGTTTGATGTGTCGGAGACCAGACTCGTATATCTTTCTATTAGTATAGGGCTCCAAGGCTAGTTCCTTGTCAATTGATTTGCACACTCATTTGGCTTTGGGTGACTTCTGTGAGCTTTCTAACATATCTTAAACATTTCATATCATATGACGTGTTTACTATATTTATACTCATGTATTGAGTGATGTGACATGTGTTGGGTTCCGAGGCAAGTAAGCATACTTCAACTTCTTCAAAGGAGTTATTTGGAATCAAAGACTCCAATGATTTGAGTTATAAAAAGCTTTTATTGGAATTTCGAGTGAAACAATTTGTTGGAACGATTGGTCTCAAGACTTTCTTTTACCAATTTAAAACAATTTTCAATAGTTTAGTTTAGTTTAGAATAAACAAACCACTCTCAAAGTTAAGATTTTTGGTTTCTTTTTAAAAGTAGTTCAACTGTTTTGTGCTATCTGAAATGAGTGATACACCTTCTTCATCACCTTATCAAATTTCCCTGAGGATTAGACCCTGGACTTCACCGGGTTATACTGCTTTGCCATCCTGCTCTTGCGATTACTTTAGGTCACGTCCAAGGTCACCGTTTGGTGTAAGTCAGTGAGCCTAGGTCCTTTATTATCTCTTGGATGTCCACTCACCTCATGAGCCTGTATTCGCTACAGAGATCCTTAACATCATCAGGGAAGCATCTCATGCCATGAGGTTTGCCTGCCTTCCTTATTCAAGGAACGCTCCAGGTAACTCCTCTCCACCCCTTAGGACCTCACACAGATTGTGAATTGGTGGCTAGATTCAAGGGGAACCGTTGAGCCGCTCGCTCCTCGGGCGTGCGAGGATCCCTCCTATCAACCATCTTAGAGAGAGAGACTACCTCCCAGGTTGCACTTGAGTACAAGATCAATTAAGGTCATTCGCCATTTAACATAGTTACCCTCACCATTAATGCAACCTACATTGCATTAAGTGTGGTGCCATGTGGCATAGCTTGGCTGGAGGAGCAACTCACATCCATGGCAGGTGTGAGGTGCCCTTCCCTATCCAATCAGACTGGGTAGAGCTGACACAGCTGCTCAAGGCCATGATAGTTCTTCCACTTGTCCAATCAGGGATCGCCACGTGGCATCCACATCAACCATAATTCTCCCTCTATATACCAAGAGTCATTTATGACTAAGGTTAGACTCTTAAAGATTCAGAGACACTCTAAGGAGAGTCCTCATCACCCGGTTGCTTTCTCTAAGAGTTCCCTCATTAATGCTCCAGCCCTGAGCTAAACTCATATCTAGACAACCTCTCTCTCTCTCTCTCTCTCTCTCTCTCTCTCTCTCTCTCTCTCTCATCTCTCTCTCTCTCTCGGTTGCCCTCGATTCTCTCCATGCCACTCTCTGAGAGACACGAGCCACATCAACGACCACCAGGATTTTCAGATGAACCACGTGTAAGTCAACCTTAAGCTCGCCGGTCCACCTTTGCCCACAGAGACCAAAACAACATTTATAGTCTAAATTAAAATTTCATGTTCTTGTCCTTCATTTTGGTTCTGGAAATAAATTGTATAAATAGGTTAAAACTTGCTTCATTTCTTAGGCAAAATTTGGTTAGCACTTTGGAAGTATTTCCATTACTTTTGAAAGCAAAAGTCCTTTCATTGCTTTAAATAAGTGAGAATTTCAGTTCCAAAATGTTAACAAAACAGTATCTCAAGAATGTTCAAGCATTTCGTTCCTTTCCCTTTCTAACATTTTTCCCAAGAACCAAATAGCGCATTTCACTTTCTTCACTTTCTCAGTAATAACTAAACTCAAGCCCTCAAAACCCAACAAATAGGCATTGAGAAGAAAAATATCAGAAATGCAATCATAGCGAAGTAGTGGGTATGTTAGGACCTTGACTGATACGCCAAAATATTCACGTCTGATGGAATTTATGAGATCAATTCCTATATTCCCTCTCATACCAAAATCGTCCAATCTACATCGCATTCCATAAGTTGAACCCACTAGGATCGTAACATATTTTTTTTCTAGTTCTTGTGTTCGGTTTTGTTGCCGTGTAGTTGGTGTGCGGATGGAGATGAAAACAGCGAGTCCCGTGACGATGCAATATCAAAGTTTGTAACAGCTCTCATCTACAGCCAGATATCAAATTTTACCTCGATATTTAATAAAGGTAGCTCAAGTAATTTTGGATTTGCATAAAGGATGTGTGAGCAATGCTTTCTGCTTTATCGATTATTGTGTTATTGACTTTAAGATATTTATTGTCTTTCAGGGATGCTGATTGGAATGGAGCATTTGACTTTCCGAACAATTTGGATTTTGTGACCAATTGCATTAAGCAGATAAAAGGTATTTTCATTTTTATGCATTAACTATTTTGTTTTAAATCTATATGTACCAAAAGATGGTTTAGATTGTCAAAACAACTAATTCATTGTCATTGTGGAAAAAAATGGAAAACTAACAAGTTTTTGATCAGAAAACTCGGAAAAATAGATTTAAAAGAACTTAGAAATAACTCCCATGTAATGTTATCTTGTGAAATCATCATGGGATATTAATAACTCTTCCAATTTACCAGTTGTAAGGGGTTGGGTGGGGCAACCACTGTTCTTCCTATAGTAGTATCAATTCCTGTTCTAGTATTAACAAAGAACTTAATGGATGAGCATCCCCATTTTCCCCTTTAGCTAACTTTGCTCCTTGTATTGGCAACTCTGCTTCATTCATGTTTCTCATCCAGTTTTTGCTGATTCATGTGATCTAAATTAACAGGAGATGTCACGCAGTGACGCAGCAGAAATAAAGTTCTACTTCAATAGCTTTTTGGAAAGAAAGTCATCAAATGCTCGATTGTTACGACCCAACAGGAACTGCAACTTGATATCTTGGGTTGAATGTGAATCAGGATGGGCCAGCAGTGTTCCTCTGGATGTGAAGGTTGACCTCAAAAACTGACATACCAGCACGAACCCGTGACAGTCAACTATGTTGTGAGGGCTTCTTTTGCCCTGAGGGTATTACTTGCATGATCCGCAAGTGTACTTTTAAGGCCTACATCGCTGATGTTTGAAGTTATTTGGAGATTTATGCATTCTGCATCTTGGCAAGCCCACATGTTGGTGCTTCTCTCTGTCTCCATCTGCTGTTTAGGTTCTTATTGGTTAAAAAAATCATTCTGCTGCTATTTGTTTGCTGTTCATTGTTAATTCACCATGATAACGCGTGACAATAGGTTCTAAGAGTTGCAGAGTAAACTACAAACTTGTAGTTTTATGCTTACCAGTAGTAATTACTGCCAAGAAATGTGTTTTGAGACTTGAGAGTTATATCAGCTGAATGAGGATGAACCCATGCATAAGTGAAAGCTTGAAAGAAAAATATATAGAATTGATAATGATTCCATTTGCGAGAAGTCAGAGCTAGCACAAATTGGATGCTACGTGTTTTCTCAAAGTTTGTTGTTGTACATGCCTTTGTGCGTACATTTACCTAAACTATGTTTGGTACAAGAAAATAGAATAGAATAGAATAATCATTCCTACTTTTATTTTCATTCTCTTGTTTGATACCATTATTTAAAGTTAAAATGCATATTTCTTGAGAATGCCGTTACTACATTTATTTAGAATGAACATTCCCTTTTTTATTAGTAGGAATGCCCATTCTATTTCCACATAAATTAAAACCTAGAATGAAATGTTCTCCTTTCGACGATCGACTCCACCTCTCCTCTGCCGACTTTGGCTCTCTTCATTCTCTGATCTCTCTGTCGCTCTTTGTTACTGAGGTATCTCTCTCTCTCTCTCCGGTTTATTTATGTTCGTCTCTTCTCTCTTTTCTGGTGATTGACGTCACCCAATTCGGATACTTGAAGGTATTGGGTAAGGGAGTGTTGCCGCAGTCTCAGTCAGTCATCGTCAAGGCCAAGCTCCTGTCAAAGACCCCCGAGAAGAAGATCAAGGAGGCCGGTGGTGTCATTGTGGCCACTGATTAGGTTTGATTTCATTATATCTTCTTATCGATTTGTTGATTAGGCTTTTTTGGGTTTCGGTGTTTTATTATATTGAAATTCGAACCAATGAAGTTTGGACGTTGCTCTCTTTTGGGCTTAAAAAGTATGAACTTGATTTTGCCTAATTTTAGATCTGTTGAGTGAGTATATTTTGATAGGAAAATGCTATAGATATGTGTTTGTTTGTCTGTGGGTTTGATTTAGTTATACTTCTGGTTTCTTGCTCCTGATTCAATTAGAATTTCTAAATTTGAGGATCTGCTATTATGAGTGTTCATGTCATATTATCTGCTATATGAAAAGTTGTAGTAGTTTCAGATTCTAGTTCATAGGTTGGTGCACGAGATGATATAATTTATTAAGCAGATTAGCAGCATTACAAATTAAAGGATAATAACAGATCGTTGTAGTATTACTGAAATAGAAGCATCAGGTATTTTAACCTGAGAAATTCTTCACTGCGGATACCACCCTAACTTCGGCTTGAACAATTAAAGTTTCGTTCACAAGAAAGCCCTTAGAAATATCACGGAGCTCACTCAACGACAAGAATGAAGAGCGACCCCAGGAGGGGCTTGAAGCAGAGAAACCTCGGGCATCTGCAAGAGGATAGTTGGGTAAATTGAAAGTTTGTTTCCCAAAAAAGAACTATGCATATGATTTTTAGGTTATAGGAGATTAACTTCGGACTGGGGGCATACTTATTTCCTACTTAAAAATAAAAATGAACGAAGTCATAATCATGTTGTCAACAGCACCTCAGATATTTGAATTTTGATTGGAATATACTTTTTTGATATCATGGGGGTGAACAATTCATCTCTTTACTTGTCTTTTTATTTGATCTCAGGCCAAATGTGTAGGTTATAAGTGATCTGCATACTTAAATCTTATAGTGTCCTTTCCGGATTGTTAATTGTAACCTTTATGTGTAACTAAAGATTCGAGAATGTGTATTTGTTAATGCTTTGTTCCATTTCCTGAACTCTGCTGGATGGATTAACTTATGATTTTACCTTCAACATAATTTTTAAATACTCTAGACTATACATGTGAGAAATACCATTTAGGTGTCTAGAGGTGATCGAGTACAAGCACCTCTTTTGAGGTAATTGAGCTTTTTTTTATCCTTGGAAGAGGCTATTCACTTAAATCATCCCTTTCTTCCCAGAACCCCAACCATAGTCCTAATTAATGAACAACGATAACCAACTGATTACTTTCATTTCTTAAAAAGTTGAGTTAAAACATATTAAACATTTTTTTTTTTTTTTTGTATAACATTACATGTCAGTTTTGAGAAATGGTCAGTGGTACTAGTTCTGGTTTGCATAACATTACTGGGATCTGAGTGAGTTTGCTTGGTATGTAAATTGTCTTATGTGATTGCTTTAACATGGTGCAATTGGAAGCATAAAGAGCCTTAAATTAACTTGAGAGCAAGAGCAATGAAAGTAAAGAGTAGTTGTATTTATGTTTCATTCTTTGTAATGAAAATGAATATGTATAATATGTTTCTTTCTATTTTGCAAGACATGTTTGCATATATTTTGTGTGTTAGATTGAGATAGGTTTCTTGATGCTCATATGTTTTCTCTTTTCATGCTTTATTTGTATGCATCAATGATACTATAATTTAATCTCTCAAATTATATCCCTAGTGGCTTTATAACTAGGCTCTGTTTTTCACTGCAGTTATGGCTCGTTTAAGTTTGAAAACAAGAAACTCATTGAGACAAAGGAAATTGGAATCGGTTATGTTGTTATGGCTGAATATAGAATATGCAATGAATTGGTGGTCGCACCTACTCTACTCATTAGTTGATTTATACATGAGGAAGTCTTCTTTAAATCCAAGACATATTATGAATTTTTACACAAATAGAGAAAATATGCACAAATTTGTTTATAAAAGTGATGAGGCTTGTGTTGTAGAACTTAGGATGAATAGGCATACATTACCGAATTGTGCTCTATGCTCCAAAATTTAGGGGGTTTAAAACATACAAAAAATATGTCGACTGATGAACAAGTAGCAATGTTCCTGCATATTCTTGCTCACCATGTGAAGAACTAAACAATAATAGATCAATTTAATCGATCGGCTGAAAGTATTAGTAGACATTTTCATATTGTCTTGAACGGTGTTATACATCTTCAAGGCAAGCTACTTAAAAATCCAGAGCCTATTCTTGCAAACTCAACAAATGAGAGGTGAAAATGATTTGAGGTACATATCTATTTTGTATATTGTATATATACTTTTATTAGTGATTGAATATTGAAATAATTTATCTTTTTTTTAAATATATTAGAATTGTCTTGGAGCTCTTGATGGGACATACATTAAGATGAGGGTACCTGTGGAAGATAAACCTAGGTATAGAAACCAAAAAGGTAAAATTGCTACAAATGTGCTAGGCATATGTTCATAAGACATGCAATTTATCTAAGTATTATCAGGTTGGAAAGGGTCAGCTGCTGATGGTAGAATTCTTTAAGATGCTTAAAGTAGGAGAAATGGATTAAAAGTCCCTCATGGTAAATGCTATATGTACACGCATTAAAGAAAATGATTTAAGATATTTACAATTTTACCTACTCTAAATCTTGGAAGAAATATCATTGTTTTACTATCTGGTGGATGCTGGATATACAAATGGTGAAGGATTTCTTGCACCATATAGAGGGCAACGATATCACCTGAATGATTAGAGAGAAGGGCATTAACCTAGTACCCCACATGAATTCTTTAACATGAAACATTCATCAATTAGAAATGTCATAGAGAGATGTTTTGGGCTGCTTAAGATACGGTGGGCAATTCTTAGGAGTCCTGCATATTATTCAGTCAAGACACAAAATAGAATCATTATGACATATTGTCTTCTTCACAATCTAATAAGAAGAGAGATGTCAACTGATCCCATGGAACGAGGTTTGATCGAAGCAAATGGTGATCCAATTACAACGATTGAAACATCCACTGAATGGAGCACTTGGAGAGACAACTTGGCTATTAAGATGTTTAATGATTGGAGAGCAAGTAAACAAGGAAGATGAAGTTATGTTATTTTAAATGAACAAATTTGAATTGTATGAACTACTTTTAATGAGCTTTTGGGATCAGGTTTGCAATAATCATCGATTTAGCTTGTTTTGTTTCTCGATTTGGGATGATTATACTGAAGAATTTTGAAATTATCTTTTTTTGTTATTTGGATGTGGATGTGCTTGAGTTTTGAGTCTGTGCAAGGCAATTCGAAGATGTTTTTGCTTTGCTATGATTGTGTACGTATTTGCATGTATAATCTGTGAACTTATTAGTTGTTTCAATGTTCTCAATATGGCTGCTTAAAATAGTTGTATCCTGTTCTTCTAATGGAAATTTTATGCTGTGTTGTAATCGTAATTGTCATCTGGTTAGCTTTTTACAAGGA